>OW386292.2:20289119-20889119 GCA_936432065.2 Rutpela maculata
GGAAATTTTTAAGCTTATCAATTGGAATAAGTTTGACTAGCTGTGCCCGCGACTGCGTTGGCGTGGAATTTTGAAATTAACTAAATAGCTTCTTTGCAAACGATGTTTGAGGTAGAATCACCAGGGGCATGTACAAAGACATTGTTTGCGTCACTGACAAGGGAGAACGTGGAGCTGGCCGTGGGGAAAAGCAACTGACACTGAGGTCCACACCCGCAACGCCCAGCTGGTATGTTCCAGAGTACTCTTCAATATCCTGAAATATTACAGAAGTTTAATCATGAAAGTTTATGCCGTGCAAATACGGTTATTGTAGAGATCATGCAAACTGTATCTCCTGTTATACTAGTAGTAAAGAAATGACAGTTCTGTGACACCCCCCACCACTTTTTAGTACCCCCCTCCACTTTTCCAGAACCCCCCACCAATTTCTCAGAACCCCCCTCCATTTTTCATAAGCCACGCCCCATCCCCTCCACTCTTCCAGAACCCCCCTCCATTTTTCCCCAGACCCCGCCCAATCTCCCCACCACTTTTCGATCCCCCCTCCATTTTCCCCCAAGCCCCGCCCAATCTCCCCACCACTTTTCGATCCCCCCTCTACTTTTCTCACAATCCCCCCACCAATTTCTCAGAACCCCCCTCCATTTTTCATAAGCCACACCCCACCCCCTCCACTATTCCATAACCCCCTCCATTTTTTCATAAGCCACGCCCTACCCCCTCCCTACCTCATCGGAAATGTTATAGGTTAGGCAGTACATATTTTACCATTGCTCCAAACACTTAATCATTATGCCCGTCTGTGTATGGATATGTATCAGATGTAAGAGTGTATTAAAGGAATACAGTACGTTCAAAAATGAAAAAATATTCACCGTGTGTAACAATTGTGATATACAACCTATCAAGGCACCTGCTGCATAATTGATTTCACATTTCATACTAATAAGTGAAAGTAGTGGTGGATTTTCAACCTCCCCTCCACCATAATTTAGGATCATTCCCTCCCCTCATATCATATATATGATCATCATCATATATATGTATGGTGAGGACCTCCCATCTCTCCCACCACAACTCAAAACCTCCCACCGCAATTCAGCACCCCCACTATATCAAATTATTCTGATTATAAAAAGAGACGTACACAGGCATTGTAACAAAGTTTTTTGTGTCAACTAGTTAAAGAAATTCAAGTGTTCACAATGGCTTACAGTGGCAGTTTATTTAGTTTACCTGAACTGAGTATTAATGATTTAATTAATAATTTACCTCCAGCACCGCAAGACAAAAATGAAATAGTAGTACTTGGTGAGCGAAGGTACCAACTGAATAAATCTAGAAGTAAATATGTGACAACGGGATTATCACATGACTTCTGTTATAACCCATGTGTGAAGCTAAGTGGAAACAAACTTGATGTAATAATTTTTAACGAAAAGGAGTGGCTTCATTTTCTCACGTATCAAGGTGTAATAACTAATTATGTATACTCCAATGATAAAGTTGAACCAGTAGAGACTGATAACTTTCTTATAAAATTTGAGCAAATTTCCTATTCCAGAGTTATAAAAATAATAAAAAATAACTCTTACATTTACTTGGGATATGAATCGATTTGCAAGTTGTGGGAAGCATTACCACTCATTAAGGCTAACATTGAGACCTTAAAAAGATTGCAATTCCAAAGTTATTTCAGGAATGTGGTGAGAGAACTACAACATCAAGAAGGAAATGTATTTGAAAATGCAGTAAATCTTATTGAAAAGAATAAAAATGGCTATAATGAAAATACCATTATGCTTATGGAGTTAATTTATATTTATCCAGATATATTGGAAGCTGAATATTGTGGTAGGATCTAAAGATGAAGAAAGTGACATTTAATTTAAGAGACAATAAGATTAATTTTATGGTGGTGTGGAATTTTGCGTATAAATTATCAAGAAAGAGATATTGGGAAATTGTAGCCCTCGATAGAGTTCGGTTTAATAGAAGAATAAAACAAACTTCAAATATTATAAACCCCATTTTAGACAGTACTCATAGATATAATGTATATAATGAAAGGTTTTGTAATTTATATGATACTTAATCATATATAACCACATAGGTAGTATTTTTGTATTTATGTATGTGAAATAGATATATAGAAATAAAACATATTTATGCTTGAATATTTGTTTTATTAGGTAAAAATATATTATAAATTAAATAATACATGAAAAAAGTAATAAAATATAGATTATATTCATACAATGCTATTATTTGAAATCCATGAATTATGCTTATTGCTTAATCCTAACCATTTAACATAGAGCTTGTTATTCTTTTTTCTTAAAATTTTTTCCACGAGATATACATCGGGATACTTTACTTTCTGCATTTCTTCCTCATAAAAACTCCCTAAAATTTCCTC
Source organism: Rutpela maculata (assembly GCA_936432065.2). NCBI lineage: Eukaryota > Metazoa > Arthropoda > Insecta > Coleoptera > Cerambycidae > Rutpela > Rutpela maculata. The sequence continues at coordinate 20,291,542 of OW386292.2, forward strand.
TCCCATTTGGTCTTGTAAAAGATAAGTTCTAGGATTACCTTTATGAACTTTCCTAATTTTGAAAATTTCATTAGACCAGTTAGGCGTATATCCCTTTGAAAAAGCTTGTCGATATTTACTAATCCTCACATAATCATTTACTTTAAATTTTTTTTTCCTTGGATCGACTGTTTTCGGGTGGTTATAGACAGTTTTTAATAAGCGTTTTTCATCTTTCTTTTTAACATTTTTAGGTTGCATCCCAATTGTCCTATGTTTAGTGTTATTGTATTCAACAACAATATCCGGTAACAAATTTAACCACTTATAGTTTCCGTTTAGACTAAAAAGTTTCCACATTTTATTTTTTAAAGTCCTATTAACTCGTTCCACAACACTTGCTTTGAGATCTGTATAAGAGCTATAATGGTTAATTTTCATCTCATCCATTAATTTTTTAAATTCTTTATTGTAAAATTCTTTACCCAAATCTGTTTGCAAATTTTTCGGTACAGCTTTGATATCTGATAAGATCTTTTTCATTGCTTCCGTAACATTTTTTCCGCCTTTAGTTTTCACAGGTTCACACCAAACAAATTTTGAGAATACGTTAATAACTACTAAAATATATTTATAACCTTTGTTTACTTTAGCATAAGGGATCATCTGTACAAGATCTGCTTGAAAAAGATCATTAATACCTTTAACAATAACTCTTCTTCGTTTAAAAGATTTTCTAGCTGGTTTATGAAGTTCATTTACTATTTCCTTTTTAATGTTACTCATCTTTACTTATCGATAGGGTAAATGAATCCTTAACTTCCCACATACACTATTTATCTTATTATTTTAGCCTCTTTTAATTCCTCTATTATTGAAATTATCTCGTTATTATGTCCCGTATTTCCTGCCAACTGTGAAGCTATGAGTAGTCTTAATCGGTCTATTATTTCATTATAGTCATCAAAATGTTTATATTCAATTTTTTTATTATCAAGTTCCATCAGTGTTAATGCACCACCTTTTTTTTTTTCATTATTTGCCTTCCTTATTTGTTCCCTTGTCTTTCTCATTTGTTCAGGTGAAGAAAGTGAACTCACTCTCGATCTCGTCACGGGTGGCTTAGCTTCTGAAGAAAATGTATTTATTCTTGGTCTTACCACAGCAGGTATTGCCGATGCACTTTTTTTATTAGCCCTTTCTTGACTCATCGAGTGCAAGGTAGAAACACGTGGTTTAATAATATCTATAAATTTAGACGCATTTGATGTAGATAGACCTCTCTCCGGATCATAACCTAGGTAATGAGCATTACTCCTCCTAATTATATCAATATACTGATCCACATCAGATGCTCGATGCCCTGCTGGATGCTTTTTGAACATTAATTCATACAATCCTGGCGTACCTTTGTATGGAAACTGATCATCAATAATAAAATTAGCACCATCAAAATCAACAGTTGCAGTGCCAATAGCGAATTTCTTCTTAAATGGGTCGAAGTAAATACCAAAGGTATCATCAAACTCGTTTTGTGAATCCTCAATTTTATCTTGTATGTATGCTCGCGGTAGAGGTGCATTAAATTGTTGCAAGTATCTCTCATTTTCTGATAGTACGGATGGATCTACTACCTGTGATGGAAAAGTTTCATCAAAGAAACTCCCTACATATTGAGGTCTTTCTTGGGTAGAGTCAAAATGAAATGTTTCATCTTCCAAATTAGTGGGTGCTGTGTGATAAAATTCAAGAGGGACTGGATCAATTGATCGCCTGTTTAAACTCTCATTTTTTATTTCTGTTTTCAAAAAAGATTTACGTGGATCACTTTCATTATTAACGATAGTTGTTACTAATTCACGAAGAGGTCGCGTTATCGGTTTATAAGTTTCCTCCAATGCTAACTGAGATTTAGCAATATCAGTTTTCAAACTTCTATACTTTTGCCTTAAGGCATCTCGCGTCTTTAACAGCTCTGCTGCCACTCTACTATCCATGGTGAATGGTTGATAATATTAATGTCTCTATTTTATATATGAAAAAATTGATCAAAACCTTTTCGATATCTCCCAGAGTTGATTGGACAATCTTTATCGATTACAACGAATCCATATTTATCATTCCAACAAAATGCACAAAGTTCTTTGAAATCTTGGAAACTCATATCAACGTTTACATGATCATCATAGATATGTTTGAGATTGGTAAGGTCCTGAGGAAATATCACAAGAAGATTGGCATTGTCTCTACATAATTGTTTAGGGATAGCAGCGTAGGTTTGACATAAATAAAAACAATCAGTGTTTTTATGACGCCCAAAAGAAAAATAGCTTTTAATAATACTTTGATCACATGATACCAAATCATCGAATATTATGACTGAATTCGGTTTTATTTCTTCTGGAGGTATCACTGCATCCCCGTCATTATATTCGAAATATCCAATTTCATTCATAGGTTTCACAAGCATCCTCAGATATTCATATTTCGGTTGGTATAGAGATTTAGAATATAAATAAATATTTTCAAAACGTAAACCGTTAGGATGTTCCAACAAACTAAGCATTACATTTGTTTTTCCAGACCCAGAACTTCCAACTAGAAGTCCCCGTTTCGACTGTCCACCAAATAAAATACCATGTTTTTGAAAAGTCTTTGTCTTGGAAATTTTGTCGTGATTAACTATTGGTAAAATTGTTGCTTGCTGTTGAATCTGCATTGTGTTCAAATAATCACATCACACTAGTGTGAAATCGAACTGCATTAGAAAGAGAACTGTTAAAAACTGATCAAGCATAACCCTCTACTCTATATAAAAGGGTATTCTACAAAACCAAGAATCAGTTTATTCCATAATTTGGGATATAATGGGTCGAACCAAAAGTTCACAGCTTACTTGTACTAGAAACTCTAAAAAGAGAGGACGTGGTCTGCTCAATAGTATAATAAATAAACTTCCGGTGGAACTACATATACCTGGTTATAATTATTGTGGGCCAGGAACTAAACTCACAAAACGCCTAGAACGAGGTGATAGAGGAATTAACCCATTAGATGAAGCGTGTAGAGAACACGATATAGCATATTCCAAATTTGAAGAGGTTGAAAAAAGGAATCAAGCAGATAGGGAATTAGCTGAAGCTGCATTTAAACGTGTAAAAGCACCCGACTCTGGTTTTGGTGAAAAAGTCGCTGCATTGGGAGTTGGTGGGGTAATGAAATTAAAGAGTAAATTGGGAATGGGTCTTAAGCGACGAAAAAATCGTGATTCAACGAAGAAGAGGAAGAGAGGTGGACAAATAAATGTAAAGGTTGCTGTAAAAAAAACATTAAAATCAAAGAAGCGAGGGAAAAGAATTCTCAACACTCCAAAAAGAGGGGGGGTTCTTCCACTTCTGTTACCTCTTTTGGGAGCATTAGGAGCTGTTGGAGGGGGTGTAGCCGGTATTGTGAAAGCAGTTAACGATTCCAAGTCAAATGGTAAGGCGATAGCTGAACAATTGAGGCATAATTTGGCGATGGAACAGGCCGCTAAGGGGAAGGGTTTATATTTAGGCCCTCATAAGAAAGGTTCTGGATTATATCTTAAGACGTATAACAGCAAAAAAAACTAATTAGGCTACCTCACCGTCCACTTACTAACATAGATTTAATGAAATACTCGAAAATTCTAAAAATTCCAAATTTTCGAGGTATTTTCATGAGAGATACACTCCCCAAAAAAATTAGGAAAAAAGAATCTGGTATAGTAAATCTGGATATCAATGATGGAGATGGAACTCACTGGATTGCATATATAAAGAAAAATAAGGAAATAGTTTATTTCGACAGTTATGGAAATTTAAGACCCCCAGATGAGTTGAGAAAATATTTTTTAAGTGATGGTAGCCTGAATGAAATAAAATATAATTATGATTCTGTACAAAATTATGATTCATATGTCTGTGGACATTTATGTCTATTATTTTTATATAATCAATGTAAATAAGTTTTTCTTATTCATTTTCTAATAAACGTTCAAAGTATCACTATGTCTTTTACATTCGCTCTCAGTGGAGAATCTTCTGTATTAAATTACAATTTCAATCCACCGATATATTTAGATGATGAGGCAGATTATGAAATTGGATTAACTAATTTTGATACTTATAATATTATCCCAAATATTGACAACAACAATAATAAATTTGCGTGGGGAAGAAATAATGAACATATAGTTCAAATACCTGTAGGGTGTTATGAAATTGATGATATTTTAAAAATCATGACAAATAAAATAGTTCAAGAAGATGATGAAGCAGTTCTTAGGATTGATATAGATATTAACACATCCAAAATTATTATAAGAACAAACAGGATAATTAATTTTAACGTGGAGGATTCGATAGGTCCAGTATTAGGCTTCAAGAAAAGAGAGTTAAACGCTAATGATACTAATATTTCCGATGATCCAGTAAAGGTTTCCAAAGTGAATGCTATCTGCATTGACTGTAACATTGCTGTTGGTTCTTTTTTTAATGGAAAACCTGTTCACATCATTCATCAGTTCTATCCAACAGTTCCAATTGGGTATAAAATAGTAGAATCACCTCTAAATATTATTTACTTCCCAGTGAGCGTTAAAACCATCAACAACATCACAGTTAAAGTGATTGATCAAGAAGGACATCTTGTCAATTTTCAAAAAGAAACGATAACTGTTAGACTACATCTTAGAAAATCAATTCGATAATAAAATGGTGTTGATATTTAATTCAAGGTCTCCCATTCATACACAAAAACCACACTATAAAAGGATACGTAGGAAAAAAGTCAACAGTTCTAAAAACACTCTCAACAGAATAACATCAGCAAATCGACGGTTCTTAAAATCACTTGGATTCGAAGTATTAGTATAATGGAATTACTTAATATAACCGAGCAACCCATAATTGACAACTCCGTAGTAGAATATCAGTATCATTCATATCAACCCAATATATCTGGAACTCTAGATTATAATGATGAAACGAGAATTACCATTCAGGATTTAGATACCTATACAGCACCATGTTATAGCTATTTATACATCGAAGGAAAATTAACAAATGAGGATGGAACTTCACCTACCAACTTAGAGTTTATCAATAATGGTGTTGCGTTTTTATTTCGAGAAATTAGATATGAGTTAAATGGAATAGTAATAGATTCCGTGAGAAATGTTGGCTTAGTTTCAACTCTATTTAATTATCTATCACTGAATCAAAATGAAAGTGTTTGTATGGAAAATGCTGGATGGTTCCCAAAACAGAAAAAAGGTAAAAAACCTAAAATTTTGATAGATACAAGTGGAAATTTCAACGTCTGTATTCCATTAAAATTCCTGGTTGGTTTCTTTGAAGATTTTCAAAAAATAATCATTAACATGCGACAAGAATTAGTACTGGTACGTAATAGTAATGATTTTGACTGCATTACAAATACTAAGGATGAAGTAGATAAAGATGGTGTTGCTATAGATGAAAAGCCGAAAATCACGATTTCTAAATTATTTTGGAGAGTTCCACATATTACCGTGGGTATTTCAGAGCAGCTTCGATTAAATAAAATTATAAGTAGGAATGTGGATCTTCCTATAACATTTAGAAGTAGGGAACTGATTGAATATCCATCTCTACCGGCCTCAAGCAGACATACGTGGCCTGTCAAGACATCTACTAAAGTTGAAACTCCTAGGCATGTAATAATAGCATTCCAAAAAAATAAGAAAGGAAATATTAGGGCTGATATGAGTAAATTTGATGATTGTGATCTTAGAAGCATTAGAGTTTTCTTGAATTCTGAAAGATATCCATACAATGATTTATATCTAGACTTCAAGAATAACAAATTTGCAACTCTCTATCAAATGTTTGCCGATTTTCAAGAATCCTATTACCCCCACCAAATAAATCAACCCATTTTCAATCCCACTGAATTCAAAGATTTTGCACCAATAGCTCATATTGATTGTTCTCGTCAAAAAGAAGCTTTACAAACAGGATCGGTGGTTATGAGAATAGAGTTTGAGACTGGCACCCCTACTACCACGGATACTAATGCATATTGTCTCATTCTGCACGAGAAGCATTTCACCTATAATCCTCTAACAAAAATCGTTCGTCAGCAGTAAAATGCGCATGACATATTTTTACCTATATATAAAAAAATTATAATGTAAATTATTAGTATGAATATGAGATCAGACTATATTCAAAAGTTAAAAGAACACAGAAAAAAATTACGTGACTTAAGAAGAGCGATTGAATTATACTGTATAAAAGAGAAGATGCTAAGAGAACTACAACGTTTAAAGATATGAAAATTATTATCGATGTTCAAGGATTTCGAATCGAAAACAATAAGTTTATTGTTAAAGAACTGGCAGGATATGATGGAATGAAAACGTGTCACTATATATTTAAACCACCCTACCCATTTAAGATGCTTTCACCAGACTTACAAAAACAAGTGTGCTGGTTAACAGGAAATTATCACTGCATTAAGTGGTCTGATGGCTTTACACCACTACACATGTTTGGAAAGATTATTGATAATTTGGTCACATCTGATGATTGTGTTTACATAAAAGGAGGAGAAAAGGCGAACTACATTAGACAGTTCACTTCACAACCCGTTATTGAATTTGAGGAGCAGCCACCTTTACGAAAATCTAGTGCAAAATGTTTTTATCATTTAAATACTAATTGTATGTGTGCACTTTCTAATGTATATTATTTGTATGAAAATTTTATAATGTCATGAGTAAAACAATAAAAAAACTATAAATGAATTTCTGTTGTTTTTATTTAAAAAATTTTATAACAATACAACTACTAACAAATACAATTCCAATTTAGCTACACATCTTCACTACTATCAGTCAGAATCCCCGTTACAAGCTATTACCTTGCTGGCAAGATCCGGCTCCAAAAATTGTTTTATCCGATCCAAATATGTGCATAGATTCAAATCTATCAAAGATTGCACAAAGCAGTGCTGACAGATCGCCCTCTCCAGAAAGTTGCAACATTTTCTATATGCTTCATCAAATCTCAAGGCTAGATCGTTACACGCATCCTCTTCGTACATTACCATTCCATAAACTATTTTGTATTTCATATTTGAAAATATATGTCTTAAATAAATCACACCACTTTCTAAATCAACAATTTTGATTTCTTCTTCCAAATACGCCAACATCTTGAAATTTACTGTTTATTTCTTCCCGAACTAAATTGATAGTCACTAAAGTGTCCGTGTTTTATAATGAAATTCCCACCTAAATATATAATTTTATCGTTGCATATACTCAATTTAGCTACACATCTTCACCACTGTCACTGTCAGAGTCCCCATTATAAGCAATCACCTTGCTGGCAAGATCCGGTTTTAAAAATTGTTTTATCCGATCCAAATACACACACAGATTCAAATCTATCAAAGATTGTACAAAGCAGTGCTGACAGATCTCTTCATCCAGAAACTTGTCACATTTTTGAAGACCTTCATCGTACTTCTTGGCTACCTCGTTACACTCTTCCTCTGTATAAAATCTACCCATTCCATAAACCGCTTCATGTTCCGCATCGAATCTCAAATTTGAAAATAATTGTCTTAAATGATTCACACCACTTTGTAAATCAACAATTTCGATTTCTTTCACATACGCCATCCACATTTTGAAATTTACTGTTTATTTCCCCCCCGAATTAAATTGATAGTGACTAAAGTGTTAAATTAATGCTCCAGTTTTATAATGAAACTCCCACCTAACCATATACCCCACCTATTTCTTAAATGTCTATACAAAGAAAACAATTTTATCACTTGATTTACCTACCCAGCTGCACAGACAGCAGTTCTATTTTCAATTAGCAAATCAGCATTTGCATAGTTAACACTTTACAATCAGAATAATGTTATTATTGTATTATCTATCCACACAGTCAGCAGTTCTATTTTTAATTACCAAATCAGCATTTGCATAGTTGACACTTTACAGTCTAGACATAAATGTTATTGCAAGTTCAGCAAAACTATTCCTCCACTTAACCCAGCTAAAGAAAATATACAACTATAAAAGGAAACCTAAGCTTGTGAATGGCAGTTGCTTAATAAAATTTATATAACCCAAATTAAATTTAATATCTGAAATGAGTACAGTGTGTGTATGTAATATGTTCAGGAGTCCTGCAGTAAATTATTGCACGTGGAATTATAAATTGGTGCAAATAATTAAAGAACGCTTCCCTGAAGAATATGAAGTTTTGAGAAATTTACCAGGTCAACGTTGGGTAATAGCTGGCAGTTTTATATGTTTGCTATTAAAATTAACTAACACCAGTGGGGGTATGGACATATTTTATTTCAACAACGAATTTAGTGAGAAATGTGACAAAGCTGATTGGCATCCATCCTCAAGCTACCGCAATGTTTTTAATGTATTCAACCATCGAAAATATAATATACAAATTATAGAATTTATAAATGTAATACCAGGGATACATCTGAGCCATGAAATATTCCAATTGCTGTGGTGTTTTGATTGTGTCTTGGTTAGGAAAGCCCTACATTTAAAAAGTGCTTTATTTGTTGACTGTAATTTTGGTCCTGTGAAATTTGGAACTCCTTTTCGACAAGAAAAATATAAAGATCGTCTCCTGCAACCGATTATCACTCAGCCCAAAACACTGTACCTAATAGCTTATGAATGTATACACAAAATCTAATAAAAAACATAATCAGAGTATTAATGTTGTTTCATTATATTGTACACACACATCCACTTTCAATTCATATATGATTTAACTGTAATAAGATGGGATGATTAAACGATAAAAAAACACAAAATTTTTATAATAGTGTTTTATTAGACAAAGTTAGTGATGTTATTCATATTATTTACAATAAATCAAAGTCCATTGCTAAATTTTCCTGTTCAATAATTTCATCGGCTAGCCTTAAAAGAATTGTGAGGTTATCTTCAGCGGTATTATGGTCAGCGTTATTGTGTAAATTACTGATAGAGTAATGCCCCCACGCCAAAGTTTTTGTACTCCCGGGTACAACATATCGTTTGTCGTCGTGTGCTGAGAGTGCAACCTTATTTTTTAGTTCGGTATATAGAGTATGCAGATGTGATGAGAATACATACATTTTTCGAAATATCAATCCACCATCCTCAACAATTTGTTTATAATCGATCAAATGTAATTGATTTTTTACAATACTTTTTGAGACTCCTTTAGCTTTCTTTGTGACGTCACCATTTGCTTGAACACAGTAAGCTTTTGCTCCAGTGCCAAAGAAGCTATCTATTGGTACACCTGCATATTCGTCTTTCATTTTGCCTACAACTGATTCCGTTTTTGGAATGTTGTGTATATTTGGAATAGGAAAATTTGATGTGTCGAATAAATCTATATATTTCTTAATGTCATCGTAAACGTTATCAGTGTAAATCTCTAGAATTAAAGAGTCTGTATCGGTGTAGCATAGAGAAGCTTTGTCATCATATTTCTTTTTTATGAAATTATAAAAAAAATCATAAACTATAGTTTTAGATATATCTAAAATGGTAAAACCTACATAGAGCGGCTTATCGTATAGTATTTTTAACAAAGACATTTGCACTGCTACTAAATTTTCCGAAAACACTGTACAGGATTTGAAATTTGGTTTTGCAATTAATCCTTCAGCACCAACACTGCCTATACTATTTGCCCAATGCGATACTAGCCTCACATCAGTTCTATTGTCTACATTTTCCATAGTTTTGCCAAATATTGCATTATTAAAAAATTTAAAAAGATCTCGCTCGAATGCATTTTTTGAACAATTTCTAAGTTTAGTATTCAAATCTATATAAGTTTTTAACCAAGCAGATTGTGAAAATTCAATGACTCTATGTATTTTTTTAAGTATTAACCCATGTTCAATGCATTGTTTTAAATTTCTGTAATGGATTATATATTTATGTTTATCATGTAAATTTAATAGTAATTTTGAATTTTTAGAGTCTGGAGGTATAATATTTTCAGGGCAGAAAGGCAAATCATTATGTTTATCATGTAAATGTTGTGGGTATTCCAAATCTACTTCAAGTACATAACCCTTTGGTGAATCATCACCAAGATTAGTACAATCAAAGTTTTCAATTTCACAATCATTTAACCATCTAAAATTTCCTGTGGGCATACATTGACTCATCGCACAACCGTAAAGGTTTGTGGCGTCTAAATATAATATATATGATGTTGGTTCTAATGGATTATAATTTAAAATAAATGGGTTGTTTGCCACAGCCTTTCTATTACTACACTGACTGACACCACCACGTATTCCCTTCCTAAAAAAATGTAGCATATCTATATCAGTTAAAAGTTCAAGTTGAATACCAGTTTTTCGTAACATAGCATCCCAACTTAATGACGGAGCCGTTAAATATTGTGCAGGATCTAATTTATATGTTTGCATGCATATTTGTCTGAAATTTTCAAAAATGTCAGCAAGAAGCAGCACGTCCGATACCAAGTAAATGTCTGAATATTCACCAAGAGTTTGACAATTAAAGGTTTGCCACACATCACAAGCACGATTATAATCCTCCTGAGAAATTGATTCACCACTCAAAATATTAAAAAACTGTTCAAGTGATGGTAATTCAATGTCATTCAATTTATCCATGGATTCAACGTATGAATATGGGAAAACACCTTTTCGTCTTATTAAATTGAATTGTTTCTCATCACTGTAATATTTTTTCACTTCGAGGCATTGATGTGGTTCCAATGTTTGACTTAATTTATCTAATGAAGCGGGTAAAAAGCGAAATGAATCCACAAACCTCAATTTAATGTAAATATTTTTCGGTTTTTCATCATTAGATTTATCAACAAGAATGTGTTTGGAAAATGTAATATATTTTTCTTTATTTTGTGCAATAACTTGTATTTTTTCTTTCTTTAAGGCTAATTTCTTAATAAATAGATGAGAATCATAATTTGTTAAGTTGTGGAAAAATACTGGTATAAATTTAGGAATTTTGAAATTTAGATTACAAGAAGAATGCGCAGCTCCTCTAAAATTACCAGAAACGTGGCAGTGATCGCGGACCTTTCCTTCATCATTCTCAAATGGTTTATCACAAATATGACAAATTTGACTGTTGTCGAAAAATGTTTGTTGACTTTCTGTCAATGGCTTCATTTCGACTATATTTTTCAAATGATTCTGATACAATTGTAAAACATGTTCTTCCAATTTTTTAACAAAAACTTCCGCAACATCAGTACCTCGATAATATTCAAGTGTGGAAAATTTATCATCAAAATTACACTTTATATAGAAACAAAATGAATATGGTTCATGCTGATATGTTTTAACAGTAAATGATTTACTATCGCATGGTTCGTTGTGATGAATCGGTTTTAATAAACTTTCAAAGTCAGCATATATCACGAAAGGAACGGGTAATTGTTTTTCAAAATTTATAAATTTCAGGATATTCCCAGCAAGCCTTTCACCACACTTATTAATTAGAGGTTCTGGGTTTGGTAATATGGTACATAAATGGTTACAATCATTGCTTTGGTGGGTCATTAATTTCTCACGAGAGTTAAAAAAATATAGGCAACCATCACAAATATAATTTCTACCATCATGTTTTGATCTCTGAGAAGAAACTAATCGCGATAAGTCTTTAATAAGTGTGTAGTGACTGTTCCCTTTATTATCCGTAATTAGTAATAAGTTCACATGTGTATTTTGTCGACTATGTGTAAAATATAAGGGACCTACAATCTCACTGACCATTTCACCATTTTTAAATTGAGTATCTATTCCAAATACATTTATAGATATATTATTTAAACTTTCAAATTTATGAATGTCTTTAAGTTTAACAGGAAAATCTATACCTTCAAAATTTAACAATGTGGAATAATGAGGATAAGATGAAACTCTCCTTGGATTTCCATTGGCTGGGAAGATGGCGGCGTTGACAGCCCAAGCGAAACATTTTTCATCCCCACTCTCGATATTTAAAACAGCTTTTCTATTTTCTATTTGCCTCGGCAATTTAATGTATGATGATGCAAATAGTGGATTATACTTATTAATGTTGACCTCGAGAAAACTAACATGTTTCAAAGCCCATCCTGAGTCTCGCTCCTGAAATGTTGAGGCTTTCTCTAGTATCTCCTCCTTAAAGTCATTATATAAGTTTAATAAATCGGTTGAAAGTGTTACAACTTTATTTCTTGTATTGAATGATTTTATTTCTGACAATTCTTTCTCTTCAATAACATATAACCCAAATAATTCCACATTAATTTTTAAGCTCGAGTACATTTTAATATATTCCTCAATCAAACGGAAAACTTTCTCTTTTATTTCATCCAAAAACTGGGATATATCAACACTGCATTCCTTTGAAGAAAAACGAAAACTTGCAATACGATTCTTAAACGCATTCTGCAGCTTTTCAATTCCGTCTCCAGACATATCAATCCCTTTATTGTATTGTGTGCAGAACTTCTTAGATGACCAGTTAATTCATTTTTTTTCACTTTTTTATCACATACTGGACAACGAGTCTCTTGTGAATTTGTAGGAAACTCTATGCTAGATGAGGAAGAAGGGCCAGGTTGATTTACTGATTTATCCTCAACACATTGTGATGAATTTTTCACTTTCATTTTTTTGGTTGTATGACTTTCACTGATCTCTCTATAGCGACAACTTTCCCGTTGATGACGTAATAAACTACTTTTCGCAGTAAAAGTTTTCAAGCACTGAGGACACTGCATTATTGAAATGTACGTTCCAACACAAGAAAAACTCTAATATTAAAAATCAGAAATGTTCTTGCCCCTTTATATCTCTCAAAAGAAGTGGTGGGGGTACCTGCAATAGCATACTGAATTTACATAGGCCACCGTGTAAAAAATGTGCATCTCAAGTTATCTATTGTTTAAACGCTTTAATGCATAGTGAAATAAAGTTATATTAATCATTTAAGATTTCATTGTAAATAAATTTCATTTAATTAATAATAAATTTATGCTGTAATAAAATAAGTTTTATCATAATAAAATACTTTTTATTTACTTATGTGTTATTTAAATAATATATGAACAGTAACTGATAAATTGCGAAAATAATAGCCCATTGTTCTATTTATAGCTGGTTTTTATAATGAGGAAGTATTTATTATCTTGAATGAAGAAGCCTTTGTTTGTTATATGATTACACAACTGTGCTTTGATATTTTATCTACGGTGTTATATTTTATTGTCTTGATAATTTTATAAAGGAATGTTATTATAATAAATTGTGTAATAAGAATGGTATATGGACTGTAGGTAGTATACATATTTGTGGTAAGTGCTTTTGGGGGGGGGGGGGGGTAATTTTTGGGGGTATTTTTTTTTGGGGGGTGGGGATAATTTTTGGGGGAACTTGGGGGGGGGGGGTGTAATTTTTGGGGGGAACTTTTTGGGGGGGGGTAATTTTTGGGGGTAATTTTTTTTGGGGGGGGGTAATTTTTGGGGAAACTTTTTGGGGGGGGGGATTTTTGGGGGGACTTTTTTTTGGGGGGGGGTAATTTTTGGGGGGACTTTTTTGGGGGGGTAATTTTGGGGGACTTTTTTTGGGGGGGTAATTTTTGGGGGGACTTTTTTTGGGGGGGACTTTTTTTGGGGGGGGTAATTTTTGGGGGTAATTTTTTTTGGGGGGGGGGGGGGGGTGGGGGGGGGGTAATTTTTGTGGGGACTTTTTTTGGGGGGGGGGGGGGGGGGTAATTTTGGGGGGGGGGGTTGGGTTGTGGTATATAGTGTAAATACAGTGAGTCATATCAATGAATAATACAAATTATGGTACTTCAATACTTGCTGACTACTTCTATTTATAAGAACGTTACATGTTTGTTTCATTCCCATCAAAGTATATAACTTGATAATGCCTCGAAAGAGGTGATAAATAACAATGTAGATAAATAAGGAGCCTACATATTTTTTTATCTATTCATATCAATTCTTTACAAACAATACCCGCTTGCAAGTTCAGCACATTATTTCCTTACTCTGTAGTATGTGTTTATAGTTTCTGTATGACTTGACAATGCTTCTTTCATTATTATGATAAATAACAATGTAGATAAAAGACGCTTACATATCTTTTTCATTTCAATGAATTCATTTAGTAAATTATTACCGTACTCATCTATTCTTATCAATTCTTCACAAACAATATCCACTTGCAATTTCAGCACATTATTTCCATATTTAAAGCTTGACTTTATCAGAAATACATTTAGTTTCAGTCTCACTTTTCTTGCGTTATTTATCTACTATAAAAAATCATTAAAAATGTGTGCACAAAAAAGTTTCTCAAGTAACAAACGTTCGGCAACTCCTGATGAATTATATGAAGACATATCATTTGAAGAAAAAGTGTGTCAGCGAATGAACTCAATTCGTTCAGTTGAATCTGTAGATTCTGAGTTCTGCATTACTGAAGGTGATCTTGGAACTCTTCGCCCCATTTTTGAAGCAGTCCCATCAGCCCCATCAGCTCCATTAGCCCCATCAGCTCCATCAGCCCCATCTGCATCACATCAAAGAAGTGAGGTTGCTCGTGGTAGTTCTGAGGAAAATGAGGATGACTTGGAAGATGAGCTCTTCACAAATTATATTCATCAAGTTAAGAGGAAATGTGATGCTCATGATGATGAAATGAAGGGAGCTAGAACTAAATTCCTGCACGAGGTACGGAAGGTATTAATTGTTGAGTCAGGGAGGTATACTCGACACTGCCAAAATCAGCAAAATACTTTAAATAGGGAACTTAAAAAAATTGAAAAAAAACAACGAGAATTAGCCGATTTACACTCCCATATAAAAACGAAGCAAAATGAAATTGAAGGAAGTTTGGAATATGTGAGAGACTTTGTAGTAAATTTTCCATTTAAATAGAGTATTTTTTTATTGCTTTTTAAATTTATTTTAATTATTATTATTATTATTGTTAATACTCATTAATATATGCATATTCATAAATTGTATTTACAAAAATAAATGTATAAAATTAAATGTGTATTTTTGTTTTCTTATTACAACTCTAATTATACAGGGTGGTTCAATGAAAAATTAATTTATTTCTTAAATAAAAGGACACACATTATTGTTTGTTTTTTTATTATTTCACCACATAAAAAGGTATTATCATAAATATTTACAATTATTTAACACAGCATAAATCACCCACATTTTTGAAGCCCCCATTTACATACATTACATCTGGATTGCGACTCTGGTGGGCCATCCACATGACTATGCCATTCTGGTCGGTTATGGTGTACAAAGCAAGGTAGTTGAACCATTAGTTTAAAATCTTGTGTATATACTCTTGGTAATTTAGACCATGCATAAAGAAGTTCAATGGGTTTGACTTTTTCAATCAGATATATTAATGGGAAATGTTGTAACTCTTCCTCAGTAAAATCATACAAATTTTTACCATGCTGGTGCTCTTTTATTAATTCACTTCTTTGACAGTGTGGGCAGCTCAGTGCTGAATCCATATTTTCCGAAAAATCCTTACAATTGATCTGGTAACTAATCACGAAGAACACAGTGTGATGTAGTAAACTTTTACATCCGACACATTCATACACGATTAGTATAATAATGTTAAGGTGTTTAGAATTGTGGTAAAATATGTACTGATTAACCTATGACATCTCAGATTACCCTCTTCCATGGTAATTATGGGGGGGGGGGGGGGGGGGAATTATAGTAGGGATGTGAGGTGGGGGGTTTGAATTATGGTGGGAGAAAGATTTTCATGTATTCCTTTAATACACTCTTATCTTACATATTCATACACAGACGGGCATAATGATTAAATGTTTGGAGCAATGGTAAAATATGTACTGCCTAACCTATAACATTTCCGATGAGGTAGGGAGGTGATGGGTGTGGCTTATGAAAAAATGGAGGGGGTTTCTGAGAAATTGGTGGGGGGATTGTGAGAAAAGTAGAGGGGGGATCGAAAAGTGGTGGGGGGATTGGGCGGGGCTTGGGGGAAAATGGAGGGGGGATCGAAAAGTGGTGGGGAGATTGGGCGGGGTCTGGGGAAAAATGGAGGGGGGATCGAAAAGTGGTGGGGGGATTGGGCGGGGCTTGGGGGAAAATGGAGGGGGGATCGAAAAGTGGTGGGGAGATTGGGCGGGGTCTGGGGAAAAATGGAGGGGGGATCGAAAAGTGGTGGGGAGATTGGGCGGGGCCTGGGGAAAAATGGAGGGGGGATTGAAAAGTGGTGGGGAGATTGGGCGGGGTCTGGGGAAAAATGGAGGGGGGTTCTGAGAAATTGGTGGGGGGTTCTGGAAAAGTGGAGGGGGGTACTAAAAAGTGGTGGGGGGTGTCACAGAACTGTCATTTCTTTACTACTTGGAACGTGTAGATCGTTGAATTCTACCCCAAAAAACCCAAAAAAATCCTTATAACGTTAATTTTGCCTTAATACCAGCCGAATTACAGCGAGTTGAAAACGATGATTTTTAAGTAAAAAATACTGGCTTTTTACAAGTTTTAAGCAAATTACTTAAAAGTTTAAGAATCCGCAAAAGAAAAAAATTCCAAGCTGCTATAGAATAAGTCTGAAGTTTGGGTAATTTTTGACACCAAGTGACTGTACTATAAAACATTATTGAAACAAATACTGTATTAAATTAATCAGTCAGGTTTTAGGCACAATTACATTCTAATAATTTAAGTGATATATTATTTAATAATAATAATAATAATAATAATCGACTTTATTTCATACAAAAAAAAATACACAAGCAAGGCGAAGTTTAGCTTAAGCTACTCTTACACTTAACCTTGTTTGTATTTAAAAATATAAACATATAATTAATTAGATGTATGTACCAACAACCAAAAACTAAAATATAAATTTACAAAAGAAATAGTAAGGGATAGATATATAAATATAAGACTAAAAACTAATCATTTGGACTAAATACACTTTGGATAGTTAATTTAAACTAAAACAAAAATGAATGCTGGCTTTACACATTTCCTACTTCAGTATATTGTTTAGTTTAGTTCTAAATGAATATTTTGATAACTGAATCAGATCTTTAATGATGTTGTTGTATATTATCACAGCCGAATATGAGAACGATTTTTTGAAAATAGCTGTTGAGTGACGTGGAATATAAAA
Source organism: Rutpela maculata (assembly GCA_936432065.2). NCBI lineage: Eukaryota > Metazoa > Arthropoda > Insecta > Coleoptera > Cerambycidae > Rutpela > Rutpela maculata. Next base: position 20,308,771 of record OW386292.2, read on the forward strand.
ATTTTGGTTATCTTTCAGGTTTAGATCGTGTGAATCGGCACGTCGCAGTAATTTTTTAAAAAGTGACTGAGGTGTTTTCTCCTTAATTATATTGTAAAGTAAATTACAGTAATTGCGTTTACGCCTAATTGCCATATTTAACCAATTTAAATCGGCTATTTTATGGGAAATATGATAATATTTTCTCAATCCAAACACAAATCCGCAGCAGGCGTTTTGCACCTTTTGGATTCTATTTTGATCGAATAAGTCATGGAAATGGCCATATACACAATCTCCATAATTAAAACGTGAAAGTATCAAGGAATCGGACAATTTTTTCTTTACGGAGCTATTTAAACAATTTATATAAGAGTATAACGATTTAAGAACACTGTAAGTTTTCTTTAAGACGCTGTTAACCTGACAATGAAATTTTAGATCACTATCAAATATGATACCTAGATTTTTAGCGAATATTTAGACTGTAAGATTTCGTTATCAACTTTTATGTTTATACTGTTTTTTACTAACTCTCTATTTTTTTTTTATTTCCAAAGAATATCACCTGGCATTTGTTGTTATTCAATTTTAAATTATGTGAATTGGATAAGGTGCTAATTTTGCTAAGATCTTCATTCATAGACTCCTCAGCGACCCGGATACTGTCAACACTAAAATTATATCGGACCTGTGTATCGTCCGCAAATGCCTGAACTTTACAATGTTTAACAGATCTCAATATGTCACTGGTATAAACTAAAAATAGGAGTGGCCCTAATATGGAACCCTGAGGTACACCAGATATAACACTTTTTTTCGGAAGAAATTCTGTTATTTATGTGTACTGTCTAAGATCGTTTCTCGAGATATGAATGAATTAATTTTATAAAATTTAAAGAGCAACCATAGTATTTTAACTTACTGCATAAAAGTTTATGATTAATGGTGTCAAATGCCTTGGAAAAATCTAATAAAATTAAAGCGGTTACTTGTCTTTGGTCAATAGCAGTTAGAATGTCGTCACATACATTCAAAAGAGCAGTTGAAGTATTGTAGCCCCGTCTAAAACCGGATTGGCATTCTGGTATCACCTTATGATCGGTTAAATGTTTGGTAAGCTGCATAGAAATAACTTTTCCTAAAATTTTTGATATGGCAGATAAAATGCTTATCGGACGTAGATCTGAATATGTAACTGGGTTACTAACTTTAGGCAAAGGTTTTACTACAGCCTTTTTCCATAAAGACGGGAAATAACCATTTTCTATACAGCAATTTATAATATGTGTAATATAGGGGTTAATATACGGGCTACAATACTTCAACATGCTTATTGAAATATTGTCTGACCCATAGGCATTTGACTTAATACTATTTAATATGTCGTTTACATTTTCTATCGATACCAAGGTCAACTCAAATTTTGTATCATTTATTGCAAAATGTTCACGTTCATAAAAGCCAATTAGATCTTGATCAATTTCGGTGCTCACATATACAGAAGAAAAATAATCATTAACATCGTCTGTGTTATCCAAATGATCCAGAATAGTTAGATGTTCCTTATTTAAAATGTGACTATTTATTCCTTTCCATAATATTTTGGGGTCATGTTTATTTAATAAATTGTTATAAAAAGCTTTTTTTTCACGACGAATAGAAGATAATGTAAAATTTCGCAACTCCTTATAACGATTCCAGTCGTCAGTTATTTTGTATTTTGTTGAAGCAGATTCTCTTTCCTTAATCATTATTTTAATTGGATAGGTAAGCCAGGGGGATCGTCGTTTATTTACTCTAACTACTCTAACAGGTGCATGTTTATCAAATAAAGGTTATTAAAACAAGTTATTTTATCGTCAATATTAGGAATATTGATAATACTATGGAAAGGAACATGCATCAAATCATCACAAAACTTAACATAATCAAAATTTTTGAAGTCCCTAAAGGTGTACAACTTTGCAGCTGAAATCGGTTTATCAATGTGCAAATTACAATGTACTAATCAATGATCAGATATTGTGCTAGCATCTAACACGCCACTACCTTTAATTAAATTTGTATTTGAAACAAATATAGGATCTAACAGAGTCAATGATCTTTCAGTAACTCGAGTTGGTTCATTTATTAATTGGTAAAAACCATAGGCATCAAAGCATTTACTCAAGGCGTTATCAGGAGTTAACAAATTAATATTCATGTCACCCAAGCAGATTATTTCATCTACTGGGGGTATAATCTGAGACAAAGTGTCGTCGATACTATCTAAGAATTTTTGGAAATCACCAAATGGCGATTTATAAATATTTCCAATAGCAAAGTTACAATTTTTTTATTTTTAAGTGAATCCACAACTGTTCAATGTTTTTATCAAATTTTAAGTTTAAATCATATTGAGAACACAAGATGTCTGTACTTACATAGATGGCAACGCCCCCGCCACGTGCGCGGGCTCGATCTAACCTGAACAGTTTGAAGCCTGGAATTAAAGGAGTAACGTCGTCCACATCAGCTGTCAACCATGTTTCAGTTATAGCGGCAATGTGTTAGGAAGACAATTCATTTCATTATCAATTTTGCATTACGGGAGTTTAGTACAAATGAAATAAATTGAATTTTGAATTCTGAAGCCGGCATGACTAAATAACTTCCTGTATTCGAGGAGAAACAAAATTCTTCAACTATTTAACAAGATATGGATTGAAAACGTTTACTCCCATTAATGTGTGTGTACCAAAACCTGGAAAAGATTTAAAATACCCAATTACCTAATTAGTTTTCACTCTTAAAAATGGACTTCATTATGCAACTTCCGGTTCGGACTTCAGCCCTCTGTTATTGTGGTCTATGTCTAGCGAGGAGGCCTGAAATCCATTTATATACCCCTTATACGTACTTAACACGCAGGTCTATACTGAGACTGAAAAAGAAAAAGTTTTCACTCTATAAAATGGACTTAATCATGCAACTTCCGGTTCGTATTGTGGTCCATATCTAGGGAGGAGGCTAATTAGTTTGTTGGATTTCTAATTTTAAAAATTCGTGTCAAACTCGAGCTGTTCTTCAGCCACATCATAAGTCGTTCCGAATTTGATATACCACGGATAGGCAACTTCAAAGCTCCATAACTTAAAACCGCTCCCCAAGGAATCACTACTTCCACATCCAAATTTTCTATCCAAGTCACTCACAACGAAAAAATTTTGTATGTGGAAATAATTGTTTATGGAACTTTAATAATATAATAGTTGAAATCCTCTACCCCAAAAACCTATAAAACGATACCCCATATCGGTAGTAGGGTGGGGGTGGCGATAGGAGGTGGTAGTGGTGGTGGATGAAGTAAAAAAAATATTTTGAGGTTTCTGGTTCTTGTACACACATTTTTTTATCCCCTTTAATAATGGGGTGGGGGTGGTAATGAGGTGGCTAATGCCAACATTTTTTTTGAGACCTTAGCTTCCCTTGTATGTACTAAATACCAATTTTATGGACTCTTACCTGCTTGATTTACCTATTTACCTCAAATTTACCCCAATTTGCCCCCCAACCCTTCTACGGAACAAGATGAAAATATAATCTAGTTCCAGATCTCGTTAAAGTACAAACGTGTACCAAATTTCAAGTCAATATCTTAAACGGTTCCAGAGTAAACGTGCGCACAAAAAAAGTTACACAAACAGACCGACAGACAGAAATTTTTTTCGCCCAAACTTAATATCTCGACGTTTCATGAAATTCTAAGCCTATCTGAACAATAAATTTTTTTTTAAATTTATTTGTCGTTACTATACTTCCACTTAGGGTGACCATACGTCCGGAATTTCGCTGGACAGTCCAGCATTTTGGAGTACTATCTGTGATCAAAAAAAAATTTCCTCTCGTTCATCAAAAAATGTTGGGATCAAGAAATGATTTTTCGGATTTCTGCTCGCTCATCAATTTTTTTCCCACCCAGCAGAAGTGTCCAGCACAAAAATCTGGTCACCCTACTTCTACTGGATGTGGAAATAATACATGAACTGCATTCTTTAGTTGAAATTATCAGTAAAACAGTAAAGTATTTAAAATTTGTTAACAGTTTTTTTCATCCCTCTTGATTGTAAAATAAATTAATAGGTATTTTGTGTGAAAATTTTTTAGTGCGAATCATTTTTTAAGAAACATTTCTAGCCACATGTTTATAGGAAATTTTCTTACTGTTTTTAAGTGTTAAATTAGCACCTAAATAAACGAAACATATTATCCTAAGACCCTGTATATATACACCTATACAACTGAGGTACCGCTTGTTGCATCAGATAAAAAGTTGCAAATCATCAACTTGACTACATCATCATCACGGTTTATTTCGAGTTATCTGTCTGATCCGCTTATAAATAAAACCAGAATACAACAGCGCTAACAGCTCACTCAGTGTGTATTCGTATAGTAAGAATCAAGAACGTGAATATTTACAATGGTACTCTCACTAGACAGGTGGGTTGGGAAAGTAGCGGTAGTCACTGGCGTTAGTTCAGGCATTGGAGCAGCCATTGCCGAGAAACTGGTGGAAGAGGGCCTTCAAGTAAGTGCATTTTATTATATAATATCACGTTTACAACTAAATTAATTCATTCAGTATATTGAAAGCAAATGACTGCGCAGTTTCCATTCATTATTTGCCAAGGATACCGTAAAGCATGTTGTGTTAGTGCAGGCTTTGATGGTGGCAATCTCTATATCTATGCATTTTCTCCTATGAGAATTAATATTATTTGTAACGGTAGTACAGCATGACACTAATAAATACATGTACTATTTTTCAACAATTTATTAAAAACATAAAATGTAATTTGGAAACTTTTTAATTGCATTTAAATAATAAAGAATTAACCAAAGCGAGGCTATATAATAATAATAAAAATAAATTTATTACCCTTTAAGACAATACAAATTGTATAGGAGTCATCACAAATTGTTTAAATCTAATTTGCCATATATTCACTGACAGAATACAAACATTTATTTACAGGAAATTTGCTAAGTTCTAATTTAAAACAATGTAAATATTTAACCTGCTTTAACTAGTCTGGTACAAAACTAAATGCCAATATTTTATAATTTTAAAAATATTCTCTGCAAGGGGGCGCTATCTATACATCTTATATATAATTCGCCTTTGCATAAAACAGTTTTTAAATTTTTAAATAAACAAAGAATTGAACTGAATGTGGAATTGAACTGAATGTGGTAGTTTCAATGCTCCTTCCAGTTTAGACACTCATCTAAATGGATATCCAAAAAACGTACGCTAACAATTTGTTCGAGACGTGTCTCATTAACATTCAAATTTAAACTTCTACATTGTTTCTATCTGTCGTGTAATCTCATAAAATGTGTTTTCTCGATGTTCAAATATAATCTACTAGGCTAATACCAACTTCTTAACAATGTTAACACATCATTGCTAATAGATTCTAATATCAAAATCCGAGGTTAAAATATCAAGGTCATTGGTGCATAATAAAAATAGTGCAGGACCTAAAATTAAACCCCTTGGAATCCATACTTTAACTTGAACGAACTGAATTAAATCTATTTATTGCACCATTAGTCCAATGCAATTAGGTCTATACCTCGGAACCCAGCTATAATGAATGGATTTGAATGATTTTTTTCTGTTGGATTTCTAATGCCATAAACTAAAAAGTTTACCCATTGAGAATTACCGCAATTTCGAAAATGCGTAAATTTAAAAAAAATTAAAATTTTTGGAAATCTCAACAAAAATACAATTATCGGAATCTTTAAATATCTCTTTTAAGAAAATAATGATCGTTATAGTTTTCGAGGTTGTTTATAAAGAATTTGTAAAAAAATGAAACTTTAATATGTAATTTTTAAAATCTATATTGTCGCATCATCAGCTTTTTATTTTTAAGGGTGGAAACCAACCCAAAGACTGATAAATTAATTACTATTCTAATTTTACTAATAAATTAACGAAAATCCATAGCCTTATGTTTTTGAGGTCGCTGAATAATGCTGTGAGGTCAAAACTTATGAGACGAAAAATATTGAGGGTTGTTTTTTTAATCAATCTTATAGTTTTTGAGATATTTCAATTTTAAATACATAATTTTCTAGCCTATGCGCTCAAACGCCATCTTTAAACCTTTATATCTCTGGAACAGTTTGTCGTAGGAAAATAAAAAAACCCAAACTATTCGTTTTTTCATAAGCTTTATTTTTGTATTCTTACCATTTTTTATAATGAGTAATTTCCAAAAGTCCGATTTTTTCAAAAAATTATGAAAATTTTAATTATTGCAAAGGGGTACAAAATGAAAAATAAGTAATTTAAAAATTCTAAAAAATTTGAGCGTTATTAATAATATGCATTAACAATATCTCGAAGGATTTTAAAATAATTAGAATCAATAAGAAATTAAAGCAATAAGACTAAAAAATGGTGCCTAAATTTTTAAATGCGCTACTTTTTTGTTTGTAACTTTTTTAGTTTTCATTATAAAAGGTCGTAATAAGTCTCAATAGAAAGAAAATTTTAATATCTTTAATTTTTACAAGAATAACATTTTTTCTCATAGTTGTAGATTTAGAGTAATTTTAGATTTTAACGTATATTTTTTCTGCGCCATTTTGAAAATGTCATATTTCCAAAACTAAACATCTCAGAAAAAAAAAAAGAAAAAAACCATTCGATCAGATTATATGTATTTTTTGTTTTCTTGCGACCTAAGAAGAGGTGGGAACCACCCCTAACCAAAAAGCAGGAAAAATGACAATATAGATTCTTATGTACCTATGTACATACTTTATGAAGCATGTTGAAGAAAAAAAATTGGAAATTCATTACATCGTTTTCGGGTTGGGATTTAAAAGCTTCACTTAATGTACTATTCATTTATTTCGCTTTTTGGAGCTTCTGCCATCCTCAAATAAATTTTAAAAAGTGTCATTTTTTTACAATTTTTTTATAAACAACCTAGAAAACTATAACAATCATTATTTTCTTAAAAGAAATATTAAAAAATTTCGATAATAGACCGAATGCATGTAGGCGGCGTCAGAGTCGCGTTTGGGTACTACAACATAACCTCACTTTCTGTGCATCTTTGTTTACTACTTCCTTAAAAATGCTAAGCAATTGTTGTGTGCCTCAATGCACTTCCTATTATAGAAAAGATAAAAATTTAAAGTTTCACCAGTTTCCAGTATGCAGCAGTTTTAGAAGAAAGTGGATAGTTGCTCTCAAATTACAAAAAAGCCCATCTAGTGTGTTCAAAGAGACCGAATGCATGTAGGCGACGACAGAGTCGCGTTTGGGTACTGCAACATAACCTCATTTTCTGTGCATCTTTGTTTACTACTTCTTTAAAAATGCCAAGCTTTTCTTTTAGTTCACCTAAACTATCCATCTTCCGTAGGTTTCAAATAAACAAACTTATTTCAACACATCAAAACTACAAAGCACAGAACAGAATGAATAGTGTACCCAATGCCGATCGGTAACCGCCTGGCGGCGAAATATTTTACTAAACCTATGCATTCCTTCTATTGTATTTCTCATTGAGATTTCTAAACATTTTCTATTTTTTCTTTTTAATTTACGGATTTTCGTAATTTTCAATGGGTAAACTTTTTAGTTTATGGCATTAGAAATCCAACAAAAAATAAATCATTCAAATTCATTCATTATAGCCGTTATTTTTCATTTTTAATGACTAATTGTACTGGACTACATCCTTACGGAATGTCACACTATTGCCTCCGATCACTCAGAAAAGATGGTGGACCCAATCGAGAGCAATGCCCTGATACCATAGCTTAACAATTTATCAAAAAAATTGTTATAGAACGCCCTGCTTAGGTCGCAAAAAATCCTAATAGGACACTCACCTGCCTCATCATAACCAATAACTTTTTTGTATTAAAGAATACAGCGCAGTGCCTGTTGATTTAGAGGCACGAAATAGATGTTGATTGTTAGTAAAAATTTTAATTTTTTAAGAAAATTTGACATTCGATACAAATAATATACTTTCGAAAAAACAGAATGTACTGTTACAAGTCTATAATTAGCCATATTGTCTGCATTGCTTTTTTTGTGTATAGGAAATATTTTCCCCAATTTTAAGCATCATGGGAATGTTCCCGTTTTAAACGATAAATTTACCAAGTACGTCAAGGGTTCCATAATTACACATAACACTTTTTTTATAAGAAATATGGTAATTTGATCTGGACCAGAAGATTGTTTATTTTCTAGTTTGTTACTCAATAAGTTTAGTAGGCAGTAGACTACTTCAGAAGCTCAAAGCCGTGTTAATGCTTGATAAAGCTCGTAAAAATATGTGTGATGGCTCATTGGATTCGGAATGACGTCTAGAAAAGTGTGCAAAAGTTTCAAACCCGCACATAAACAATTGTAAAAGTTATAAACAAATGAAGATTGAAGAAATAACGAGTTTCGTTTTTTGCAAATAACTCGAAAACTATTCATATTTAAGAAATTTTAAAGAGAGATTCTTAAAGAGGAAGAATTTTCCAATAAAAAAGTCCGAACTCCCGAAACTCTATCTCTATTATTAATAATTTTAATTTAATGATGAAAATAGAGCTCCGCGCGGCGAACACTAAGCCGTTACGATGCTCTGAAACCGGCCGTTATAAGTAAAAATATTTTTTTATGTTATTAAACATTAATTTAAAAATTTAAAAAAATTATGGTATTATTTAGACACTTGGAATAATTGGAAACAATTGGAGGAACAATTGGAAAGGAACAATTGGAAAAAATTGTTTCACCGATTTTTCAAAATGAACAATTTTTTTTTTCGAGTTTACGTTTAAATTTCAAGTCGGATAATTGTTAAACAAAAGCCACTAAAATTTGTTTATATAATGAAAAAAGAAAAAAATGATTATAAACAAAAAACATTTTTAAGAAAAAAAATTTTTTTTAATCAGTATTTTATAACAAATAGGTATGACAATTTATTTTTCAAAAATACGTAATTTATCTATTTGTTTATAAAATTTATTTAAACAAATAGCAATAAAGATTTAAAGTTTATGTAATCTTATAGTATTTTTAAATATAAAAACAGTAATAATATTTAAAATTAATAAAAATATTTTTTTAATCTTTCTTTTTCATTTTTTAGTTTTTTTGTTAGGTTAAATAATCATTTAACCTAACAGAAAACTTCTTAGTTTTTTGTTAGATATATAATATATAATAATTATTTAACCTAACAAAAAACTAAAAAATAAAAGAGACAGATTAAAATTTTTTTTTATTAATTTTGATTATTATTACTGTTTTTATATTCAAAAATACTATAAGACTACATAAACTTTAAATCTTTATTGCTATTTGTTTAAATACATTTTATAAACAAATAGATAAATTACGTATTAAAAAAAAAATGCCATTATATTTTTTGTTATAAAATATTGATTCAAAAAAATTTTTTTTCTTAAAATTTTTTTTAATTGTTTATAATTTTTTTCTTTTTTCATTATATAAACAAATTTTAGTGGCTTTTGTTTAAAAATTATCGGACTTGAAATATAAACGTAAACGCAAAAAAAAATTGTTCATTAACAATAGGCTCATTTTATGAAAAATCGGTGAACCAATTTTTTTCCAACGGTATATTGTTCCTTTAAGTGTCTAAATAATACCATAATTTTTTTAATTTTTAAATTAATGAGCATCGTAACGGCTTAGTGTTCGCCGCGCGGAGCTCTATTTTCATCATTAAATTAAAATTATAAATAATAGAGATAGAGTTTCGGGAGTTGGGACTTTTTTATTGGAAATTTCGTCCTCTTTAAGAACCTTTCTTTAAAATTTCTTAAATATTAATAGTTTTCGAGTTATTTGCAAAAAACGAAGCTCGTTATTTTTTCAATCTTCATTTGTTTATGACTTTTGCAATTGTTTATGTGCGGGTTTGAAACTTTAGCACATTTTTCTAGACGTCATTCCGAATCCAATGAGCCCTCACTCATATTTTTACGAGCTTTATCAAGCATTAACACGGCTTTGAACTTGTGAACTAGTCTACAGTTCTTCACATAGAAAAGGTTCAAGAAATAAACTGGAATGTATAAAAATGTATGTTCATTATTAGGTTTTCTACAGGAATTTGCCTAATATCATCGTTAGGCGCATTTATAATAAAATTATTGAGGTTTGAAGCTACAAGGATAGGACCTAAATGACAGTCTAAAGTACGTACGGTACGCGCCACGCACTTTTAAGGAACCGATGCTGAGGTATAATCTTACACTTTCAGAATTTCAGAAATTTAGAAAATCACTTTCAATAATAAAACAAGCTAAAAACGTACTCTTCGCCTGTTCACTGAACTTTTTATATAATTGTTACACATTCTATAGGATACTCTTCGCAGTTTTTTTTAAATAATGTTAGTTTTAGACATTGTTAATTTTATAGTACGAACTTAGTTGGTAAAAGACTCAGTGTAAAATAAAGTAAAAATGAAAAAAAATATACCAAACTCCATTTGGGATTCGAACCCGGGACCCTTGGATTCCGAGTCAATTTCAATTAAAAGCGTAAGAACTACACCACCACCTTACACGTAGAAAAATGTAAATTTTTACATTATAAGACACGAGCTAAAATCATATTTTCACGGTTGTATATTACATTATGAAATGTATAATTGTAAAATATATAAATATTTAGATATTAAAATAAAATATCATTCCACCAGATTTCTATTCAATTACAAAAACATAAAAATTCAAAAATTTTTTTTTCAAATTTAAATCATTAATAACATTTTTATTTACCGATCGATTTTGTTTAAGAACAATAGGGTTCTTCCTCTAGCTAACACTAACTTACTGTCCAAATTTCAATACAATCGGATTTTTCTTTCTTGAGTTATCGTGCTTACAAGAAACATGACGGACGGACGGACGGACGGACGGACGGACGGACATTTTGAAAGTTGTTCAGAATTCGTTCACTAATACAATGATATGAAATTTTTTTTGTCTGCGAGCGATATTTACGGTTTTAGAAATGTGCCGATCAAATACAATATACTCTTCGTTATCGTATTTGCGAAGAGTATAATAACACAACAGTATTAAAGTTAAATGACCGGTAGTTTATCTCACTTCTGCCAAGGTATTATTTTCTTCCACTTTTTTGTCTACCATTCAAGATACCGTTTTCTAACGACGCACAGTGGCGAGAAATGTCAGTGTTCCACCCAAATTACTCTAGAGGTCGTAAATTTTAAGTTATTGAGACATTCTTTTTTTTTAAATGTTCGTCTTGAAATCACCTATCGATCTCTCTAGCCGGATTTTGAAATTTCATTTTTCATTTTTTTTAATTTTTAATAGAAAATCATATTTTTACAGAAAAATACTGTTTTTTCTATTAAATTTATTCTAACGGGCCGTAAATTTGAGTTTCCGTAACAATTTTTTTTTCAAATCTTCGTCTTTTAATCAGTTATTGATCTGTCTACATGAATTTTTGATTTAGTAGTTGACAACTGTCAAAATGACTGTCAAATATAAAAAAATACGATTTTTAGATAAATAATTCATACAATAACAGGTTGGTGTTCAGAAAAATATATATAGTGTTTTCAGTCTGGTTCCGAAGTTGACAGGAAAATATGTATTTCTAAATTTGGCAGCTGCCATAATTGTTGTCAAATTTCCAAAGATAGATGGAAGAGCTTATTGATTTTAAAAATACCCTGTAACTGTATAGAAAAATAGATATATATTGTTTTTGATCCGTTTGATTTAGTAATTGACAGGACAGCTGTCATAATTGCTGTCAATTTTCAAAATATGGAGGTAACACCTTATTAATTTTAAAAATGCACTATAAATGTATAGAAAAATAGATATATATTGTTTTTAAACTGCAAGATTAAGTAGTTGACAGCGACATATGGTTTTTAAATTTGGCAGCTACCATAATTTCTGCCAAATTTCAAAAAATAGAAGTTAGAGCTTATTAACTTTAAAAATACCCTGTGAATATATAGCAAAACGGATACAAATTGTTTCTAATGTACCTGGTTCCGAAGTTGACAGGAAAATATGATTTCTAAATTTGGCAGCTGTCATAATTGCTGTCTCATATCAAAATATAGTAAGAGCTTATAAATTTTAAAAACACCCTATAAATGTGTAGAAAAATAGATATATATTATTTTTGATCTGTCTGATTTCGTAACTGATGGAAAATATCAATTTTAAATTTGGCAGCTGACATAATTGCTGTCAAATTTCAAAACATGGAGGTAAGAGCTTATTAACTTTAAAAATACCTTATAAATGTATAGAAAAATTGATGTATATTATTTTTGATCTATCAGGTTTCGTAAGTAATAGGAAGATATAATTTTTAAATTTGGCAGCTGCCATAATTGCTGTCAAGTTTTAAGGTGTGCAGATTAGAAGTTATTAATTTCAAAAATACCCTTTGAATGTATAGACAAATAGATATATATTATTTTTTATCTTCCTGATTTATGAACGGACAGGAAAATATTATTTTTAAATTTGGCAGCTGCCAAATTTATATATCACATTTTCCTATCAACTTCGGAACCAGGTACATTAAAAACAATTTGTATCCGTCTTGCTATATATTCACAGGGTATTTTTAAAGTTAATAAGCTCTAACTTCTGTTTTTTGAAATTTGACAGCAATTATGGTAGCTGCCAAATTTAAAAACCATATTTCCCTGTCAACTACTAAATCTGACAGTTTAAAAACAATATATATCTATTTTTCTATACATTTATAGTGCATTTTTAAAATTAATAAGTACTGTATTTTGAAAATTGACAGCAATTATGACAGCTGCCAAATTTAAAACTCATATTTTCCTGTCAATTACTAAATCAAACAGATCAAAAACAGTATATATCTATTTTTCTATACATTTGCAGGGTATTTTTAAAATTAATAAGTTCTTCCATCTATCTTTGGAAATTTGACAACAATTATGGCAGCTGCCAAATTTAGAAATACATATTTTCCTGTCAACTTCGGAACTAGGTACATTGAAAACACTATATATATTTTTCTGAACACCAACCTGTTATTGTATGAATTATTTATCTAAAAATCGTATTTTTTATATTTGACAGTAATTTTGACAGTTGTCAACAACTAAATCAAAAATTCATCTAGACAGTTCAATAGCTGATTAAAGGACGAAGATTTGAAAAAAAAATTTGTAACGAAAACTCAAGTTTACGGCCCGTTAGAATAAATTTAATAGAAAAAACAGTATTTTTCTGTAAAAATATGATTTTCTATTAAAAATTAAAAAAAACGAAAAATGAAATTTCAAAATCCGGCTAGAGGTATCGATAGGTAAATTCAAGACGAACATTTTGAAAAAAAGAATGTCTCAATAACTTAAAATTTACGACCTCTAGAGTAATTTGGGTGGAACACTGGCATTTCTCGCCACTGTGCGACGTACACGTGTTTACCAACTTTCAGCCTGTACTGAGTTATGTTGATTTTCATCGCAAGCAATCCGTTGAAATAAATTCAGTAATTGGTGATGAGAGAACAGTAACGTGTGGTGTACCACAGGGCACTGTTCTAGGTCCTATTCTTTTTACCATCTATATTAATAATTTACTATCAATTGATTGTGAGGGAAAAGTTATTAGTTTTGCAGATGACACCGCCGTTTTCTATACAGATACATCATGGGAGGGCCTTAAGCAAAAAGTGGAAAATAATATGAATATTCTCATCGATTGGTTTAACCACAAGATTCTAACTATTAATTTCGAAAAAACTCTATTTATGTCTTTTGGCTGCTACAAGAACTCTTTACCTACTTACAACAAATTAACCATCAACAACCATGGAAAAAAAATAGAAATTATGTCAGCAGAGAAAGCTAAATATCTTGGAGTAACCTTTGACAAACATCTACGATGGGATTATCATATCGAGCGTGTAACTCAAACTCTAAGAAGTATTTTATATAAGTTTAAATACTTCAAATCATTTTTAGATATACCACATTTAAAAATATTATATTTTGCGTTAGTGGAATCACGCATATCTTATGGAATTCTTGGATGGGGCGGCGCTGCAAATAGTTACTTAAAAAAATTAGAAATTTTACAGAAAAAGTTTTTAAAAATAATTTATCAAAAAAATAATACTTACCCTTCCAATTTACTGTATCATGAGGCAAAAATTTTGGACTTGCGACAAATATTTTTTTTAAAAGCTGTTACTCACCAGTGGAAATACAAACATCAATTAGTTTTAATTGACCATACGTATGAAACTAGGAATAAAATGAAGGGCCAAGCGAAAACGCCTGCTGCTGAAAAATCGGTGGGTCAAAGAAGCTTAGCTTTTTTGGCCCCTAGATTATATAATGAACTGCCAAGTCAGGTAAGGGATGTACGTTTCTTAAATCAATTTAAAACTAGGGCTAAACAATTTGTACTCAATATGAGCAGGGACGAGGTATCCAAATTATTAAATGTAAATAGGGATTAAAATATATGTTTATAGTACTGTTAAGATTAGATAGACAAGGTCGGTGTTTACTTAGGTGTTTTTGTGTGCATGTGTGTATGTATGTATATTGTTGATAAGTACATGGAATATATATTGTATGGAGTGCTGATGAACTGAGAAATTATTGCCACTTGCAAGTGTTACTTTTGTGGTACTTTCTTTTGTTTATTTACTTACAACTTTATGTCGTACATGAACTTTTTAATATATGCTATAATGTAGAGAGTTATTATGTAATGTGTATTAGTCTATGTAATTTATGTAAATAAACAAATTATTATTATTATTATATTATTATCAATTTTCCGCAGCTTTCCATCGTTCTGTCAGCGCTTTATCTTCCATTAAAGTTTCTGCCACTTATTGTGTTAGATAGATAGATAGATATTTATTGTCCCATTATTTAAATACATTCTTGTACATATGGTAAGTCAAGCAACATTAAAAAATATTAAAATATATCCAAAAACATTAACACGTATAGATTAAAAACAGACACACACAACATCATTTATATACAAACAGATACGCATAAAAATAAAAACAATAGATATTAGAACAGATAGATTATAAGGTATTTATAGAGTAATACATTATATTTATAATACATATTTATGTAGATAGAAACTCTTGTACAGAATAAAATGCCTTATCCAGGAAATATGATTTTGTTTGCTTTTTGAAACTGGAGAAACTTTTTATATCTTTTAACTTTTGAGGCAGCGTATCAAATATTTTTATGAAGTTGTAGGCAGGGGATTTTTTATAAGCACTTGTCTTATGAGTAGGTATCATTAAGTTGCTACCATGTCTTGTACTGTAACAGTGGCATTTTCCAACTTCTACGAAATTATGTTTATGTTTAAAAACATAAAGCACACATTTCCACATAAATACAGAAGGTACCGTTAATATATTTTCTTTTTTGAAATAATCTTTACAACTGGTTGTAGGTTGTAGATTAAAAATTAGCCTAATCAATCTTTTCTGGGATATCAGTACTCTGCTTATGCCACTACCAACTCCCCAGGATACAATATTGTTAGCCATATGACTATAAGCCAGAGAGTAATATATACTTAGCAATCCTTTGTTGTGGAGGGTGGATTTCATTTGTAATATCGCATAAAAGGCCGAATTTAGTTTGCCACAAACAAAGTCAACATGGTTATCCCACCTTAATCGACAGTCTAGATGTGTACCCAGAAATTTTGCAGTCGCAGACAGCGTCATTTTGTTTTCTGTCTCAAAGTTCTGAGGAAGAGGTTTTTGAAGATAAAAATTTAAATACACTGTCTTGCTTTCATTTAGAATTAATTTATTACGTTGTGTCCATGCGGTCAATTCATCACACGCGCGATTTACCTTTGAAGCAAGTTCTTCTGGTGTCGACGCTGAAACTAATATCGAGGTATCATCCGCGAACATTGTAATTTGACCAGTGGACATATGTTGTGGAAGATCATTTATATATATCATAAAAAGAAGGAGTCCCAACACTGAACCCTGCGGCACGCCTAAATCTACATTTTTTATGGAAGAAACTACATTATTACTTTTTACTATCATTTTTCTATTTTCCATATACGACCGTATCCACATTAATATATTCCCCCTTATTCCTATAGAATATAACTTATTAGCTAAAAATTCCATATCCACAGTGTCGAAGGCTCGGGACAGATCGAACATTGAAAGCATGACATATTTACCTTCATCAAGTTCTTTGTAAATGCAGTTTAACAAGTGATATGAAGCTGTTTCTGTTGACATATGTTGTCTGAAACCATGTTGGCAAGGTGTTATAATATTCAGTTTATTTAAATAATTTACGATTATATTATATACTAGTTTTTCAAAAAGCTTTGATAAGGTACTAAGTAATGAAATTTGTCGATAGTTTTCTATTTTATGAGGATCTTCTTTTTTAAATAATGGTATAACACATGCTAATTTGAGAATGTCTGGAAATACTCCACAACTCAATGAATTATTTATTAAGCAAGCTAGAGGTTCACAAATAATATCGCTAATTGATTTTAATAGTTTGACACTAATTTCATCTACCCCGGTAGATTTTTTATTTTTCATTTTATTAATTTCTCTTTTTATATCCGATGCGTTTATATAAGCAACGAAGAGTGAAGAATTACTTTGTATGTTTGTTATTGTATTTGGTAAAGAAATATTTTCTCCAAAATGTTGTTGTACGCTTGATTTTGCTACATTGCTAAAGTATTCTGCAAAAGTATTTGTAATTTCTTCAGGTTTAGTAACAAGTTTATGTATCGTTATCGTATGCTATATTTTAAAAAAGAATTTAGGCATGGCATTTATTTCGTTTTTTGTTTTGAAATTTTACACGTTTGCCTGCGCCCGCCCCCACAAAAGCCTTTCCCTCTGACGCTGCAGAAATTTCTTATCATTAGTGGCAATAGTAAACGTTTTCAGGTAGCAAAATAGCCAAATACCGAGTTATGTTAAAAAAGTGTAGACTACTACGTTACATCTTTCAGTGGCTTCGAATTAGTTGGTCCCTTTAAACTGGAGTGATTTTTAAGCGGGGAATTTAAATTAAGAAAGAATTTTTTATAAAAACGATTTTATAAGTTTTCCAGGCAGTTTTTGATAACTACATGCAAAGAAAAACGACAAACCTTGTACTATATATCTATAAAGACATATCCTGCATGAGTTGGCGTAACTTACGGCGTTCAATCGGTACCACGGTGTATTAAATAGGTGGTCCGACGGACGGCACTTTCCTATTATAATAATGGCTTCATAAGTGCATGGTTTCTATTTACTTTAGTAGATGGCGCGAGCAATAAGGTCCTACAATTATCTGGGCATGTGCATCGTATAACTAACATAACCTCAAATTTTAAGGTTTTTTCGTTTATTCTCATCTTTAATGTTTGTATAGGCATTTTTATCTTGGAGCCATATTGGCTCCAAGCAAATATTTAAAAATTCACGCAAATAATTTTTCAATATTGTTGATTAATAAAAATAGACTGCTAGTTATAGGTTAGATTCCTAACCTGCAAAAACTGTCTTATTTTATGGTGACAAACTATTTAAAACTTCATACACATTACGTTGAACTTGACTTTGGTTGAAAGTACAGGAACCAGGCAGAAATTTTAATAATAGCTACGTAATACTTGTAAATTTTAGAAATATGTATTTTTGAGGTTAGCTGTGGTGACACGTGCAATGCTGCATGTAGTGTTGCATATATTCTTTCAATGTTTTAATTTAGCTACTTAATGTCAGATGTCACTGGACTCTTGTTTCACTAAACAAAAGCAAAAGGCCGGGAATGTATGCAACACTGTATGCACATATGCACAGAACCTGTAAAATTATCTATCAATGCGTAAGTAATGAGAGAACTTATTGGTCCTGCCATCTATTACATTATGTACGAAGTAAGCACTTATGCAGCCACTGTGAGGGTTGTCGTCGCATCACCTATTTAATACACCCTGATCGGTACACAAACTCAAGCAATATTACATGGTTGCACATTTTCGCGGCCAGCCTATGTCGTAACATGTTTGGGTTGATAATCTGTAACACTTTGCAACACCGTATTTTTGTATTTAAACTTTATATTTTTCTATTACAGGTGGCTGCTTTGGCTAGAAGGCTAGATCGCCTAGAAGAACTTGCGAAGAAACTAGCCGGCAAAAAGGGCAAATTGTTTCCCATCAAAGCAGACATAACCAAAGAAGAGGACATTTTGAACGCATTCAAATATGTTAAAGCGAACTTGGGACCTGTTCATATCCTTGTCAACAATGCCGGTGCTGGTGTGCATGGACTTCTTACAGAAACCGATACTGAATCACTGACCAGAGTTATCCAACTTAATGTGATTGGTTTAGCTATAGCGACAAGAGAAGCTATTAAAGACATGAGGGCTAACAATGTAAATGGGCACATAATTAACATTAACAGTACTTTAGGGCATCAAGTGGAAAATCTTCCTTTCAATATCTATCCCGCTTCTAAATTTGCAGCCAGGGCCTTAGCAGAAACTTTGAGGTTGGAACTAAATTCCCTGAAGCTAAAAATAAAAATTACGGTAATGTTGAAGTTAGCCCTTTTTCTTACATTTTCAGTACCATTATTGTTTCGTTTTTAGAACCTCAGTCCTGGCCTTGTTGACACTGAAGCAATTCCAGCTGAATGGAAAACCAAAGAATTTTTTGAAGAAGGTAAAATTATCGAGGCTGAAAATATTGCCGATGCGGTTGTTTATGTTCTATCGACGCCTCCTCATGTTCAGGTAAGCATTTTAAATCCATCGATGTTTCCATAGTTTCGTTCAATTTATGCAAATGCGATTTGTTACAATGCATTTACAGCTGACTATGTAGGATACAAAACAAAACCACATAGCGAAGTAGGTGCATTATATACTTTATTCTATTTCTATAGTGCACATAAAAATAGCTGTAAAAACTGCCCGTAAAAATATCAAAGTCGGTGCTATTACATACTGACAAGAGTACTACCGAGCCGTACTAAAAAATTTTGCGTATTAGAATGATCAAAATAATACTAGATATTTAAAAATAGTGTTTTTGGTAAGTATAAACTTAATTCCACTTCTGGTAAATTAAAATAATCAACTCTGTTTTGCCTGTCAAGATATAGTAATATCTTATGTAGTGGTGGCGCATTGCCCATTCTTCGCAACATTGACAGATGAATTCGAAGTACGACTCTGTTATTTTAGGTTTAACGCGGTAGGCGGGGCAACAAAGACCACGCCTTTGTAGTAAGGTTTATTCGCGTAACTGTATAACAAGCGTTAGAAATCTTAATAAAAGACTTGTGCCAGAACATACTATATTCATTATTAAATATGGTGCAGAAAAATAAAGCAGACCCCGGTCTCCCCTTATATTAGCTCGGTAGACAGCTTTGAGTTTTTTATGTGTACTTTATGTATGTTATGAATCTAGATTTGAAGAGCTAAGTGGATAAAGGTGTTATGTGACATTTTTGAAAATTTTGAGATTTCTACACAGACAACTATTTTAACTTATAATCTATCATTTCAATGAGTTTTTGGGATAATAAACCTTTCCTAAATGCGTTTTAATGTTTGAGAAAGGTGTTATGTACATATGGTTTTTATATAATTTAATGGATAAAGGTGTCATGATCACATACCACTTTTATCCATTACTGTGCGATATTAAATTGTTTTAATCCAAAACACTTTGCTTTTAAAGTTATGTTATATTGACATTAATGTGACAAGTTGTGTTAAGTGTTTCTTACTATTATAGTGAAAATGGCCAGTCGTAGTAAACTGATATTACAAATGGCAATGAATAAACGATTTCATGAATCATGTAAGATGTTTATAAATTGGCTGATATTTGGAAATAGTGCTTATAGTGTTTTAATCCATATATTCATTTCGTTCAATTTCGAAATGGTATGAGATGGTACAAGAGTCGAGATGGTACTTGAGTATCTAATTGCCGTAAACACATTTATACCTTTTGGCAATTCAGCAGAAATCAGTCACATAGTGGCAATTTCTTCCCGGGCAAGTTTTAATAATGTTTTAAAAACAAAACATTATCAATATAAAATGCAATAATAAAATACGAATTTACCAAAGTATTCTAGCAAATTAGTCTGTAAATCAGAAATACTGGAAAGTGACGCTTTGCGGTGTTGATTTTTGTACAAACATTTTTATGCTGACAAGTAGAAGAGGGCTGGACCGTAGAAATTTTTATGACAAGAGCAAAACTGATATCTGGTATGGCTTCTGCCCACCCAATATTTTGAAAGAGCATTAAATTGTTTAAGGCAAATCTGGCGAATTCCGAAATTCTTGCGGAAAAAATAATAAGTATGATAATTACGCCAATCAAGTCAAAGGTCATTTAGGTTTGTAAGGTTATCGTTTAAGAATTACAAGGTTCGCTATGCTTACATCTATTGGGTTATCTGTGAAAAATCCCTGCCTACCCAATAAAAATGCTGAAATTACGTCCATGGTATTCAAAATTGTTTAATTGAGATCATGAAATGACTCACATTTTTTCCCAAATGTGATGCTGGAAATAATACTAAAGAATACGGAGAAAATTGAACTAGCTTTCGAACAACAAAAGCGTGACGGAGCAAAAGTTACAGTAGATAGAACGATTTGCTTTCTTACTTTAGATCTTCAGCAAACCATGCCGCTGCCAAAATTAAGTACATCGAAAGCATTTTACCTTCGTCAAATGTGGTTTTACAACCTTGGCATACATACATTGAGGAAAAAAAAAACGTTCTTTTTCACATGGGCTGAAGATATGGCCAGCCGTGAAAGCCTAGAAATTGCTAGTTGCTTACATACCTTTTCACAAATTTACAATGAATATTTCCAAGAAAAGATCGATCACATTATAATATGACCCCCGACTCCTGTGGTGGAAAAAATAGAAACTTCAATATCATTACACTTTACATCAGTTGTTGATTTTAAATATTTATCGACCATAAATTTTCGGAGGTGGGACATTCATATTTAGATTCAGACAGAGACTTTGGCAGAGTCGAGAAAATTTTAAGGAAACATCAAAACATCTACGTTCCGGACCAGTATCGAGAAATTTTAAGAACTCCCAAAGACGCCGTGTCATAGATATGAAGAATCATTTCAAGGATATTTATGGAATTGCCTCAAAACTCAATTTGTACAACAGGAAGAAAAACTTGAACAATGAAAAGGTTTATTTTCGCGACGGTATAAAATGGCACCTATGGGTGCTACTATTACTTCACTAGATGAAATGACTCCATTTTACAAAGTCGATATTTTAAAGAAAAGGAATATGCATAAGATAAATTCCGACGGTATTGCTCTAACGGTGTTTAATGAAAACAAGGGCAGCCTAAGTGTAGGAAAACTGGCCAATCTTAAAGAACAATTACCATTCATAAATGAATGGTAAGGCCGTATTATCACAACATACTTGGAAATGACCAAACTGTGGCTCAAAACCGTAGAACTGTCCGACTACCTAAAAATTGTACAATGTTTTAATAATAATAAAATATGTTTAATTTCTTAACACTTTTATTCACTAATTCCTTATTCATTTCATAGAAACTTATGAACGGATAAAGGTGTTATGTACATTAATTTTTTAAAATTTTCGAAAATAATGACAACTCACAACTTTAGTTATTTGTCTCTGAAAAGTACATCAAATGTCAATATCATCGCAAAATGCAAGCTATATAGTCGTTATAACAAAAAAGTTCTCGCCTAAAAACTTTCGAGTTAAATTACTCAATAACGTGTTTTTGTGACATAACACCTTTATCCACTTAGCTCTTCATTTGTTCTTCTTTTCAACATCGATAGACAGGTTGTACAAAAACTCTACAGAACAACCTGGCTACCGATGTTAAAAGAAGAACTTGATAAATTTGAAGAATTGAGTCTATATACTCGTATCTCGATATGAAAAGCAACGGAAGTCGCGGTTTGTATCTGGATTGGTGACGAAAAAATTGAAATAATGCCATAACTAACATGTAGAGAATAATTTTTTGTATTTTGCAGATTCAGGAACTCACCATACGACCCATTGCCAATTTTTAAAGAGGGCGTACCATGCAAGACTCCCAGATGTACATACTAAAACATTTATATTGTAAATTAAATTTTAAGAAAAATAAAAATATGTTTTTGTACCATTCTTTTTAATTTCGATTAGAATGATTAAATCAATTCAATTCAATTTTATTCGGTAGAAGATAACAATGTTGTTCACAATTAACAATAACTGCATTCTGTTAAGAATAAAAAATGGTTTAAGCAACTTACCAAAGTTACACATGTAACTAACTTGTGTTGCAAGTGGGCTCATAACATCCATGATTATTAATTGTAAAACAAACAAAAATTTTCATATAAAAATATAAATTTATAAATCAATAAAAATATACAAAATGTATTGAAAATTATCGAGTACAAATAATAGTCTACGCAAATTAGACATCTTAGAAGAAATAATTTATAAAGTAATATTATTTGAAATGCGTACTCTAAATAGGGTTAGAAATAGTTACCCGAAAAGTTTCCCCTCCCAGTTAGAGATGAAACATCCCTTTTTTTGCAAAACAACAGGGACTTAAAGCTGGTTTTTCACTTTTATCTTGGAAACCGTTCGTCGGAAGAGAAAAAAAGCATAGGAAATAAAACATTTGTCGTTAAATTCTGCATAAAAATGTGCTATTAACCTTGTAGCTTGTCCTCACCTATTTCGCGCTAAAGCCTCCAAACAGAGGAGTAGTTTGGAGCGCAAAGGTAAAAATCGATCCTAATCGAAGTTTCACAGCGAATATCTTAAAACCGATTACTTTAACGAGAAAAAAGCTCAGGAATGAATTTATACAGCGGAATTCTCTCTACTAATAGAGAGAATTTCTATACATGCTTCTAAATGCATGTATAGCGGGTTTTGACGCAAGTGATTTTTATTTATTTTCCCTTTTTTCCACAAGCTGCATTGCTTTCCGCAACCCTTTTTCATGTTGGTGGCAGTTTTGGTAGAATCTCAGCAGTCCTAGATTGACCGACCAACTTATTGAAAATAATGAATCTTTGATGATTCAAAGATGTCTCTTTTTTGGGGGTTTTGTATAATGCACGCGCGAATTGCTCTCCAGCACTTGTAATTTCTTGTTTCGTTGAGCTACGTTGTTGAATATACGGACAATCTCTTCGAGATCTTGTCTTTTATTCAGGCAAAGGGAAAAATCTATTGGCCTCTCTCGTACAGCATTGAAAATATCATACAGAGACGAATTCTTGGGTTTTCTCATCGAAGAGAGGAACGGGTATTGAAGCAAGCTCGAAGTTAAAATATGACTCCAAAAATTATAAATACCTGACTGTTTATTTACTTATATTTAATTTTCAGAGTATCAGGATCTGAGAGAGAAGTAAATAAAATGTTACAGAAAATGTAATATAATTTTAAGTATACTATATATCCGTTTAAGGTAATTATTCATGTCTGAATTTTTTGTCGCCTTAATCTTTCCGGGTATAGCCTGAGGCCGTCCTAAAATAAACATATTAAACCGTTTTCTGCATTTTCTTCAATATTTTACTTTCTCAGGAATAAGTGAGATTAAATAAATATAACACAGCCCCACAAAAAAAAAGATTAAAGCAGCGAACCAGACCCATGTATTCCTATGTATTTTCGGTCGCTGAATCCGCATCCGGGGTCAAAAAAAATCGTACACCCCCAAAATCATTAGCTAGAGCCAAAAAACACCCCTGAAATGGGGTAAAAAGAATATTAAGCTACGAGAATAGTTGTTACATCTTAATCAATCGAATTATACAAATCAAAGTTAAACAGCAGCGTACATACAATAGATATGAAACACACCCCTAGGGAGGGGTGAAAACTAGCCCCCATATATAAAAAAAACGATCCAAAACAGCAATGACTGCTGAAAAAGCTCAAAGTTTCTAAGTTTTATTAAAGTGATAATAAACTGCCTCAGGTTCGATTCATAAACTGCCCCTATAAAGTTGAGAACAACCACCCCCCAAGTTTAAAGGACACAAGAAAACCAAGAAAACACGTAAAATGCAACAGGATTTCTATTTCATGGATGCTATGATTCGCTGAAATTGCGTAGTACTCTAAAATAGAATTATAAACCTACGTACCATCAACATTCTACAGTGTCAACCCTCAGAGTGTGTGAAAACTATCCCCTATGTAAGGTTTGACTATAAAAAGTTACAGTGACTTCTATAAAAATTCGAAACACCTGCGTTGTGTGGAAGAGAGAAGAAACTAGACTATGTTCGACACTGTGCTTGAAAACCACCCCCACGGGGTTGAGAGACGCCACTCCTATAAAAAAAAACTATGGAAATGAAACGAATAAGCAACAGTATAGCTTTTTCGTTACATCTTGAATTACGGTAGTAATTGGTGTTACTTAATAACATTTAGAGTTTCAACTCTGTGTGCAACGCGATTTTTGCCAATCATAGCATCCATAAAAATGTAAATCCGGCTAGCTTCTCTCTGTTTTTCCAGCATCCTACAGATATAGGGCTAGTATGTCGCAACCCCGTGGGGGTGGTTTTCAAGCACATCGTCGAACATAGTCTAGTTTCTTCTCTCTTCCACACAACGCAGGTGGTTCGAATTTTTATAGAAGTCACTATAACTTTTTATAGTTAAATCTTACATAGGGGGTAGTTTTCACACCCTCTGAGGGTTGACAGTGTCAGATGTTGATGGTACGTAAGTTTCTGGTTCTATTTTAGTACTACGCAATTTCAGCCAATCATAGCATCCATAAAAATAGAAATCCTGTTGGAATTTACGTTTTTTCTTGTTGTTCTCGTGTTTGAACTTAAAGGTGGTTGTTCTCAACCCTATAGGGGCAGTTTATGAAGATACGTCGGACCTGATGTAGTTTCTTAACACTTTATCAAAACTTAGACATTTCGAGCTTTTTCAGCAGTCATTGCTGTTTTGGATCAATTTTTTTATATATGGGGGCTAGTTTTCGCCCCTCCCTGGGGGTGTATTTCATATCTATTGTATGTACGCTGCTGCTTAACCTTAATTTGTATAATTCGATTGATTAAGAAGTAACAACTATTCTGGTAGCTGAATCTTCTTTTTATCCCATTTCAGGGGTGTTTTTTGGCTCTAGCTAATGATTTTGGGGGTGTACGATTTTTTTTGACCCCGGATTCGGATTCAGCGACCGAGAATACATAGGGATACATGCTGGTTCGCTGCTTTGAACTTTTATTTTTTTGTGGGTCTCTGTAATTCTTTAGATAAAATAACTACAATTAAAACTTATAAACACAGTGGAATCACTATTAAAAAAAATGCAGACTAATATAAGATTACCAAAAGTAAAACTAATTATTAACTATTGAGTGTTTTTCGAAATTAGTACAAATACATTTAATCAGTAAACAGAAACAAGTAACATTAAACTTGATAAATAATAAAATTACTATCACAACGTAAATTTGGGTCCTATTTTTAAAAATCTAGACGATCACGTAAACTGCCACCTTTGTATATTTTTCTCTCTTAATCAAAAGAGGGAGATAAATTATATGAGGGGGATATGGGCTGTTTCAGTACTTTCCTAATGTGTTTCACTTTGCTTACTGCGAAATAACATTTGGATCCTGCTTGAACTCATACTCATGAA
The DNA here is from genome assembly GCA_936432065.2 of Rutpela maculata. Classification (NCBI taxonomy): domain Eukaryota; kingdom Metazoa; phylum Arthropoda; class Insecta; order Coleoptera; family Cerambycidae; genus Rutpela; species Rutpela maculata. The sequence continues at coordinate 20,334,593 of OW386292.2, forward strand.
AAACAATACCAGGGCGCAAAACATGAGTAAGATGGAAATCTTTTATCAGTTGTTAAGTATTTTGTGTACTCAAAGTAGTAATTAAATAACTAATTAAAAGTTAATAAAACAACTCTCTCAATATACCTGAAGTATATAATATCTCAGTGGTTCTCAAACCTCTCATATCCGGGAGGTTAGTTATTAAATCATTTCTAGAGAATATTAAGAACCCGATTCCATCTTGCTTTGATGGCAGAGATGGAAACTTTTTGGCTGACGGTCAGAAATGACTAATTCTGATAATTTCACTTTTCGTAATCGACAATGGAGTCAATGTAGCATATTTTGAAAAATAGCAAAATTGTTAACCAATGAGTAAGGAGAAAAGGGTCCATCCATTTTGATGGTATTGAATTTTTTAATCGATGATTTTTAACTCACCTTAAAAAATGTTTAAAAGAAGAAGAGGCTGGTTCTCAGTTCAATCCTCATGTCATTTACGAAGTGTTTAATAAAAGTTTTTTGATCAGAATGACACAAAGTTCACGTGAAAACAGTTTTAGCCAATTTTTTAAATTTTCTTTTTCTATGTTGTTTTTACACTAAAAAAGTATTAATATAAGACTCATTAAAAGAATTCATATACTCGGACGGTTTTTACCGCTTAGAAATTTTTTAATCTGAAACTCGGAAATTAAATGTAGATCGAATTGGGCCTACGAAACTTTTGCTCAGAAAGTCGAAAACTATAACATCCGTCACGACTTTATTATAAATAGAGAGCTACTAATTGAGGGTTTATTCAAAGCCAAGAAGGAAGAGAATAAAAACGTCTTTAATCAACCTTCAATTAACCGGGAGACGCGATGGTGAAATTTTACATCACAATATTTAATGGCTTTTTTAAGGGATTCACTTAAAAAAGAATGAGTCCAATTTTTCTTTTGTTTTGCATTTCGTTCAATTTCGTGACTTCCAATCTGTATTATTTAAACACACGTCAGGATTTCCACAAGGTTTCATACTTAGCCCTCTATTTTTTGTACTCTTCATTAATGATATTATCAACAACCTGGACGTATGTCATCTACTTTACGCTGACGATCCCAAGTTATATATTTGCATTAAATCCGAAGACGGCTGTTTAAGGCTCCAGCATAGCTTAAAGCCTGGTGTGTTCATAACCAACTCCCTTTAAACGTTGCCAAATGTAACGTGATGTCCTCTTCGCGCTATTATTTTTAATTATAGTTTGGATAATTGCATCTTAGATAGATCTGAGTTCGTGAAGGACTTAGGAGTTGTCTTCGACTCAAAACTAACTTTCTCCAGACATATTGAGGAATGCGTTGCTGGAGCTTATATCCCTAGGTTCTATTCTGCGTAATAGTAGGGACTTTAAAAGTTTGTCTACTCTTCGTTTATTGTTTATAAAATTTGTTAGATCCGAATTGGAATACGCCTCCATTGTTTGAAGTCCCAGTTATAATGTCTATATCATCTCCCTCGAGAAAGTGCAAAGGCGTTTCTTCAAATCTGCAACATTTATCCTGGAAGGTAACTATCCCATTAAGAGTACACCTCAGGAGTTATTTTTGAACAAAGACATGTGTAGTCTACTTAGAAGACGGGTAATGTGTACTATAATTTTCTTATATAAAATCATCAACAACGAAATCAACTGTTCCTCTATTACCTCACTTATTAAATACCGAGTTCCTAGATTATCCGCTAGAACAAGTAACATACTTATCACGCCTACACCTCGAACTAACATCTTAAGCTCATCTCAGTTGCATCAAATCTGTTTAAACTACAATAACATAGAGCAAAGGTTTGATATTTTCAACTGAAATATTTCTGACATAAAAAGAACTATATTGTGTATATTTTTATGTTGTATGAGTTGTCATTTACACATTTACTTGTCCTGAACGATTTATATTGTTGTTCTGATAACCTATTTTTCACTTTGGTGTTTGTTATATTCATTCGTTATTTTGTTTTTAATCCTGTAATTGTGTTGTTATTTATCCTGTAACTGGGTTTTACCCATTGGATAAATTGTTGAAATAAATAAATATTTGCTAATTTATTCTTACAATTAATTATTTTTTATCTATTTGCTTTCAACATGATTAGAGAATATTATTTAGGTATTAAGCAAATCACAACTTATAGACTTTAACATTTCTTATGAAAATACCTACTTTCTGTATATTGTTGCCCTAATCAGGACACGCTAGTATACTAGTTGGGTAAATACTTTAAAACACTCATTATTGAAGAACCAATCAAAACAACTACTCCTCTAGCTAATACTGATGAAGTATTGAATTACTTAATAGGATTCCCTAGCATTTTAAATCAAAAAAATATATTGAAAATACTTAAATCATTTATTTAAGTATTATTATTGTCATTAGCGTGACCAGATTGAGGTACCAATATACATAAAGTAAATCTCTATCCAGCATCTCCCGTCCATATTTGAACATATGCCTCCTTCATTTCCTTCCAGCTGTCTCTATCTTGTGCTTTCGTCATCCACTGCCTCCCTGCGACTTTTTGAATGTCATCGTACCAACGTAACAAGGTTCGTCCCGGATTTCTTTTTTCCTCACGGTTTCCATTCAGTGGTTTTTCTTGTCCATTTGGAGCCTTTTATCCGCGCCACATTTCCGGCCCAACGCCACTTTGATGTTAGAATTGTAATTTTAACATCCTCCATTAGGGTGTCCCTTATTTTTCGACTTTCATTTTTTTTTTTGTGTCACCCCTTAAAAAGTTTATATTTGATATAAGAATTACACACCCAAAATTTCAGCCTCCTATATGAACCTCTTCCCGTGCCGACGCGACGGGGTGTAAAAAAACCCAAACTGGAATATTTTCAAATATACCTTTGAATTATTCTTTATAACCCCAAATGACTGTTATTTGGTATAAAAATAAAGTAAAAGCAATATCAACCCCCATGATCCATACCTACCTTTATCATCAAAGTAAGTAAAAAATAATTTTTTATGTAGTACCTATTTATTGTTCAAAATGATGAAAATATTTGCTTTAATGTATCTTTCTTACAATTTGGATATATTTTTCTGTGCTCTTGCACACATTGCAATACGTATTGTATTTGCTTTTCATCCTTTGTTAGAAGACTATGGAAATCCTCCATTAATTTTACTGACTTTTCGGCAGTGTCGTTGAAAACTTTAAGTGACATTATTATTTCTCGTCCATTCGTATAAGAATCTTGCGTTCCCCATGTTTTCGGATCGTGATTTAAAAATTCCGAATCAGTATTGAAACGAGAAATTAGATCCATGCTATTTTTTAAATGAATGTGTCAATTGTTCTCTCTGAAAAGTGAGAACAATTAGATACCAAATTCAGTAAAAAAATTTACTAACTTAATGATTATATTAACCCTTTCAGCTCTAATTTTTTGATAAGCAAGAAATATTTTTTTGGCTTAGATTATTAATTAATACCCCGTCAATAACTCTTCAACCAAATTTAGACTAGTGTCCTCCACAGATTTATGATCTAGGAAATAGTGACAAAAGCCTCCATCAGGTCCAGAAGAAAAAAAATTAAAAATTAAAATTTTATTTTTATTTTATTTTACATGGAAATTTTTGAAAGAATATTTAAATTTAGATAAACATAGATGCACGTTGCACTTCTCACATGGAATTCGTGAACCACTGAACTATTGGTGAATTTTTATTACCACAAAGCATAACCCTCACAAGTTTGGCTTTCCCTTATAATACTATTTGACTGATAGTCGCCCCTTAAACGGTACTGATTCATCAATACAAAGATTTTTTCAATTACCAATTCTTCGCAACGATTTTCGAATAATTTTATTTTGGACGTACTTGCTAAAGCTTATCACTATCATCGTTACATTCTTTGTTGAGATCCACAATATGTAAGTTTTTCTGAGGGATTCAAATCTATTACGTGATATGCCAATTTCATCCAGAATGATTCTTGTCGCAGGTGCCTAATAAACGAAGTATGCCCATTATAATTGTAATTCTACAAGCTTTCTAATTTCACGCTCATTCGTATTGATGTTTTTTCCGATTTTTTCCGCCATTTCAGCAAATATTTCCTTTGGAAAGTATTTACAGAAGTGCGCGTTTGACTGTCATGGGTATTTTCATTCTTATGGTCAGGTGGAATAAACACAAACTGATGTGATCATCAGATCGACGCGACCGATTGATGATACAGATAACTATGTGCAAACGTTTTTATAAAGCACAGTTGTGTTCATAACTCATGATGCCACGTGATTTTTAAGGGGATGGTGTACCAAGTGTATTATCAGAAAAAGCTTAACAAAACTAATCAGCCTCAGCAATTGAATGGAATGTGACGTATATGTGTTTTTACTTCAAAAATTCACTATTTTGCTTAACTTTATGCTTCTGGTGGTCGGTAAATATCAACCATATGGGTTGAAATTATTATTTTCTTCCTTTTGTATCAAATATATATAATTGAAGTAACGATTTGAAAAAAATTCCACCTTGATGTTTCTATTTAAAAAAATTGCTTTTCACAAACTTCTAGATCCCGTCGGCGCGGGAAGGAATATGTCTATAGGTCTGAAATTTTGAGTGTGTAATGCTCATATGAAATGTAAACTTTCTGGGAGGTGAGACCGAAAAAAAATCAAAACATTTTTTTTCATCAAGTATAAATAAGGAACACCCTATCTTCAATTTCTTATCCACTCTATTTTTTAATCTGTCAGAGTGAGTAGATATCTCATATCAAATAAAAAAACTGTGAATGACTGAATTTAAATAAATTATTTAATTGTTTTCAATATATTTTTTGCTTTAAAATGCTAGGAATCCTATCATGTAATTCAATAATCCATCAGTATTAAGTAGAAGAGTAGTTGTTCTGATTGGGTCTCCAATAATGAGTGTTCTAAAGTTTTTACCTAACTAGTATATTAGCGTGCCGAGATTAGGACAACGATATACAGAAAGTAGATAATTTCATAATAAATATTAAAGTGTGTAAATTATGATTTGCTTAATACCTAAATAATACTCTTGAATTTATTCGTTTGAGGAACGCATGTTACGAGATAAAAAAACAACGAATCATTAACATACTCCAAGTATAATATAATTGTTTCGAGTAATCTAGATCCAAATATAAATAATTCCAAAATACAACAACGCTACTTGTTCAGTGTCTATTGTTTATGGTAAGAATCAAGAACGTAGATATTTACCATGGTGTTGTCTATGGATCGATGGGTTGGCAAGGTGGCGGTAGTCACCGGTGTTAGTTCTGGCATTGGAGCAGCTATCGCTGAGAGACTAGTTGAGGAAGGACTTCAAGTAAGTATATTGTATGCATTGGCCTCACATTTTTAACTTCAAAACATTGAAATTAACAGGAGCGGATTTAGAGATACAGTTAAGATATTTTAAGCGTAGGATCCTAGGTGAAAGGGGCTTCGAAGGTTTTAGCATCAGTCACCTTCACTATCACCTCCCTTAGCACCCTCGCACCATTATTAAACAAAAGAAAATGTGATTAGCGTGTATGTACGAGAACCAAAGTCCTCAATTTTTTATTTACATCAACTACCTCCACTAGCAGCCTCTACCCCCAGCCCCATTGTCGAGGTGGCATATCGTTTTATGGGTTTTTGTGGTAGACGATTTCAAATATTATATCCACATAGTGGAGTGCAAATGCAGTAATTTTTTTTTTTTCGTTTTAAGATAATTGGATGTGAAATCTGGATATGGAAATAGTGCTTTCTTAGGCAACGGTTTTTAATCTTTGTAATTCTCTGAAAACCGACATCTGGTTGTGCTAGAGGCAATGAGTTCTAAAATGAATTTATTTACAAAAACCTTGTTGTCTTATGATTGCATTGTCTTGAAAGTGACTTTATGGTTTATATTTCAGCATTTCTTGTTATACTTTAAACGGTTTTATCTTTGAAAGTGTTTATCGTTGATAATCTTTCTTGAGCCCATATTTTTCATTTCTTTATAAGGAAAAAAATGTGCATATTTATGAAATTTCCAATACTTTTAAAGATATAGCACAACAAAAGAAAACACGCGTTTAAATTAACATAATCACGTTTAGACAAACAATTACTGATTAAGCAAAGAATTTGCATTTTTCAAATTTATTCCTGACAAAAGAGCTCTGTTCTTCCTATTGCTTTAACAATTTTAAATATAATCACTTTCTAATGTCACTCTAGCATTTTTAATTCTATTTATTCTACTACTACTACTCCAGTCGGTAAAGTAAAAAATACACGAGAAGCTCGCAAAAAATGTTATCTGAGATTTTCCTTCAGTAACTGGTGATCCGCAACCCCCCAAAAAAATAACTCGTTAAGTTTGAGGATATAAAAAAATTGCTCATGATAAAAAAGAAAACTTGGCTAATTTCCTAAAAAAAAGTCCTCCTGTAATTTTATTGTATATGCCATAGTTTTTGAGAAAATTGATATTGAAAATATAAGAAAAATTGAATTTTTAGAAAATGCGTTATATAATCGTTAATATCTTCGCCAATTGTCGACATATCTAGGAAAATAAGTAAGCAAATGAAAGATATTTTTATAACCTTCAATTTTTCACCATAGAAAACTAGATTTCTAGGGTTTTTAAGGTCGTGTTAGTAAAAATTGTTTTCTTTCGCGATTATTTTGAATATATATTTGCCAATTGTTAACATATAAAAAATAGAATCAGATATAAAATACATTCATTTAATAACTTTATTTTGTAACCATAAAAAATAATAAGTCCCTATATGTTTTGTAATTCGAAGATTGTGTAAGTAATTTTTTTTTCGAGGTGGTGGGGGGGGGGGGGGGTTGAAAAATATTATATAAAAAAACCGCTGCCTAAGGAATCACCACTTCCACATCCAGACTTCCTATCTAAGTATCTTATAACGAAAATACTATAATTGCATTCCACTAAGTGGAGATAATGTTTATGGAACTTTAATGGTATAATATTTGAAATCGTGTACCAGAAAAACCCATAAAATGATATGCCCCATTAGTAGTAGGGGTGGTGGTGGGGGTGAATGAAGTGAAAGCAATTCTTGATGACTGGTTCTTGTACACACACTAAATCACAATATTTTTTCACCCCTTTTAATAATGGGGTGGGAGAGGTAATAGAGGTGGCTATTGCCAAAAATGTTTTTGAGACCTTAGCTCCTCTTATATTTACTAAATACCAATTTCATGCACTCTTAATTGCTTGATTTGCCTATTTATCTCAATTTACCCTTCAACTTTGCAACGGAATAAGATCAATATATAATCTAGTTCCAGATCTCGTTAAAAGACATACGTGTGCCATATTTAAGTCAATATCTTAAACGGTTCCAGAGTAATCGTGAGCACCAAACAGATACCAGACAAACAGACAGACCGACACGACAGACAAATTTATTTTATTCAAACTTAACATATTGACGTTTCATGACATTCTAAGCATATTTGTACAATGAACATTTTCAAAAATTTTTCTTGCGTTAGTATACTTCAACTGGATGTGCAAGTAATACGGAAAATAGTATGACAAAGATATAAAACATCATTCTGAGCCGGGGACTACACGATAGAAGTAAAGCCTCTACTTCAAGCATTTTCTTCAATGAAACCTACTACGCATCCATATTACTCGAGGTAACCCACTGTGTATCTAATTTACTAGAGGAAAGCCACTACGCATTCATACTTCTTGAAGAAATTCACTGCGCATCCATTTTACTTGAGGAAACCCATTGCGCATCCATATCACTTGAGGTAACCTACTGCGCATCTATACTACTCGTGGTAACCTACTGCGCATCAATGGTACTCAAGAGAAGCCACTGCGCATCCATAATATTCGGGGAAACCTACTGCGCATCCATACTACTTGAAATAACCCACTGCGCATCCATTTTACTCAAGGAAACCCACCGCGCATTCATACTACTTGAGGTAACCTACTACGCATCCATGGTACTCTAGAAAAGCCACTGCGCATCCAAAATACTCGAGGAAACCTACTGCGCATCCAAACTACTAGAGGCAACCTACTGCGCATCGATGGTACTCGAGGAAAGTCACTGCGCATCCATGCTACTCGAAGTAACTTTAATAACTATAGTACTCTAGATAAGCCACTGCGCATCCAAAATACTCGAGGAAACTTACTGCGCATCCATACTACTAGAGGTAACCTACTGCGCATTGATGGTACTCGAGAAAAGCCACTGCGCATCCATACTACTCGAAGTAACTTTAATAACATGATATTTGAAATCGCCTACCCCAAAAACCTATAAAACGATATGCCACATCGGTAGTGGGGGTTGTGGGTGGTGGCAGAAGGGTGGGGGTGGGGGTGGTTGTGGATTAAGTAAAAAAAAATTTGAGGCTTAAGTTCTTGTATACACGCTAAATTACAATTTTATTTTTTTCACCTCTCTTTAATAATGAGGTGGGGGTAGTAATGGAGGTGGCTAATGCCAAAAAATTTTTTGAGACTTTAAGCTCTTTTATATACACTAAATACCAATTTTATGGACTCTTACCGGCTTGATTTACCTATTTACCCCCATTTACCCCAATTTACCCCCAACCCATTGACGGAACAAGATATATATAATCTAGTTCCAGATCTCGTTAAAGTACATACGCATACCAAATTTCAAGTCAATATCTTGAACGGTTCCAGAGTAAACGTGCGCACAAAAAAAGTTACAGACAGACCGACAGACAGAAATTTTTTTTCGCTCAAACTTAAAATCTCGACTTTTCATGACATTTTAAGCCTATTTAGACAATAAAAATTTAAAAAAATTTTTTTTGTCGTTACTATACTTCCACTGGATGTGGAAGTAATTTAAAGTCTTGGCTTCTAGTATATACACCAAATCCCAAGTTACTATACTCTTACCAGCTTGCTTTACTTATTTTTCCATATTTACTCCTATTTAACACCCAACCCTTCACGGGAATTAGTGCAAAATATAATCTAGTTCCATATCTCGTCATGTACATATTATTACAAATTTCAAATCAATATCTCAAAGCGTTGCTGAGAAAACGTGCGCAAAAACAAAGTTACAGACTGACGACAGTCAGACAGAAATACGTATTTAAATTTGTTTGATTAAACAAAATTATTGTAAATCCAGTTATTTTTCACTTGAAATTTTATTAATTTTATTTGTTTAATATTAATTTAATTTAATAAAATTTATTAGAATAATATTTCGAAAAAACACGTGGCTGTAAAACGATGCACATAGCAGAAGAATATTTCTTTGCAACTGTTGTATTTGAGTTGTTTGTTGTAGTATACTATACAATGCACACGGATGCGTGTGTCTTTTCCATCCATTCTAAACAGAGCGTCACTGTGCGTTAAAATTCTTTCCATTTCAATGGCATTTTTTTTTCCTGAGAAATATAGTATAATTTTAAATGGCATGATCAATTAATATGAAGTCTTACCTTTATTTTTAGACCGGGTACATTCAAAAATATTAAAATACAACGACGCTAGATTAATTAAAAAAAAATTAAATAAAGGCTGCATATTCAATTTTTTGATGATATTTTTTTATGCAATTTTTTAACTATTAAATGATTAAAAATAATAGTTATATGATATATAAACTCAAAAAAGAAATTTTTTTAAGCTAAATTTGAAGATGTTTGGGTCTTTTTTTATTTTTAGGAAGCAATAAAAAATTGGCCAAAATTTGGCTAACTTCAACATGCTGGTAAATTTGTAAATGTGAATATTTTGATTCCTAACTATTTCTGCATTGAAGTACTACCTTGAACTAAAAGATAATGCATTTATAACTTATATTAAAGTCAGATATTTTTTATGGGCCTGTGAATAGTCAGAGGCGCAAAAAATTAAGAGATAACTATATTATATTGTTATTACTTCCACGTCCAGTGGAAGTATAGTAACGACAAAAAAATTTAAAAAAATTTTTATTGTCCAAATAGGCTTAAAATGTCATGAAACGTCGAGATTTTAAGTTTGAGCGAAAAAAAAATTTCTGTCTGTCTGTCGGTCTGTCGGTCTGTCTGTCGGTCTGTCTGTAACTTTTTTTTGTGCGCACGTTTACTCTGAAACCGTTTAAGATATTGACTTGAAATTTGGTACACGTATGTACTTTAACGAGATCTAGAACTAGATTATATTTTAATCTTGTTCCGTCGAAGGGTTGGGGGGTAAATTGGGGTAAATTTGGGGTAAATGGGTAAATCAAGCAGGTAAGAGTCCGTGAAATTGGTATTTAGTATATACAAGAGAAGCTGAGGTCTGAAAAGAATTGTTGGCATTAGCCACTCCCATTACCACCCCCACCTCCTTATTAAAGGGGATGAAAAAAAAATGTGATTTAGTGCATGTACAGGGACCAGAAACCTCAAAATATTTTTTTACTTCATCCACCCCCCACTACCACCCCCCTATCACCACCCCCCTATCACCACCCCCACCCCACTACCGATATGGGATATCGTTATATGGGTTTTTGGGGTAGAGGATTTCAAATATTATATTATTAAAGTTCCATAAACAAATATTTTCACATACAAAGTTTTTTCGTTGTGAGTGACTTGGATAGAGAATCTGGATGTGGAAGTAGTGATTCCTTGGGCAGCGGTTTCTTTATATACTAATAAATATCAATAGCCATCAAAAATAGCAGCACAAGAGAGTATTTTATATCTCTTTTATTCCTAGTTTGTATGGTTTTCGAGCAATTCAATTTTTTCTATAGGCCGCGCGCAAAAAATTTCAAATAAACGAAAATTCGCGCGCATTAAAAATACAAATTTTGGATTTTTTTTTCAATATCGATTTTCTCGAAAACCATAGCATATACAACAAAATTACAATAGAACTTTTTTTTAGGAAATTAGTCAAGCTTTCTTTTTTATGATGAGCAATTTTTTTATATCTTCAACGGTTAACGAGTTCTCAGTAAAATAAGGCTTTTTTCACCGAAGGAGTGATTTTTTGGGGGAGTTGCGGCACCCCCCCCCCCCCCAGAACAGATTTTTGTGGTTTTGTGATGTATAATCCCTCCACTAACAACTGTTAGTAACTACTGAAGGAAAATATCAGATAACATTTTTTGTGACGGAAATTTTTATAATTATTGGACTATACATCGTTTAAGAATCTTAGAAATCTTTTTTTTACATGACTTTCTTATTTTTCAATGGTTTTCTTATATTCGGTACATTGTATTTACGTATGGGTCAAACAAAGTGACTGAAATTTGACCCACTTCCCGTTATCCAATCGAGCGGTTTTGCACACAATTTTGGTTTTGAGCACAATACAATACAGTACCTATATCTAATATCGTTCTAAATCCAATATAGTGGACACCCTAAGATGGCGACTTACTTTCTTTTCACAACCCCCTTGACATGGATATAAAATGAAAAGGTTCGACTAGTAGAATACGATAAGTGACGATGTACTATCTTTCTCTTCACAATTTCCTTGACATGGGTATCAAGTGGAAGGGTCTCATGAGTAGAATACGACAGGCTACGTGACGTCATTCTAAACCCAAGATGGCGGCTTACCTTTTTTCCTTCATAACCCCCTTGACATGGGTAGCAAATGAAAGAGTTTGACGAGCAGAATACGATAAGCTACATGATGAAGACTAAAAAGTTAAAAATAAATAAATTAAAAAAAAACTTTTTAAATACAATGGTTTTCTTTCAAAACCAAATTGCACTAAAAAGTGGAAAATATTTTCAACTTTGTAAATAGAGAACTATTATGGGCGCTCATAAAATGTAAACGTAAATAAAAAGGATTAAACGAAGTAATATTTCATGAGCGCCCAATGGTTTGAAATTATTTTCTACTTTTACTTCCACATCCAGTGGAAAAATTTTTGAAAAATTTTTATTGTTCAAATAGGCTTAGAATGTCATGAAACATTGAAACGTCGAGATTTTAAGTTTGAGCAAAAAAAAATTATGTGTGTCGGTATGTCGGTATGTCTATAACTTTTTTTGTGCGTACGATTACTCTGGAACCGTTTAAGATTTTGACTTGACGTTCGGTACACGTATGTATTTTAACGAGATCTGGAACTAGATTATATTTTGATCTTACTTTGTTGAAGGAGGGGGGAGGTAAATTGGGGTAAATGAGGGTAAATAGGCAAATCAAGCAATAAAGAGTCCATAAAATTAGTATTTAGTATTTACAAGAGAAGCTAAGGTCTCAAAAAAATTTTTGGCATTAACCACCCCCACCCCAATATTAAAGGGGGTGAAGAAATAAAATTATCATTTACTGTTTGTATAAGAACCAAAAGTCTCAAAATTTGTACTTTATCCAACCTCACTACCACTCACTACCGTTCCACCCCCCACTTCAAATATTATATTAGTTCCATAAACAATTATTTCCACATACAATTTTTTTCGTTGTGAGAGACTTGGATAGAAAATCTAGATGTGGAAGTAGTGATTCCTTGGGCAGAGGTTTTTAGTGCAATTTGGTTTTCAAAGAAAACCATTCTTTTTAAAAAGTTTTTTTTTAACTTTATTTATATTTTTCATTTCAAATCACAATAATGGTCCTTTCTGCTTATTTTTGGCATATTATTATGAAACCTTGGAAGTTACAGCGCTTAACCAGTCCAAATATCTCGCATTTCGAATTGAGCTGATTTCGTGTAAAAATGGATGACAATATATTTTCTATTATAGGTTGCTGCTTTGGCGAGAAGGCTAGATCGCCTAGAAGATCTTGCGAAAAAACTATCCGGAAAAAAGGGCAAATTATTTCCTATAAAAGCAGACTTAACTAAAGAAGAAGATATTTTAAATGCCTTCAAATGGGTTAAAGCAAACTTGGGACCTGTTCACATTCTCGTCAACAATGCCGGTGCTGCTGCTAGGGGACTGCTTTCAGAAGACAAAACTGAATCATGGAACAGGATTTTCCAACTTAATGTGATAGGCCTATCCATAGCGACAAGAGAAGCTGTTAAAGACATGAAGGCGAACAATGTAGATGGGCATATAATTCATATTAACAGTATCGCGGGCCAACGAGTTTCAGGTTATGGTTTTGGTGTTTACTCTGCTACTAAATTTGCAGTAAGGGCTTTAGCAGAAACTTTAAGGTTGGAACTAAATTCCCTGAAGTTAAAAATAAAAATAACGGTAATATAGGAAAAGAAGTGCTCTTGACCTTTACAGTCTGACTATTTTTTTTGTTTTAGAACCTTAGTCCTGGTCTTGTTGATACTGAAGCAATTCCAGCGGAAATGAAAACAAAGGAACGCCATGCAGAAGGTAAAATTATCCCAGCGGACGACATTGCCGATGCTGTTGTTTATGCTTTGTCAACACCTCCTCATGTTCAGGTAGATATACATAGAAATACATAGAACAGATTTCCCACAATGCGACATTACAACATTGTATTTAATTACGTCAAGTCCCTCATTCACTTACTCATCGAACGAGTAATTTTTCAAATGTCCAGTGTACGTAAAAACTAAGACGTAGTTCCAGTTTTTTTTTTAAATAAAGTTAGTTGAAAAATCGTTTTTTTGCGTTTAAATAAAAGGCTAATAATCTAAGAGGAAAGTTCAAATGGGAAAGTTATGGGTATTAAAAAAAAACCTTATAAACCCCAAGGTCAGGAGTAAATTCAAAAATTTCAGCAAAATTTTAAAAACATTTTTGAAATTTTACCAAAGTACGTACCATATAGGAGGGAATATCTGGTGAAAATTTTAGATCTATATTTGCATTATTTTTTGATAGATTCAACTTTTTGGAGAAAAAAAAAGGATCTTCGAAAAATGGCTACTTCACTTTCTGTCAGATTTTGCTATGAGAAGAAAAATTCTCTTCTTCGAGAGTTGTTCAACAATTACAAATGTTTTCTATATGGTCATTATTGAGAAAAAAGTGGTAAAAATTGAATTTAAAAAAAAGAAAATTTTTTGCTTAAAAAATTCCAGTTGAAGTTAAATATCTTTTGAATGGAATGCAATTTCGAAAAATTATGTCTACTATTTTGAATTGATATTTTTTTAGTTCACTTAAAAAAAATACTCTTTGATAATTGGTTTTCGAAAAATATGAAAAAGTAGTGTGTGCGAGTGTAACGGTGCGCAGATTGGGCAGTCATAAACATTTAACAACACTGAAACTTTTAGACCATAGTAGTTACTGAAATGTGCTTCAGAATGTAGCCCAAATTAGAGAAATATGATGTTTAACAAAGAAATTTTATGTTCGTTATTTGTTAAAATTGCAGAAACTGCCTTCTATATAGTAAAAGAGGCCAATTATTTACAATTTCTCCCTTCCTCTTCAACAAGAATCATGAACTTTCAGGCAATACCGAGCATAAAATAATATTGTATTAATGCCCTTTATTATTTTCAGATTCAGGAACTCACCATAAGACCAATCATAGACCCACGTTGAAGGTGTCATATAAAAAAGAAAACTTATCGTGTACTTATACTGTTGTGTTAGAAATAAAAGTATAAAACTGATGTTTACTTTATCTTTACTTTCTTTTACCTAAATTAAAAAGTGCTATTTACTCGATTAAAACATTGTCATTAATAAATACATTTTGATCTATCCTGAATATCCTGTAACCATTTGTACCTATGTATATATCTTTTACTACATTTGTTCCTTATATTCTTATTTGACAGTTGTTTTTATTTTTCCTGTTCAACTTTATCTGAAAACTCTCGATAGGCTTGGAATATATTATACTATGGTTCTCAAACTGTTACTATCTGTGTTATTATTTATTAGATAACTATTTTTAGCACAAGCATTGTTTGTAACGATGTAAATTTCTAATTCGTTTACACATAAATTCAAAACAGAACAGTTCTCATAACATTTGATATTGTAACTTTCTCTCCAGAACTGCTAAATGATTATTAGTAAACAGTAAGAATTAAGCGCACGTCTAAGTTTGACATAAGATCGTCGATGAATATTACAGAGGTCCCAATACTGAACCTTGAGGCACTCGGATAAAAGAGTACTACATTTTACAAACTGGTATCTATTTGATAGAGTAGAGAATAGTAGAGAATCTAGTAATATAAAAGTACTTAATTCGGTAGTAGGACACGGTGGCAAAATGTGTCACATCTTATTAACTTATGGGTGTAGTTTATCAAAAGTTGAATTGATCTCACATACAGGATTCGTTACAGTAGATATTCCTTTCGTGAATTCGTGTTGTTCACATGCTATTTTGACGGAAATGTGTTTAAGGCAACAAATGTAGTAATTTATTGTACAAGAATGCCAAGAACTTGATGACAATGATGATATACACCATTTTGCATTGATCGTAAAGGAGATTGAAACTTTTTGGCTTTTTGTTTGACAGTTAGAAACGACTAAGTCCAATAACTTTTGGACACGGATTCAACGTAAAATATGACAAAAATTGTCTGCAAAATTGTTAATAAATAATTGAAGATAATAAGATCCTTCAATACTGGACCTACTGTATGCTTCAATATGCATGATTTTTATGAAAGTTTTCTTTTGTTTTGAATTTTTGATAATTTATTCGTTTGAGAAATGCTAGTTACATGAGATAAAAACAACAAATCATCATCATACCCCACGTATAGTGATTATTTCGAGTTATCTCACATTTCACAATTCAGTTATAAATAATTTTAAAATACAACAGCGTTGCTTGTTCAGTATCTATTGATTATCGTAAGATTCAATAACATTGATATCTACAATGGTGCTGTCTATGGATCGATGGGTTGGCAAGGTGGCCGTAGTCACCGGTGCTAGTTCTGGCATTGGAGCAGCCATTGCCGAGAAACTGGTTGAGGAAGGACTTCAAGTAAGTAGGTATAGTTTATTAATTGGCTTCACATTATTAAAGATTATTAAATAAAACAGTGCCTTTGGTATTCTGAAATTAAATATTTATAAATAGGCGCACAGATTCCTGAAAGAAGTAAGTATAGTTGGCTACAATTTTTAAGTGCATAAAAACCGGTCATGAAAATAATACTAGAGATTTAAAAAACGTGTTTTCGGTAGAACCTTAATGACATTTCTGGTAAATTAAAAAGTTTAAGCGGGAGCCAGGTGGCTTTTTTGGCAGCTTATCGTTTTATGAACTTTGAGATATTTTTATGGTTTAATGGATGATAACGATTCATAAAATCGACTTCTGGCGGGGCACCTCCCGTCAGGAGCGTCACGAACACTGTTTAAAAATCAGTGAAATCATGTCATCGTTACATTTTATGTTTAGAATGAATAAAATAAGATCGCCAGAAAATGCGGGCCGTCAGGAGGCGCAGCCAGAAAGGTAATAATGATACAATACATCTGAGGCACGGTACGGAGTCAAGTTAGCTGAAAGTGTTAAATTCCTGTATATTTAAGAGCCTATGGTACTTTTGTTGACACTAAGAACTTTACGGCGAGGCTATTCTATTGTTGAAGGAGCTTATATTTACGTTTTAAAAGGGAGCCAGAACTTGTAACGATGAGTTTAGAGTTCTGAGATGAAATATGCGAAAAAAAATCCAATTTTCTTAAAAAATCCTAAACATTTTCTTTCTGGCTAGCCTTACTGACGGGAGTTTCTTTCTGGGAATTTTTTTCTGTGTTCAAAACATTTAAACAAACATGCTCAACCTTAAAAAGTTTGTAACGATGATGTTATATAACTCCGTTTTTTTTACCCCTTTGACCTTTCTGGTTGCGCCCCTGATGGCCCACACTTTCTGGCGATCTTATTTTATTCATTCCAAATATAAAATGTGTACATACAAAAAAAAAATTGGCTTTGTAACGATGATATAATTTCACTGATTTTTATATCTTGAACCATGGCCAACTCGACGGGCTGACATATGCCAGAAGTCTATTTTGTCGTTATTTAAGTTCGATAGAATTAATCAGCGCATAGAAAATGCTTGTAACTATGAGTGTCCGAAAAAGCCACTTAGCTCCTGCACCACTACTCCAATTTTGGACAAATTTGGCAACATAACAGGTTTATCTGGAGTAGAAACATTAACATGCCCGAAAATATTGCATCCCCAAATAACAAAGTAAAAGTTTGTTTGGTAAGTCAAAATTCTTCTCCTTCTTATTCTTTACTTCCCGTGTTGGAATGCTGCCTGCTATGGTTCCCATCTCTTTGTTACCTTTTATGGATATTTTCATGCTATTCCTATATTTCTTGGTTAATTTTGTCTTAGTTTTCTCTCTCCTATTTTCGTTTAATTTTGTAGCTCTTATAATGTCACTCTAATGTAAGCATTCTCTATCTAATATGCTTTTCTAAATGGTTTGATCTAAGACATATCATCTCTGTAGCTAGATCTAATTTTTCATTATAGACTGGCGGTACATGACCAGTCAGGTGCAACGTTTTTAAAATGCATGCCAATCATATATATGAATTTAATTACCATGAATATGCCAAAAACGCTAATTTTAGGCAGTCGTCGCGTGCAGAAGGGTGTGCAAATCGATTTTCCGTTTGCATGGAAAATCGATTTCTGCGAACAATTTTAAAATGGATGCCAATAGTGCCAAATGAAAAGCCGTGAAAATAAATCCAGCGGAAACTTATTGGCATGCAGTTTCCACGCGCACAACAAAGTTTGGTGCGCACATTAAATCGTAAAATTTTTTGATATCTCCGAACGATTTTAAAATGCATGCCAATACGTTTTATGATAAATTTGCACTGTCAAACGACGATTTACCGATTGGCATGCAGTTTTATAATGCAGAACGTTATTAAAAGTTACTCCTAAAATGCAAAAAAATTCAGGTCTCTCCGAACGATTTTAAAATGCATGCCATTGAGGTATCTTATTGGTAATGAAAAAAAAAAAGATGATATTAACAATTGGCATGCAGTTTTCGGTTGCTTAAAATATTTGCCGTCATCCAAATACACAACAAATAATTTCAGGTATCTCCGAACGAAGTTAAAATGCATGCCAATATGTTTTATGATAAATTTGCACTGTCAAACGACGATTTACCGATTGGCATGCAGTTTTATAATGCAGAACGTTATTAAAAGTTACTCCTAAAAATGCAAAAAAATTCAGGTTTCTCCGAACGATTTTAAAATGCATGCCTTTGAGGTATCTTATTGGTAATTAGAAAAAAGATGATATTAACAATTGGCATGCAGTTTTCGGTTGCTTAAAATATTTGCCGTCATCCAAATACACAACAAATAATTTCAGGTATCTCCAAACGAAGTTAAAATGCATGCCAATATGTTTTATGATAAATTTGCACTGTCAAACGACGATTTACCGATTGACATGCAGCTTTATAATGCAGAACGTTATTAAAAGTTATTCCTAAAAATGCAAAAAATTCAGTTATCTCCGAACGACTTTAAAACGTCTGTTAATCAGTTTTATGAATAATTTGCACTACCAAACGACTATTTACCGATTGGCATGCAGTTTTGTAGTGCAGAACGTTATTAAAGTAAAAAAGCTATGCGCGGAGAAAGCGGGCGAAAGTGCTTATTTCAACTTTGGTCGCTAATAACTTTTTTTCAGTCCATCGGAGAGTTTCACTATAAAGAATCTTGGTCCATACCCAAGATCGCTAAATTTAGCGATCTTGGTCCATACCGGCTTGTGTCTATCTCTTTCTTTCATATCACCAGCGTGGTGCGATCCTCGTGTCATCAAGAATGCCATGCTTTTTAGCGCCTCGCCGTTGTACTCGCTAATAATTTGTACCTTTAATTAAATTATATTATTTGCAACAGTGTCTAATACAGTGCATAGCTGGATCATCCATAAACGTTGTTCATAATATCAAGTAGCAACGTGTGTTGTTTGGGTAAGTACGTATTTATTTTGCTTAGAGATTTTTATAGCCAGGGAGGTAGCGAGTTTTCGTGAAACCATTCGTATAAAGCTAGATTTTTTCCCATGATAGCATTAGACATCAATGATGGTGCAATACTGCCAATCTATAAGTCCTGCGAAAATGAGTAAAAAATTAAATACTTAATAAACATGTTGCAAAAAGAGATATCGATTTTCTGAAATGTCACAAAATGTCACTTTTGATTCATTCGTACCGAGCCGAATTTTCGAATTCCGCCGTGCAATTTACGATCAGGTTTATTTGGAAGACTTCCTCTTTACGTCGCGACATCGTACGGCCATCTCAATGGTGTTTTTAGAAAAATATGAACGTGTCAAGATTGTATGTTTTTGCAATTTTTTCGGCTCCGAAATGCAAGCTGTTTTTTGTTATTTTTCGCAAATATCTCCGAAACGGTGGGAGTTAGTTCGAAATAAAAAACAAAGTTAAACGAGTATTCTCCACTACGAATCTTGTTTGCTAACAACAGAATTTTGATTTTATTTTCGTTTCGGAGATAACTCTGAAATATCGGTCATGTACCGCAAAAAACCGCAAATTTTGAGCTTCTACAGTTGGCAACTTTTTGATCTTGACTTCTACGCCAAAAGACCACTCTAGCTAATTTAAACAGAAAATCGTCATTTGGTAGTGCATATTTATCACAAAATATATCAGCATGCATTTTAAAAGCGTTCAGGGATAACTGAATTTTTTTCCATTCTTAGGAATTACTTTTCTGCACTAGAAAACTATCGGTAAATCGTCGATTGGTAGTGCAAATTTATCATAAAATTTATTGGCATGCATTTTTAAATCGTTCGGAGATAGCTGGATTTTTTTGCATTTTTAGGAATAACTTTTAATAACGTTCTGCATTACAAATCTGCATGCTAATCAGTAAATCGTCGTACGGTAGTGCAAATTTATCATAAAATTTATTGGCATGCATTTTAAAATCGTTCGGAAAGATCTAATTTTTTTTGCATTTTTAGGAATAACTTTTAATAACGTTCTGCATTACAAGTCTGCATGCCAATCAGTAAATCATCGTACGGTAGTGCAAATTTATCATAAAATTTATTGGCATGCATTTTAAAATCGTTCGGAGATAGCTGGATTTTTTTGCATTTTTAGGAATAACTTTTAATAACGTTCTGCATTACAAATCTGCATGCCAATCAGTAAATCGTCATACGGTTGTGCAAATTTATCACAAAATATATTGGCATGCATTTTAAAAGCGTTCAGGGATAACTGATTTTTTTGCATTTTTAGGAATCACTTTTAACAACGTCCTGCACGAGAAAACTACATGCCAATTGGTAAATCGTTGTTTGGAAGTGCAAATTATTCATAAAAATGATTAACGTACGTTTTAAAGTCGTTTGGAGAGACCTGAATTTTTTTGCATTTTAGGAATAACTTTTAATAACGTTCTGCATTATAGAACTGCATGCCAATCGGTAAATCGTCGTTTGACAGTGCAAATTTATCATAAAACGTATTGGCATGCATTTTAAAATCGTTCGGAGATATCAAACAATTTTACGATTTAATGTGCGCACCAAACTTTGTTGTGCGCGTGGAAACTGCATGCCAATAAGTTTCCGCTGGATTTATTTTCACGGCTTTTCATTTGGCACTATTGGCATCCATTTTAAAATCGTTCGCAGAAATCGATTTTCCATGCAAACGGAAAATCGATTTGCACACCCTTCTGCACGCGACGACTGCCTAAAATTAGCGTTTTTGGCATATTCATGGTAATTACATTCATATATATGATTGGCATGCATTTTAAAAACGTTGCACCTGACTGGTCATGTACCGCCAGTCTATTATATACAACAATAATGGATTTTACTTATTTTTGGCATTATTAGGAACCCTTGGAAGTTATAATGCTTAAGCAGTACAAATATCTACCTAAATGTCAAACTGCCTGATTTCTTTTGCAGATGGAGCAAAATAACACATTTTCTATTACAGGTAACTGCTCTGGCCAGAAGGCTAGATCGCTTAGAAGAATTAGCAAAGAAACTAGCCAAGAAAAAGGGCAAATTGATTCCCATCAAAGCAGATATAACACAAGAAGAAGACATCTTGAATGTGTTTAAATGGGTTAAAACAAATCTAGGACCAGTTCACATCCTTGTAAATAATGCCGGTGGTGGTGTGCTAGGACCTATTTCAGAAGCCACAACTGAATCATTAAATAGAATTATCCAACTTAATGTTATCGGACTTTCCATAGCGACAAGAGAAGCTATTAAAGACATGAGGACTAACAACGTTGATGGGCATATAATTCACATGAACAGTCTCGCAGACCATCAAGTATTTAGTCATCCATTTGAGATTTACACCGCCTCGAAATTTGCAGTGAAGGCTTTTGCAGAAACTTTGAGGTTGGAACTAAATTCCCTGAAGTTAAAAATAAAAATTACGGTAATATAGAAAAACTTAACGCTTCTAGCCTTCTCAGCACGGGAATTATTTCGTTTTTTAGAACCTTACTCCTGGTCTTGTTGATACTGAAGTGTGGCCAGCCGAGTTGAAAACCAAACAACGCTATGAAGAAGGTAAAATTGTCGGGGCGGAAGATATTGCCGATGCCGTAGTGTATGCTCTATCAACACCTCCGCATGTTCAGGTATATAGAACATATTCCTTACAATAAGTTTACAATCAAGGATTACATTATATTTAATATGGAAAATTGTCTTTTGGGTGCTTTTTGAAGAAAACTTGTAAAATGAATGTGTCAACATTTCGGTAATGTTCATGACTATCCTTAGAGCTCTACAGCCTAGGCCTAAACGCGCCGCTGGATGAGACTTGGCTTACGATATCACATTTGTAAGGTTTAGTATTTTATAGTATTCACTAAAATTAAATGTTGTTTCTACATATTATTTTTCTCTTTTACATATTCAGCCATGACTCTTCAGCCATGTTTTCGAGGAAAAATTATTTAAATTATATATTGCTTCTTTTAGTAATGTGCGTTAATAGGTTTTATTTTATATATTATTCATAATAAAAAAAATTCAATATTTAAGCGCCTTCCTCAGATTACGGATCATGTCTATGGGAGATTTTATTTTGAAAGATAACAAAGAAAAGAAAGTAAAAGAGTGAGTGATTAACAAAACAAAGAAACTTGAGATCTTCTCAAGTTGCACTCAGAAGATGTCTAGACGTTCAAAACCTTTGAAAGTATTTTTGAATGTAGGTAATATGTCAATGATTGATTGAAATTGTTGGGTAATATTTCTACAGTCAAATCTTCAACATAAAACCGAGTATGAAGCAATAATCTATTTACTACCGTTTGTTAGTTTCAGATTCAGGAACTCACAATAAGACCAGTTATAGACCCAACTTTCTAAAAATGAAGCATAAAGAAGAACTAGTATCATATTAATATTAGATAGATAGATAGATATTTTACATGACCAAGTTACTAAACACGTTTTTGGCAAGTCAAAAATAGAAAATACAAAAATATAAAAATGTAAAAAATGCATACACATCACTATATATTCAAATACTTCACACAATATAAAAAATACAAAGAAATAAAGAAGAGGCAAGCTAACACGAAATGGCCAGAGGTTAAACTAAATGATCAACAATTTGTGTGTTTACAAATTCATCAATTGAATAGAAACAATATTTTAAAATGTGCTTTTTTATTAAGTTCCTGAAATGATTAAAATTAAGAGATTTTACGTCATCAGGAATGTGCTGGTGTAATTGAAAGTTTAGAGAGTTTTTCTGTGATTTTGTTAATCTAAGACGAGGCTACCTAAATTGATTGGCAGATCTAGTGCCATACGAATGAAAATCTGAGTTAGTACAAAAGGAATTTAGGTTCTTGTGAATTTCAAGTAAAATAACATAAATGTGAAGAGAAGCAACCGGCATTATACCAAGACTCTTAAATATTGGTAAACAGTGATCCCGCTAACCTGTATTAACAATTAACCCGACTGGTTTCTTCTGCAGACGAAAGATTGCAGCTGCCCTAGATGATCCAACCCATAGGAAGATAGCATAATTAATATGAGCATGAAATAATGAAAAATAACATGTTTTTAAGGTTTTAGAACAGATGATTTTTTAGTCTAGGTAGCATGAATATCGAACTTGATAATTTGTGTGACAGTTGCTTCACATGATTGGACCAGTTAAGAGTGTCATCTAAAACAACGCCAAGAATTTTAACACTGTTGCCCTTGATTAGTAAATTATTTGTTGAGAAAACGATTTGTTGTTTTTTTTCCGTTTAATTTAAAATTATTCGAAGATAACCAAGCACCAGCTTGTTTGATAGTACTAAAGCTTTCTTCACTTAGTTCAGGAATGTTCAAATTAAAATCAATAATGGATGTATCGTCAGCATAAGCGATGCATTTTTTTAGTAACATAAAGTGAAAAAAAATCATTGACGTATAAAAACAGAGCTTGAGGAACCCCATGTTTAACCGGAAGAAGTTCTGAGTTTAAATTATCTATAGAGACACACTGAAGTCTGTTGTTAAGATAGGAATAGAAAAGATTCAGTGACAAACTTCGAATATCATAAAAACTTATCTTTTCCAAAAGTATTTCATGTGAGACAAAGTCAAAAGGCAAATTGAGGACAATTTAAAACATTATTACGGTCTAAGAAATTTGAATAAGTCTTTTTTTGAGAATAATTTCAATGATTTTTCCAAATATGGGGATGATGGAGATATGACGGTAGTTGTCGAGGATATTAATGTTACCTTGAATTTATATTAAAATCCCCAGTCAGTATAATTTTGTTACATTTAATTGAACAGTGTGTTAATAACTGTTCCAACAAGTCAAGAAAAACGGTTAAGTCCTATGTAGATTTATGAGAACAGTATTAATCTGTAAAATTTCAATGGAACCGAATTCGGCGTTAATATGACTACAATAATCACTAATTATTATGTGATAAATACGCATTTAAGTAAATAAAAATATAAAATTGCTGTTTACTTTTATCTTCTTAAATGGGAAAATGCAATTTTTTCAACAGCAAAATTTTCACTGATAACCATTTTTTGACGCTCTCTGAATGCATTATGACCAATTTGCCAAAGATGTCGGTTTGTACTTCTGTATATTTGTATATGTATATTGTTTATTGTCTACAATTATTTCTTGTATCATTTTTGTCCGTCATTATTATTTTTTTTATGGTTTGTGATTTCTATATCATTATTTATTTTACCCCCTTAATCGAGTAATAGTTGAAATGCATTTGAGGTACTCTTGATACCTAAATGAATTCACCAGAGAAATAACTATGGCATTTACAAACTGGTATTCATTCTATACGTGGAAATCAAGGACATAATAGACATTCTGACCAACCAAAAATTTTCAATCTCTTAAGTAGTATATCGTGGCCAAATCTATCACATACTTTTGTATGTGTAATAACGTCTACCTGACAAGTGGATGTTGTTTATCAGACGATGTACTACTCTTCTTTCATTCCTTTCGTAAATCCATGTTGTTCATATGACATACTAACAGAAATGTGTCTAAAGGCAAAATATTTAATAATATCTGGCCTAAAAATACCAAGACCACGATGACTACATCATCTTTTAGATGATCGAGGAGTAGGAAACGCTTTGGCTTCAATTTGCATGACACTCAGGATCAGGAATGACTATTTCAATAAATTCGGCATCGATAGCAGTTATGGACTCAAAGCAAAAGAAAGAGGAAAAATAGTCTGCAAATAATCGAGGACATGTATATTGTATAATTTTTATGACGCAATGTTTGCTTTCACTGCACTTTTGCTAATTTGGTCATTTGAGAAATGCTTGTTATATACATGAGATAAAAAAAACAACAAATCACGTATAATGATTATTTCGTGTTATCTCAATCCAGTTATAAATAATTTCAAAGTACAACAGCGTTGCTTGTTCAGTGTATATTTTTTATCGTAAGACTCGAGAACATAGATATCTACAATGGTGCTGTCTATGGATCGCTGGGTTGGCAAGGTTGCCGTAGTCACTGGTGTCAGCTCTGGCATTGGAGCAGCCATTGCCGAGAGACTAGTAGAAGAAGGACTTCAAGTAAGTAGGTATAGCTTGTTAATTGAAATTATATTATTAATTAAAATAGTTCTATCTTTATGCTGAAATCGAAAATTTATAAAAAGAAAAAAGCAATTTAATAAAATATGTACAAGATCCGACTCCAAAATACGATCTGCATGGACAAACATTCAACTACCTTCATTACTAAAAAATTACCATACTCAATTCACAAAATAAACGTGTTCTATTTTTAATAATACCAAAGATACGAAATTAAAATACTGATTGTTTTGCTAATATATTTTTAACTTTTATTTCACTATTTGCTTTAAGATACCGATGTTACCTTATCTGTCTAAATTGGTCTTGACCTTGTGATATAATTTTAAACAATCATGAGCTATTGTGATTATGTTCTATAAAGAAGCATTATCATTTTTTTCATGCACTGCAGAATGAACAAATTTCATGGATTTTACTATCTCAAGAATAAATAGGAAATTATAGTATGGGGCTATTCAACAAATACGTTCGCAAAAATGGGTCCCCTCCTCACGACTTGTAACACTTTGTAACATTTGTGAAACCATCCTTTAAACGAACGTTCATTTGCATATTCCCCCCTCCTCATTATACTATTTTTAAAGACATTAATTTGCAATAAAAAAACAAACTTAAAATGGAAAAGATAGCTATTTTCCAGTACAATTAATTTTTTGTCAGAATGTTTCTCTCTTTTCGTTCATTTTGTCACATTTTCAACTATTATAGGTTCATCTGGGGTAGCAACGTCCACATAAATATTATCTACACATACGAAATTAGATTGTCTAGCAGTGAAGATGAGCCAAAATTCTTCTTCCTCTTTACTTTCCGTATTAAGGTGTTCCCTGTTGGAATCACCTTTTTTGTCTTTTCTTAATATTCTTCTGCTATTGGTTTGATATTTCTTAAATTAACAGGAAATCTATCTAGGTCTATATTATCGTATTTTTCTTTCTATTTTCATCTAATTTTGTTTTGAACCATGTATTTGTTGATCTTTTCTAACGTCTGCTTTCTTTATCCCATCTGTTCTACTAGATCGTTTTATGGTCTTATAACCTGTCCAAATATTTACTCGTGTGTCAAATTGGTTTGATTTTGTGAATAGGTGGATTACAGTAATACAATTTTTTACAGGTGGCTGCTTTGGCCAGAAGGCTAGATCGCCTAGAAGAATTGGCAAAAAAATTAGCAGGTAAAAAGGGCAAACTGTTCCCCATCAAAACAGATGTAACTAAAGAAGAAGACATTTTGAACGCGTTCAAATGGGTTAAGGAAAATCTGGGACCTGTTCACATTCTAGTTAATAATGCAGGTACTGCTGTGAGAGGACTTCTTTCAGAGGCTCCAACTGAAGCATTGACTAGCATTATCCAACTTAATGTGATCGGACTTTCCATAGCGACAAGAGAAGCTGTTAAAGATATGAGGGCTAATAATGTAGATGGACACATAATTCATATTAACAGTCTCGCAGGCCATCAAGTATCAAACCTTCCGTTCGGTATTTACTTCGCTTCGAAATTTGCAGTGAGGGCTCTAGCAGAAACTTTGAGGTTGGAACTAAATTCCCTGAAGTTAAAAATTAAGATTACGGTAATAAGTATAGAAAAACTGCATACTTTTAGCTTTTTCAGTATGATTGAGTATTGTTTTGTTTTTAGAACCTTAGTCCTGGTCTTGTTGATACTGAAGGAATTCCAGCTGAGTTGAAAACCAAGAAGCACTATGAAGCAGGTACAATTATCCCGGTGGAAGATATTGCCGATGCCACTGTTTACGCTTTATCAACACCTCCTCATGTTCAGGTAAATAGTTGACATACGCAGGACAGATTTTCAAAAATTCATTTACAATTAAATATTACATGTAATATGTAAACATGTTTTTTGGGGTTAGGTCCTTTTCAAAGAACACTCATATAATTAATTTTTCAACGTTTCGGTAATATTTATTACAATTCTCAGGGCTACAATAGAATATTTATACAATTCTGCAAAAATTATTACCAACAGAACGTAAGAAAATAACTCCCAAAAAGTTAATATTTCCTACTTATACCGATTTTTGTCTATAAATCTAAATATTGTTAGGTTAGTTTAAAACAAATATAGTGGAAGTAAGGAGTCGGGATTTTCTCGAAAAAAAAAAAAAGCAAAATCATGCTGAAGTTATGAAACCTACACCCCCCTCCCCATTTTCGAAGGTGCTGAACACGAATAGCAGGGTGAAAAAAGTTTTCAGTCATGCACATCCCCTGAAACGGCCACAAAACCATCCCTTTTTACTTATTTCTCATATGACAGCTTGGCATCACTATTTTTGTAGGGATTCTGTGTTTTTTCGTGAAGATGTAATAGAAAAGTAATGTCAGGTAGTAGACCGCAACCTCCCTTAGAGGTGGAATCTACCCTGTCAGGGGGTGTAAAAGTGTTTCTTTTTTTCTTGTTAAAGACGTTTACCCTCCATTTTCGAGAATGCTTATCAAGAAAAATTGTTTTACGTTGATTCGACTCTTTCTTCACCCTTAAGCTGTTGGAAACCACCCCTTTCATAATACTTAATAATAAAAAAAAATTTCAATTGTCTCCAGACTAGTTTTTTAAAGGCTATAATTTGTAACTATAATTTGGATATGCGAAATGATGAGGATGTATAAAATTAGGTTTACGATGTAGCGTTTTTTGTAAGACTTGTCAAGGTAAATTTTGTGCGCCAGAGGACGAAGATGATGAACCAAGCACAGAAACAAACCAATCCAATGATAATCACAGGTTTACAAAAAAAAAGTTGTCTGGATCTGGATACGTTTCTTATGTGTTTTTCGACGCTGAATTCGAGTCTATTTTTAGTTTTGCTCCATCACATCAGGATTTTGAGATATCCTAACCTAAATGTGCAAAAACCACGGTTTATTGACATACTTATTTGAGATTATGTAGCTTTACGATTTTTTTTTCCTTAAAAACTATGTATGGGAAGTATAAATCTTCCTCTTTAAAATGCCGTTGAATGTGCTCAAATATCTTTTTTTTTTTCGCCGAGATATTGCAATTTAAATAATGACCATAAGGTTTCCATACTAATTAAATGGATTGGGAAAAATATGATGAACAGACAATTTTCAAAATTCGATATCTCGGCGAAAAAAAAAAGATATTTGAGCAAACTCAACGGCATTTTAAAGAGGAAGATTTATACTTTAAGATCCCGTACATGTTTTTTTAAGGAAAAAAAATTCGCAAAGCTACATAATCTCAAATGTCAAAAAATCGTGTTTTTTGCACTTTTAGGTTAGGATATCTCAAAATCTTAACGTGATAGAGCAAAACTAAAAATAGATTCTAATTCAGCGTCGAAAATACATAAGAAACGTATGGTCTGACCCCAGATCTAGACAACCTTTTTTTTTGTAAACCTGTGAGTTATGATAATGCTGTAAACTTGTATATTTCCGATCATGAATCGTGAGGTGAAGAAAGAGGCAATAGCATTGAATGTGATGTTCATTTCGAGGAATATGAACTCTGTAATTCTATTTGTTAGTGTCCTAGGTTATATTAATGTCTTGTAAAAAATATTGTATTGTACTCAAAATCGTATCCTGTATATACAATCATTTATTAAAAACAGAAATTTTTACCAATAGTATTCTATTCCTTATGAAGTGCGTGTAATTGCGGACTGGGCATGAACTTTCACGTAGCGCGAGAGATATGACAACTCAGCTAACAGCAAACTCGCCCGTCCGCGGCATAGATTAAAGAGTCGGCGCTAGACCACTGAAGCAACCCCGTTCTCAGTTATTTCATTTCAGCCAGCTGGCACACGCGATGTTGCAATTCTAATTCCCTATGCCCAGCCCGCCACTATACACAATGTATCCCGTTTTAAGAAATGTGAATTTCAAATCCTTGCGAGAAATAAGCAAAAAGGGATGCTTTTTGGCCGTTAAAAAGGGAGCGCATGACTGAAAGCTTTTTTCACCCCGCTATTCGTGTTCAGCACCCTCTAAAACGGGGGGGGGGTAGGTTTCATAACTTTAGCACGATTTTGCATAATCTTCCGACTCCTTAGTTCCACTAATACAGGGTGATTCTTTTAAGGCGGCCACTAGAATATTTCCCACTTGCAGATGAGATAGCCATTTGAAATTTGGTGCCCTACCATAGTCGACCATTGCTAGTCCGAAAATAATAATTTCAAAATGGCGGCACTTCCGGAAATACCGGAAGTCGATACCAACTTGCTTATTTTAAATGGAACACCCTATATATTTTCGACTTTTCGAAATGACCACAGAATTCTGAGTTAAAACATGTAGCACACCCCATACCTAAACCGAGCAGTTTCGGAGATATTTGACATTTTATAAAAAAATGTACAGGTGCAACAGTTTGCAAGAACCGTTATAACTTTCTTCGTGTAGGAGATTCTCATTTGCTCTTTGGTACGTAGAAAGAACACAAGATGAGCTACTCGGTACAAAAAAAATAGATTCCAAAATAGTATACCAAGTGTTTTATTTTTCACATTACATTTTGTCAAATTCAAACCTCAAAAACTTTTTTATTTCAAATGGAACACCCTGTATTTTTTTACATCAAATTATGCTGAATTAAATTCTCTTTTTTCTAGTATAAGCATTAAAGGGGTTAAAGTTACAACTTTTCGAAATATTGGCGATTTTCTTAAATGTTCAAGAATTTTTAGTAAAAATTGCCATCAACTTCCCAATGAGAACACAAACGTTTAAAAGACGTTAAAATTAACGATAACCGAACGTTTAGTAACCATTGTACTACGGCGTTGAATCAACGGACGAATGTCCCGCGGTTCAACGTGTATTTCAAAGTATTTTATAACATTTTTGTAACGTTATATTTAACGTTAATTAACGTTATATGATGACGTTTTTGTAACGTTACATCTATAATATTACTTAACGTTGAAGTTGACCGCTAGTGAACGTTATAGGATGACGTTTTTGTAACGTTATGTATATAATATTACTTAACGTTGAATTTGACCGCTATTTAACGTTTCAACAACGTTAACTAACGATCAAATTCAACGTTAAGTAATATTATAGACATAACGTTACAAAAACGTCATCCTATAACGTTCACTAGCGGTAAAATTCAACGTTAAGTAATATTATAGATGTAACGTTACAAAAACGTCATCATATAACGTTAATTAACCTTAAATATAACGTTACAAAAATGTTATAAAATACTTTGAAATACACGTTGAACCGCGGGACATTCGTCCGTTGACTCAACGCCGTAATACAATGGTTACGAAACGTTCGGTTATCGTTAATTTTAACGTCTTTTAAACGTTTGTGTTCTCATTGGGATCAGTATTAACATTATTATTGATATGATTGGAAAACAACTGAAATAACCACGTTGTATCCCGAGCCACAAAATAATGATCTTTAATCTGATCCCTATAAAATCCGTCCATATAAATCGTTGTTCCCTGAAAGAATTATGTTTTTTAATTTCTATAAATTCATAAGGGTATAAGCTAAAGCATGACAAATTATTGCCAGTGGTTTGTATGTATCGCCATCTACAAATAACTTCTGCAACAAACTACGTGGTAAGCAGGCAAATTTAATGCATTAAGATAGATGTGTAGAAAAACGTTAAAAAAACAACATCTACCATTTATTTTACTTGTAGATTTACAACGTCAGTGTATTTTAATAAGTGGAAAGCATCAGTTATTTTAACGTTGTATACGGTTAGTGGCTCCCCCTATATTTCCTTTATATTTTAACTTATCCACTTGAAATTTGGGGTGCATAAACTACCTGTAAAAATGGATTTTCCGGCATAAAGAATGGTATAAGACCATTTCCGGTTTACCCGGAAATGACCGCAACTTTCGATTTTTTAAATGGAACACCCTGTGTATTTTTACATATTTTACATTTTGAGTCGATGTTCAGTTTTTTTATGCATTTTAAGATATTCGTCTCGAGTGCTTTGGAATACCAAAATTTGTTCTAAGGCAGGTAAAGTCCAAGGGAAAAATATAATTTTTCCTTTAATTTCATTATTAACTATTTACGAAGCCTCCAAAATTGAACAAATCACTTTTTTATCGAAAACTTTTTTTTTTTCAAATGGGAAGATGGTGGCTCCTAGTGTTCATTAAATTATAGGTTTTTTTCTGATTTCATTGATATACCCATTTCAAATCTATGCTAATTGTTTTTCTATTTTATTAAATTTATTTAAAAATAAAAAATCACTTTCAATATAATTCTTCTTGAACTTTAACATTGTTGTCTTTGCAAAAATCATATGTCTAATAGTGAAATGTGAATAACTACCTTTTTCATGAATAATAGCCTTTTGGTTCTCTCTTTTGTATCTTAATAGGTATAAGTAATAGTGCAAAGTATAAGAATCAATAAAAATTATTTTGAAAGTGATTTTTTATTTTTAAATAAATTTAATAAATGAATTCAGAAAAAAAATCTATAATTTATTGAACACTAGGAGCCACCACCACCTTCCCATTTGAAAAAAAAAGTTTTCGATAAAAAAGTGATTTGTTCAATTTTGGAGGCTTCGTAAATAGTTATTAATGAAATTAAAGGGAAAATTATATTTTTCCCTTGGACTTTACCTGCCGTAGAACAAATTTTGGTATTCCAAAGCACTCTAGACGAATGTCTTAAAATGCTTAAAAAAACTGAATATCGACTCAAAAATTCGCAAAAATTTCAGGGTATACTTAGAATGTTGTTTTGAAACCAAATATGTAAAAATACACAGGGTGTTCCATTTAAAAATCGAAAGTTGCGGTCATTTCCGGGTAAACCGGAAATGGTCTCATACCGTTTTTTATGTTGGAAAATCCATTTTTACAGGTAGTTTATGCTCCCCTAATTTCAAATGGATAAGTTAAAAAATAAAGGAAATATAGGGGGGAGCCACTAACCTGTGGCACCCAGTATAATGCAACTTCAATATATAATAGTTATTAATGATACTAGTTTGATATGAACATTATATAACGAAACGCATATGAAGTTAACCAGGAGGCGGAGCCGAGTGATTTTATCATACTAGTTTCATTAATTGTCATACACTTCTATCATTCAAAATTTAATACATTCATCTTTAAACTTTAAAATAACATTTAGCTTTAAGATATGGTATATTTGTCATTAATTTCTTACGTAAAAAACACGTAAAAATTTAATCATTAAATAATCATTAATTTCTTACATTAAAAATACGTACAAAATTAAATTGTTAAACAGCAATATGTTAACGTGAAAATCACATTTGACTTTCACGGGAAATATATTTTTACTGGATTTTTGTCGTTTCCAGAATATCTTAAGTTTAAATCTCGTCTAACCAAAACGTTTTAAATTTGTAACGTTATAATCACCAATACATTTTTACCCAATTAGAACGTTCATAACAAACGTTGATAAACGTTTAACTTTCAACGTTAAAGTAACGTCCATTCTTAATACATGGTATATTTATCATTAATTTCTTACATTAAGAACACGTAAAAAATTAAATTGTTAAACAATAATAGGTTAATGAGAAAATCACGTTTGAATTTCACGGGAAATTTATTTTTAGTGGATTCTTGTCGTTTTTAGAACGTTAAAAATTTTCGTTATTTGATAATTCACTGGATAAGTTAAAATAACGTTATGTCTTAAGGAACGATTTATTCTTCGTTAATATCTTACTTTTAAAACTCGTCTTAACAAAACATTTTTCCATACATTATGTACAACCTTATATTCAGTAAAATTTTACGGAACTAAAACGTTTAAAACAAACGTTGATAAATATTTAACTTTGAACGTTATGTAACGTTAATTTTTAACACATGTTGTATTATCACTCATTTCGACCATTAAAGACACGTAAAAGATTAAATTGTTAAACATTAATATGTACACGTAAAAATCACGCTTGAATTTCACAGATAATTTATTTTTAGCAAATTTTTGGCGTTTTTAGGACTGTAAAAATACACGTTATTTGATAATTAACTGAATACGTTAAAAAAACGTTAATACTTGAGGTATGATTAATTTCTCGTTAATATCTTATAAAAACTCATCTAAATATATTCAGTAAAATTTTACGTAATTAAAATGTTTAAAAACAAAGTTTGAAAAGCATGTAATTTTGAACATTACGGTAACGTTTAACACAACGTTTTTAACGTTTTAATACAAGACGTATTCATCATTCATTTCTAACATTGAAAACGCGTAAAAAATTAAATTGTTAAACAGTAATATGTTAACGTGAAAATCACGCTGGAATTTCACAGACAATTTATTTTTGGTCAATTTTTATTGTTTTTGGGACATTAAAAATATACCTTATTTAATAATTCACTGAATACGTTAAAATAACGTTATGTCTTAAAGTATGATTTATTTTTCGTTAATATCTTACGTTTAAAACTCGTATAAAGAAAACGTTTTTTTATATGTTGTATATAACCAAATATTCAGTAAAATTTTACGCAATGAAAACGTTTAAAACAAACGTTGGTAAACACTTAACTCTGAACGTTACAGTAACGTTTATTTTTAGCACATGCTGTATTTATCATTCATGTCTAACATTAGAAACACGTAAAAAATTAAATTGTTAAATAGTAATATGTTAACGTGAAAATCACGCTGGAATTTCACAGACAATTTATTTTTGGTGAATTTTTGTCGTTTTTAGGACGTTAAAAATATACGTTATTTAATAATTCACCGAATACATTAAAATAACGTTGTCTTAAGGCATGATTCATTTTTCGTTAATATCTTACGTTTAAAACTCGTATAAAGAAAACGTTTTTTTATATGTTGTATATAACCAAATATTCAGTAAAATTTTACGCAATTAACGTTTAAAACAAACGTTGGTAAACACTTAAATCTGAACGTTACAGTAACGTTTATTTTTAACACATAATGTATTTATCATTCATGTCTGACATTAAAAACACGTAAAAAATTAAATTGTTAAATAGTAATATGTTAACGTGAAAATCACGATGGAATTTCACAGACAATTTATTTTTGGAGAATTTTTGTCGTTTTTAGGACGTTAAAAATATACGTTATTTAATAGTTCACTCAATACGTTAAAATAACGTTATGTCTTAAGGCATGATTCATTTTTCGTTAATATCTTACGTTTAAAACTCGTATAAAGAAAACGTTTTTTATATGTTGTTTATAACCATATATTCAGTAAAATTTTACGCAATTAAAACGTTTAAAACAAACGTTGATAAACACTTAACTTTGAACGTTACAGTAACGTTTATTTTTAACTCATGGTGTATTTATCATTCATGTATAACATTAAAAACACGTAAAAAATTTAATTGTTAAATAGTAATATGTTAACGTGAAAATCACGCTGGAATTTCACAGACAATTTATTTTTGGTGAATTTTTGTCGTTTATGAGACGTTAAAGATAAACGTTAACCCAACATATTAGTTTAACGTTTCTTAATAGTAATTTTAACACTTTAGGTTATTTTGTGCTGTTACATTAACGTTTAAAAAACGTTCAGTTGAAAAGGCGTTTAAAAAAAAACGTTGTTTTTTTAACCATTAACGTTATTTCAACCAAGGCAACGTTATTTTAACGTTTTTTTAACTATTGTGTTCTCATTGGGTTACCCATGATTAGAAACAATGATTAATGTCAGTCATTCTCTTTTGTTAAAAAATGCCAGCACGTTTAAATTACACCCACGAAGACTTTTAGATTTGTTTATTATTTATGGAGAACGTGATAAAGTAATCATACCAAGAACATGTAACACATTTGCTAGTCGATACCTACTTTATTGTTTCAATTGTTTCATAGCTTCTACGTTTTTTTGGATAAATTATAATTTTCAACAAAAACTTGCGAATAATTCAAAAAGTACATGTGTTAGATATAGGATATGCTGATATAAGTCCACCTCAAATTTAATTCTACATCGATTGCCATAATAAAATGCACGTGCCATTTGACAGAGCCAAATATTCTAAAATTATCGAATATGCCTTTTACAATGTATGGTGGATGGTTTCTGTTCTTGTGGGTATCGAGTAGCAAATGTATTACATGTTCTTGGTATTACTTTATCACATTCTCCATAAATAATAAATAAACCTAAAAGTCTTCGTGGGTGTAATTTAAACGTGCTGGCGTTTTTTAACATAAAAGAATGACTGACATTAATGATTGTTTCTAATCATGGGTAAGTTGATGGCAATTTTTATTAAAATTTTTGAACATTTAAGAAAATTGCCAATATTTCGAAAAGTTGTAACTTTAACCCCTACAATGCTTATACTAGAAAAAATGGAATTTAAAATTTAACGTGAAAAATAAAACACTTGGTATACTATTATGGAATCTATTTTTTTTTGTAGAGAGTAGCTCATCTTGTGTTCTTTCCACGTACCAAAGAGCAAATAAGGATCTCCTACACGAAGAAAGTTATAACGGTTCTTGCAAACCGTTGCACCTGTCAAATTTTTTATAAAATGTCAAATATCTCCGAAACTGCTCGGTTTAGGTATAGGGTGTGCACATGTTTTGACTCAGAATTGTATGATCATTTCGAAAAGTCGAAAATATATGGGGTGTTCCATTTAAAATAAGCAAGTTGGTATCGACTTCCGGTATTTCCGGAAGTGCCGCCATTTTGAAATTATTATTTTCGGACTCGCAATGGTCGACTATGGTAGAGTACCAAATCTCAAATGTCTATCTCATCTGAAAGTGGGAAATATTCTAATGACCGCCTTAAAAGAATCACCCTCTATATGTTAATTTTTAGAGTTGTATTAATGATTAACAAAGCGAGATAATATGAACACAACCCAAGTTGCACTCAGAAAAGGTATAGACTTTTAATACTTTAGAAGGTATTTTTTAAATGCAGGTAGTATTTGGATGATTGAAAAATTCTGGAAAATTGTTCAAAACTATCCGATAAAACCAAGTATGAAACAACATTGTATTAATACTATTCGTTATTTTCAGATTCAAGAACTCACCATAAGGCCAATTATAGATCCAACTTTCTAAAAATGCCATATAAAGACCCACTACTCAGATATTGTTTTGCTATAAATATGCATTTGAGAAAATAAGAATAAAAAATTGTTGTGTAATTTGTTTTGATTTTCTTATACCCAAATGAGGAGATGTAACTTTTAGACCATAAGATCTTTACTGGTAAACGTATATCTGTTTGTTTTCAGGTTTTGGCAGGTATAATATAAAGAAAGTATTGTTGGATTTTCGGATGGAGCCTCGCGTGTTTGGCAGGCCCCCAAAAGGGCCGAAGTTGTCTAAAGTTCGTTTCGGCGGATTTTCAGGTACTCGCTGATAGATGCCTTGCCTACTGCTGCTTCTCGTTGCTTGAACTGAATTGTTCAGAACTAATTTTATATTTCCAGCAA
This sequence comes from Rutpela maculata, assembly GCA_936432065.2. NCBI lineage: Eukaryota > Metazoa > Arthropoda > Insecta > Coleoptera > Cerambycidae > Rutpela > Rutpela maculata. Next base: position 20,371,175 of record OW386292.2, read on the forward strand.
AATAGGTCGATATTAACGAATCCAAATAATAGAAAAAAATGTGGCTTCTATTTAAAAAAAGTTTCAAAGACTTATTTTCAATAATTTTTTAAAATTTATTAAATTGTATAAAACTATAAAATTGGCATATTGAATGAAAGAGAATGCAGTTGTATTGTTCAACATTTTCTATGCACTGTTCGTTGAACACTCCAGGATGTTAAGATTTTACTGCTTAAATATTTTTTCTATGACCTTCTCTCTATTAAGAGCAAATTGGCTGTAATTCTGTTTTTTCTTAGTCAATTTTAAATCCGAAAAGAGGACCATAAACAAAATTCAATTTCTCGCTGGAGTTGGAACGACGAAAAAGATGAGAAGGCTGATTACATGGATAATCGATGGTCCATCTGTTGCCAGCGATTATTTTGGTAATGGTACACAAATGTATGAAATGCTTCGTGCTTTCCTGTAAAATTCCACATAAGTGTGTAATATACTGATGGGCAGGTTCTGTAATTCACAGGATTTACTATGTATTTACATATTTTATTATGCAATTTATACATAATTATATGTAAAATTACATTAATTGAAGTAACGATACATGAATCTGTGTAGTTTTAATTTACTTTATGTAATAAACCATAAATATGTTTAGCTTTACCCTGATAGTCTAAGTTTTACTTCCACATCCAGTGGAGTGACAAAAAAATTTTGAAAATTTGTATTGTTCAAATAGGCTTAGAATGCCGTGAACCGTCGAGATTTTAAGTTTGAGCGAAAAAAAATTTCTCTCTGTCTGTCGGTCTGTAACTTTTTTTTGTGCGCACGATTACTCTAGAAACGTTTAAGATATTTACTTTAAATTTGGTACACGTATGTACCTTAACAGAATCTGGAACTAGATTATATTTTCATCTTATTCCGTCGAAGGGTTGGGGGATAAATTGGGGTAAATGGGGGGCAAATAGGTAAATCGAGGTCTCAATAAATTTGTTGGCATTAGACACCCCATTACCACCCCCACCCCATTATTAAAGAGGACGAAAAAAAATGTGATTTAGTGAGTGTACAAGAGCCAAAGGTCTTAAAATATTTTTTTACTTCATCCATCCCCACTACCACCCCCTATCACTACCCCCACCCCACTACCGTTATGGGTTTTTGGGGTAGACGATTTCCAATATTTTACTATTAAAGTTACATGAATCATTCATTCTTTTTACATACAAAGTTTTTTCGTTGTCTTGAGTAGCAAATCTGGTAGTTATTCCTTGGGCAGCGGTTTTTTAAAGTGTTTCTGTAAGAAGAAATATGTATAATTTCATGGAAAATTGAACTAATTTTAACTTAACTTAACTTTAGAGAAGTTGCAACTTACTAAACGGGAAGTAGCAAAAAACGTGTAGCATGTCAAAAGTCATTTATATGCTGGTAATGAGGATCAGGAATGACTATTTCAATAAATTTGGCATCGATAGCAATTATGGTCTCAAAGCAAAAGGAAGAGAAAATAGTCTGAAAGATTGTTAACCAACGATCAAGGACATTTATTGATTAATTTTTATGACGCAATACTTGCTTTTATTGCATTTTTGTTCATTTATTCATTTGAGAAATGCTTAAAGAGATAAGAATACAACAAATCACGTATATTGATTATTGTATGTTATCTCAATCCGTCATAAATAATTTCAAATTAGAACAGAGTTACTTGTGCAGTGTATATTGTTTATCGTAAGACTCGAGAACGTAGATATCTACAATGGTGCTGTCTATGGATCGATGGGTTGGCAAAGTTGCCGTAGTCACTGGTGCCAGCTCTGGTATTGGAGCAGCCATTGCCGAAAAACTAGTGGAAGAAGGACTTCAAGTAAGTAGTATAACTTGTTAATTGAAATGACATTATTAACTAAAATAGTTCTATCATTATACTGAAATCGAATATTTATAAAAAGAAACAAGTAATTTAATAAAATATGTAAAAGATCCGACTCCAAAATATGATTTGCATGGACAAACATTCAATTTCCTTCATTACTAAAAGGTTACCATACTCAATTCACAAAATAAATGTGTTCTGTCTTTAATAATACCAAAGATACGAAATTAAAATACTGATTGTTTTGCTAATATATTTTTAACTTGTATTTCACTATTTGTTTTAAGATAGGTACCGATGTTATCCTTATCTGTTTAAATCGGTCTTGTCGTTGTGATCTAATTTTAAACAATCGTGAGTTATTGTGATTATGTTCGATAATAAAACATGTATCATTTTTTCATAATTATGGTAGGGGGCCATTCAACAAGTGCGTTCGAAAAAATGGGTTATTATTAAGCCCTCACGTCTTTTAACACTTTATAAGGTTTGTGAAACCATCTTCTAAACGAAAGTTCATTTGCATATCCCCCCCCCCCTCAATATACTTTTCTTTTAAAAACATTAATTTGCGATAAAAGAACGAAAGAATTTTGTCACATATTCAATAATGATAGGTTCACCTGGAGTAGCAACATCCACATTACTATTATCTGCATATACGAAATCAGAAATTAGTCTAGCAGTGGAGATGAGCCAAAATTTTTCCCCCCCTTTCCGTATCCGGAGTGTCCCCTTTTAGAATTTTTACCTCCTTTGCCTTTTCTTGATATCCTTCTGCTATTAGTTTGACATTTCTTAAATTAACAGAAAATCTATCTAGGTCTATATTGTCGTAGTTTTCTTTCTATTTTCATCTAATTTTTGAACCATGTATTTGTAGCTCTTCTCTAACGTCTGCTTTCTTTATCCCGTTTGTTCTACTAGATCGTTTAATGGTCTTAGAAATGTTATTTTTCTGTCTTGAATTTGACTTTCTTGTTTTTGATTTCAACATTCAATAATGTCTTTCGCTTATTTTTGACATATTATTACGATTCGTTGGAAATTATAACCTGTCTAAATATTTTCTCGTATTTCAAAGTGGCCTGATTACAGTAATACAATTTTCTTTACAGGTGGCTGGTTTGGCCAGAAGGCTAGATCGCCTAGAAGAATTGGCAAAAAAATTAGCAGGTAAAAAGGGCAAACTGTTCCCCATCAAAACAGACGTAACTAAAGAAGAAGACATTTTGAACGCGTTCAAATGGGTTAAGGAAAATCTGGGACCTGTTCACATTCTTGTTAATAATGCAGGTACTGGAGTGAGAGGACTTCTTTCAGAGGCTCCAACTGAAGCATTGACTAGCATTATCCAACTTAATGTGATCGCACTTTCCATAGCGACAAGAGAAGCTGTTAAAGACATGAGGGCTAATAATGTAGATGGGCACATAATTCACATTAACAGTATCGCAGGCCATCAAGTATTTAACCATCCGGTCGGTATTTACTTCGCTTCGAAATTTGCAGTGAGGGCTTTAGCAGAAACTTTGAGGTTGGAATTAAATTCTCTGAAGTTAAAAATAAAAATTACGGTAATAAGTACAGAAAAACTGAATACTTAGCTTTAGCTTAGTGAGAATTGTTTTGTTTTTAGAACCTTAGTCCTGGTCTTGTTGATACTGAAGCAATTCCAGCGGAGTTGAAAACCAAGCAGCACTATGAAGCAGGTACAATTATCCCAGCGGAAGATATTGCTGATGCCACTATTTACGCTTTATCAACACCTCCTCATGTTCAGGTAAATAGTTGATATACACAGGACAGATTTTCAAAAATTAATTTACAATTAAATATTACATGTAATATGTAAAAATGTTTTTTGAGGTTAGGTCCCTTTGAAAGAACACTCGTATAATTAATTTTTCAACGGTTTGGTAATATTTATTACAATCCTCAGGGCTACAACAGAATATTAACACAACTCTGCAAAAATTATTACCAACAAAACGTAAGAAAATAGCACGCAAAAGTTAATATTTCCTACTCATACAGATTTTTGTTTATAAATCTAAATACTGTTAGCTTAGTTTAAAACAAATATATGTTAATAATTTTTACAGAGTTGTATTAATAATTAACGAAGCGAAATAACATGAAAACTTGCACTCAGAAAACGTAGACATTTAAAACTTTAGGAGGTATTTTTTAAATGCAGGTAGTATATGGATGATTGATTGAGAAATTGCTGGATAACACAGGCATAAAGGTCTTGTCCTATCTATCTAACTTTTTAGAACATCTTGACGCGCTGAAGCCAATTTTGAACAAAAATAATTTTCTATCGGCTCAGTTTCCCTCTATCACTCCCTTCAATGTCCTATTTTTTTTGTCCGAAATTAGTTTCAGCGCATCAAATTACTTCAGAAAGGTTAGATGAGAAACTTAGGACAAGACCTGTTTTTTTGCCCTTTTTAGGGGATGAAGGGGTGGTAGAGGGAAACTGAGCAGATAGAATTTTTTTATGTCCAAAATTGGCTTCAGCTCGTTAAAATAGTTCAGAAAAGTTAGATTAAAACCTTAGGACAAGACCTATTTTGTAGATTTATTGTTCATCAAAATTTTCAAGTAAAACCAAGTATGAAACAAAATTTTATTAATATCATTCGTTATTTTCAGATTCAGGAACTCACCATAAGGTCAATTATGGATCCAACACTCTAAAAATACCGTATAAAGACTTGTTATGCTATAAATATACATTTGAGAAAATAAAATATAAAATTGTTGTGTAATTTGTTTTTATTTTATTATACCTAATTGAGGAAATGTAATTTTTGGACCATAAGATCTTTATTGGTAAACATTATATCTGTTTGTTTTCAGGTTCTAGCAGGTATAATATGAAGTATTATTGGATTTTCTGGTGGAGTCCCGCGTGTTTGGCGGACTCCAAAAAGGGTCGAAGTTGTCTAAAGTTCATTTCGGCGGATTTACATCTGCCATTTTCAGGTACTCGCTGATAGATGCCTACTGCTACTTCTCGTTGCTCGAACTGAACTGTTCAGAACTAATTTTATATTCTCAGCAATATTCACGGATCCAAATAATAGAAGAAAATCGGGCTTCTATTTGAAAAAGTTTTAAAGGCACTTATTTTCAATGATTTTTTAAAATTTATTAAATTTTATAAAAATATGAAATTTGCATATTTAATGAAAGAGAATGCAGTTGTATTGATCAACATTTTCTATGCACTGTTCTACGAGCACTCCATGGACAGGTTGTTAAGATTTTACTGCTTAAATATTTTTTATGTGACTTTCTCTCTGTTAAGATTAAATTGGCTATAATTCTGTGAAATGCAATGACATACAAAAGAAAATCAAATAATAAGCTAGATCAAAAATCGTAATTATATATATACATAAAATGAAATATGACCACACGTCCTCAAAAGATAGTCATCAAAATTATTTAATGAAAAAAATTAGATTAATAATAATATTTTGGGTAAACGCACCCTGACTATTATTTTATAATCTGTTAATAAAGCCATAATAAATATATAAGATCTAATAAAAAATACGGTCAAACAGATGTACTAAAAATATATAAATTACATAATGATAAATAAGTTATCAAACATTAAAATTCACTTTAATTCTTGCTGTCAAAGTTATCGTTGCACAAAACAGAAACTAAAAGAAATAAGCACATTTCTCACCAATCCTATTACAAAAAGGACACTGGGTGATGGCTCCTAGTGGACACCGGCAGTTTCTACCAATAGTGTCGTTAACTACAAGCGGGCTCTCGATGTGCTATGATCTGATTTGGATTGCCTGGATACCGATAGGGTTTTGCTATGTGATGGCTTGAAATTGAGTTGACTGGACTATGAAGATATTACTTTAAAATTTATTGATTTCCGAAACTTTGCAATCTGTAGCATGTTATAGGAATACTCGATGTTTAATTAAGCGGCTAACTGGATTACACAGGATTACAAGTAGTACTAAACTCTTCGTTTAAAGTTTATTGGTTGACAAAAAGTTAAACAAAAAGTTGAATAAAATAAAAAGACTTTTTTTAACAAAAATAAAAAGACAGCAAAACTCCTACGTTAGAGAAGAAGGAAAAATGTTATTAGCACGTGTTTGCAGAATTACGATTATAATTAAATGTAAATTAAATTAAAAAAGCAGAATTGAAAAATATAGCTGAAGGAAATTAAATATTAATGAGAGGAATTTACCAATTAAATTTAATTACCTTATACGTGAATGTTCACTAAAGAAAAAAATTGATAATGCTAAAAGTGTGTCTAAATTAACTATTATTATTAACTAAATTAACTATCAAAACTTTAGGAGTGACTGTGTTATGCTGTATCAGAATCGGAAATGAGGTTCCCTATGTTCTGTACCAGCCAGCATAATTTCCTCTCTATTCAACATTTTAATACTATATTATATTAAACAAAAATTACTAGACAGATGAATTTGGGTAGAACATTGCTCTAGGCAACTGCTGTTAAAATTTAAGACAACAAATACTATTAAAAACTGAAATGAAATATAATTAGATTTGCGAAGCGGTCATAAACTTTCTGTTTAACGAGGACTGTAACTGTAACATAAGAAATAAACAGATGGGTTAAATATAAAGATACAAAAAAGGTATAACTTATATCTAAACAACAAAGCTATTATTATCAGATAATTAAATATCTGGGCATTGTTAATTTAATGGTGATAAACATAATGTACAGTGTGTACCAAAATAAAGTGTGTTTTATTAGATTTTTGCATAAAAAACTAAGTGAAACGCCACAATTGGTAACGGAAGACATTTCCCTCATGAACAGGGGTGAACGGGGTCGGTCCAAGCGGCCCTGGCAATTTTAGGAAAACGGCCCAATCAAGCACGGAACTAGAACCTCAAATTTGAGTTGGCCAGGGAAGAATTTTTTATTTTTTTTTGGTGGGCCGAGGTCCAAGGGGGAAAAATGTGTCGCTGGCGAAAATGTTGTATTGTGTTCTAAAATGAAAAGTTAGAAAAAATAGGTTTCGTCAAGCGAATTTTCCTTCTTTTCATGTAGTTGCAAAAAATATTTAAAGGTTCAAAGTACTAACACAGAGTATGGCCCAACCACGGTCTAAAGCATACTACTACCGTGTTGGTAACATTTTTGAAAACGCCACTAAACATCCATACTATTTATTAAAATTTATTGGCATCGAAAAACAAAGAACGAAATAAAAAAATTAAACATTTTTACAGTTTAACAATAAATAATAATCAATAATAATTGTGACTAATATTGTCTACATAAACATCTCTAAACATCAAAAAAAGAATCAAACCAAAAATAATTCTAAAGTTTCAGAAGTCAAAAGAAAAAGAAAGAAGAACTTTCTTAGGCAAACTTGCAGCATTTGGGACGAACATGCAAAATTAGGTTACTTTTTATGAATGACATGTGACATTTATGTCAGTGGGCGTCAGTGGCCGAGTTTTTAAGATAGCAGCCTGAAAATCACTTCTTTAGTTCTAAGTAAGGACTAAGGAGGAAAAGGAGCTGGCATTTAAATTTTTTTGGCCGTCGCGTCGGGTTTTTTATCCACCGGAACAAATGTCTATTTACCTCGGACCGGCCTTCAAGGTCCCAGGGCCACCGGCCCGACGGGCATTTGCTCGTTTGCCCCCCTGTTCCATCCACCACTGCTCATGACCCCATGCTGTTTACATAACACTGTGACAGAAATATATCTATAGGTAAAACATTTGACAAAGTCTAGCACAAGAACACCGAGCACACTATTCTTTTTTGCTCGAAGTTGGGCAGTTGACTGCATCTCCAATGGAACATTTCTATATCGACGGAGGATTCAATGTAAAAGGAAGAGAAAAATAGTACAAAATTGTTAACCAGTTATTCAGAAGAATGAATTTCTTCAATGATGTAGTTATCGTATGTATGTTTTAAAATGTATAATTTTTATGACAATGTTTGTTTTCCTTTGCTTTTCTGATAAACACTTATTACATGAGATAAAAAACAGCAAATCATCAAAATACTCCGCGTATCACAATTATCTAGAGTTACCTCAATCTCAGGCCAGTTATAAATAACTTCAAAGGACCACAGTGTTATTTGTTCAGTATCTACTGTATATCGTAAGATACAAGATCGAAGATATTTACAATGGTGTTGTCTATGGATCGATGGGTTGGCAAAGTGGCTGTTGTCACTGGTGTTAGTTCTGGCATTGGAGCAGCCATTGCTGAGAAATTGGTGGAAGAAGGACTTCAAGTAAGTATAGTTTATCTCTCTCTCTTCACATTTTTAACTGCATCGGTGCCTATAGTATACTGAAATATAGATTTATAAAAAAGATACACCTATTCTTGATATTTACTCTAGTGAAGTAAAGATGTGTAAGATTCCATATGAAAAGTTGGCTACATGGCCAATTATTCAACTTTTCATTACAAAAAATTTTACCGTAATCAATTAACAAAAATAACATGTTATATCTTTAATAGTGCTTGGATATATAAAATTAAAATCTGATTGTTTTGCTCATATATTTCTCTGGCTAGTTTTCCACTGTTTGTTTGAAGATGCCGATATTTGTTTATTTCACGAAGATAATAATCTTAACCTTGTGATATAATTTTAGACAACCTTGGGTTAGTTTGATGATATTCTATTATATGAGATATAAATTTTCTCTTGGATCGTGCAAATGAATAAATTTAGGTAGGAAATTATATTAACAATATTTTTACTTTGCGACTATGGTAAGTTCATTTGAAGTAGAAACATCTAGATACTCGAAAATACTGTTAATTGTAATAAATTAGAAGAGTGATAAGCCAAAATTTGGCGTTTTCCTTATTTTTGTATCAGTCAGTTGTCCGTTACGGTTTCCATTTTCTTGTTTCTTCTAATCTTCATGTCATTATTTTGATATTTCTTATAGTGTTTTCCACAGACTGTACTTTATGAAACTAAGTGCAATTTTTATGTTAACTCTAGTTAACTATAATCACAGGCACACAAAAAAGATAATTTTCTGAGATTTCATATATATACTTCCATGTATTCTTGACCGCTACAAAATTAGGTCAGGATTTTTTGTTAACCACGGAAAACAGGTTAAAACAGGCCAGTATAGAGTTTAAAATAAAAATTAAAGATTTTAGGTAAGTAGGCCATATTTTTTTTGCTTTTGAACACGATATCGATGTCAGTTTCAACAAATCAGGTCATGACTTCTTATTTATCCTGATTTATTCTTTTCTGTGGTACCGTACTCTTTTGTCTTCAAGTGATCTGCGTAATGGTTGTCTTTTTCGTTTTATTCCTTTCGTTTTCACATCCCGTTTCAATGTCCAACAGTAGTTTGCCATCATATTAACATCCCATCGACCTTGATATTTACGCTCCATTTCCTTTATGTTTCGATGAAAACGTTCACCATGGCCTTCACTATAATTACTGAATACAGCAGAAGCTCGCAAAAAATTATCTGAGATTTTCCTTCAGTAACTAGTGGAGAGGTTCTACATAACAAAACCACAAAAATCAGTTCTGGGGGTGTAGCGAAACCTCCCCAAAAAACCACCCCTTCGGTGAAGAAAGCCTTACTGTACTGATAACTCGTTAACGGTTGAAGATATGAAAAAATTTCGCATTATAAAAAAGAAAGCTTGACTAATTTCCTAAAAAAAAGTCCTTCTGTAATTTTTTTGTATATGCCATAGTTTTCGAGAAAATCGATATTGAAAATATAAGAAAAATTGAATTTTTAGAAAATGCGGTTATATAATCGTTAATATCTTCGCCAATTGTCGATATATCTAAGAAATTCAGGACACAAATGAAAGATATTTTTATAACCTTCAATTTTTCACCATAGAAAATTATAAAAGTAACTAGATTTCTAGGGTTTTTAAGGTCGTGTTAGTAAAAATTGATTTTTTCCCGATTTTTTTGAATATATATTTGCCAATTGTTAACATATTTTAAAAAATAGAATCGGATATGAAATACATTCATTTAATATTAGGGATTGCATTACCGGTTAACCGGTTATCAGGACAAAAAAACACATGACGATAATTACCGGTTATTTTAATTTTTTACCGGTTATTTCGGTAAACTCTGAACTTACGATATATCACGTATTCAACGTTTCTATTTCTATTTATCTGCGTTTTTCCGAATGTGTAACCCCCTTCCGGACAGCCTTGGCTTTGGATTTGGGGGTTGTCTACTATCTGTGGTGTGTTTCTGTTTATGTTTATTTATGTCACTGACTACTATTCACTAAATACAGAGTGACTGTCCCAACACCGAGCAATTTTAACAATAAATAAATAATATTATAAAAAGTAAACTCCAAACACCAAACCCTAAGAAATACAAGAGAGACATTGACAATATCTTACGATAGAAAATTGAATATTTCACTGCCGAAAATATCCGTGGAATACATTTAGAAGTATGTTATTACCAATTGCACAAATATCAGACGACTAACAGATATAGCTTTGAAAAACTAACCCTTTTAACAGACATTTTTAAAAAATATTGTATTTTTAGATTAGGTGTTCAGTAAATGCCCTATTTGAGTTTATGTTTATAATTTTTGTTATTTACAGAATAATTATTTATTTAAATTTATTTTATTTATATTTTTTCCTTTTGACAAATTAACTCCTATATAAAAAAGTCTATTTGACAGTCACATTTTTGTCACTTTGACAGCGATAAAAAAGGTGCATCGTTTTTTATCACCGATAAAAATGCCTGTTCCTCAAAAGCAGAGTACATCTAGTAGTCGCACGTCACTTTAAAATCTGTACTGTCAGCTATAATTTTTAAGTATTGTGGAAACTATACTGTACAATATGAGTCTTTTTGGGAAAATTATAATTATTTTTAATAAATTATTGTTGTTGTTCGTTCACATGTCGTTAATTTATCTTGCCAAAAAACACTCGAGCTTTTCTTTTATGGATAAATTTCTTTTTAACTCAAAATTTTTCCAATCAGTAATTGTGCTCGAAAAACTGACATTTGACAAAATCGCTCGACCTCCGGTCTCGCGGTTTTTTCATGTCAGTTTTTCTTATAAAATCACTGATTGGCTAAATGATTTCGTTACAAAGAGAAATTTATCCGATAAAAAAAAAGCTCTTGTGATTTTACTGTTGATAAAAAAACTTTTGTTTGTTCATTATATTAAATATACGTAGATATATAAAAATGTTTTTTGTTAAATTTAGATAATTTTGTACATGGAAAAAGACAACTGCCATTTTCGCCACCCAAATCATCCATTCTAAAAATTACCGATAAATACCGGTTAACCGGTTATTTACATTTTTATTTACCGATTTACCGGTTATTAAAACTTCCGGTAAATTGCAATCCCTATTTAATGTCTAACCATAAAAAATAATAAAAGTCCCTATACGTTTTGTAATTTGGAGATTGTGTAAGTAAAAATTGTTTTTTTTTTTTAAGTAGATCTTTGCCAATTGTTGATATGTTATGGAAAAAGAAACAAATGAATCATATAATAACTTTGTATCATAAAAAATTATAAAAGTCACTATATTTTTACTAATTTTGAGATTCTGTCAAAAGTAACAAAATGAAACACTTTAGTAATGAGTTTTGATCTGAGTTTATTTACAAATTTAAAAAAAATATATTTTACAATATTTAACATTTTTTTTATATTACATCTTCAGCTTCATTGGATATTATTTCTTCGTCGTAATCAACTACTTCTGGTTCAACGGGAGGTGTATTTGTGCATATGTCGTTTTTGCAAGAACCACAAGCTTCGGTAGTTTGCTGGCAGCTGCTGGTAGGGTGCTGGCAGTTTTGTCATCATATTTGGAGTTAATATTTTTCCTTTTTCCATCCCCATTGTTCTGGTAATAAATCATTTGGCAGCCTGAACTTGTAAATATACTCTGAAACAATGTTGTGCTGCTGCATCATTGGTAGGAGGAAGAGATGCAGATTCACAGCATTTTCTTTGACGAGGTTTTCCAAGAAAATTACATGTCTCAACTCATTGAGGCATTTAACTTTCTTCCCTGAGTTGTAGATTTGTAGAATGCAAGAAGTGCTATTTTCTGAAATTGACTCCCCCCCCTCCCTTCAACGAAACCATCTCAAAATATAATCTAGTTCCATATGTCGTTATGGTACATATATGTATCAAATTTCAAGTGAATATCTCAATTTTATTTGATTAAATCCTTTAATAATGAAGAGGGGGTGGTAGGGGGTTGAAAAATATCATAGAAAAATAAGGTCTTGGCTTCTAGTGTATACACCAAATCCCAAGTTACTGTACTCTTACCAGCTTGCTTTACTTATTTTCTCATATTTACCCCTATTTAACCCCCAACCCTTCACCGGAATTCGTGCAAAATATAATCTAGTTACATATCTCGTCATGGTACATATGTTTACGAAATTTCAAATCAATATCTCAAATCGTTGCTGAGAAAACTTGCGCAAAAAAAAAAGTTATTGACCGACCGACAGACAGACAGAAATACGTATTTAAATTTGTGTGATTAAACAAAATTATTGTAAATCCAGTTATTTTTCACTTGAAATTTCACTAATTTTATTTGATTAATAGTTAATTTAAGTTAATAAAATTTATTAAAATAATATTTCGAAAAAACACGTGGCTGTAAGACGGATGCACTTGTAGCAGAAGAATACTTCTTTGCAACTGTTGTATTTGAGTTGTTTCTTGTAGGTTGTAGTATACTATAAAATGCACAGGGATGCGCGCGCCTTTTCCATCCTTTCGAACTATTAAATGATTATAAACAATAGTTATATGATATATATACTCAAAAAAAAAATTTGGTCTAAATTTTCAAGATGTTTGGGTCTTTTTTTTTATTTTTAGGAAGCAATAAAAAATTGGCTAATTTCAACATGCTGGTAAATTTGTCAATGAGAATATTTTTATTCCTAACTTTTTCTGCATTGAAGTACTACCTTGAACTAAAAGATAATGCATTAAGAACTTATATATTAAAGTCAGTTATTTTTTATGGGCCTGTGAATTGTTAGAGGCTCAAAAAATTAAGAGATAACTATATTATATTGTTATTTTATATACTAATAAATATAAATAACCATCAAAAATGGCAACACAAGAGAGTATTTTATATCCCCTTTAAAAACCATTTTGATTTTTCTTTCTAGCTTGTTTGGTTTTCGAGCAATTCAATTTTTTCCATAGGCCGCTCACAAGAAATTTCAAATAAACGAAAATTCGCGCGCACTAAAGATACAAATTTGGGAATTTTTTTCAATATCGATTTACTCGAAAACCATGGCATATTCAACAAAATTACAATAGGACTTTTTTTAGGAAATTAGTCAAGCTTGTGGTTTTGTGATGTATAACCCCTCCACTAACAGTTACTGAGGGAAAATCTCAGATAACATTTTTTGTGATGGAAATTTTAATAATTATTAGACTAAAGTCGGATAATAGCATATGTTTCTATTACAGGTGGCTGCTTTGGCCAGAAGACTAGATCGCTTAGAAGAACTTGCAAAAAAATTATCCGGCAAAAAGGGCAAATTGTTTCCCATAAGAGCAGACATGACTAAAGAAGAAGATATTTTGAACGCATTCAAATGGGTTAAAGCAAACCTGGGACCTGTTCACATTCTTGTCAACAATGCCGGTGCTGCTGAACTGGGGCTTATTTTAGAAGCCACAACTGAATCATTGAATAGAATCATACAACTTAATGTGATCGGTCTCTGCATAGCGACAAGAGAAGCTGTTAAAGACATGAAGACTAACAATGTAAATGGGCACATATTTCACATTAACAGCATCGCAGGTCATCAAGTAGGCAATTTTCCTATGGGTATTTACTACGCTTCTAAATTCGCAGTGACAGCTTTAGCAGAAACTTTGAGGTTGGAACTAAACGCCCTGAAGCTAAAAATAAAAATTACGGTAATTTAGAGAAACTAAAGACTTTGAACCTTTTCGGTATGACTATTTTGTCGTTTTTAGAACCTTAGTCCTGGACTTGTTGATACTGAAGCAATTCCACCCGAGTGGAAAACTAAGCAGCACTTTGAAGAAGGTAAAATTATCCCAGCGGAAGACATTGCCGATGCTGTTGTTTATGCTCTATCAACACCTCCTCATGTTCAGGTAAATACCAGAAATACATATAGACCAGGAGAACGCCGACCACTAATTCATAGGTTTACTCCCAAAATGTGTGAATTGTTGTTAATTTGGGGTAGTAGAGCACAGAAATGACCATGCCAGCCCTTTTTTGGGGGCAGGGGCGTACGGCAGGCCCCCAAAGGTGTAAGAAATATGACTTGTAAAAGTAAAACAAACAGGCACAAATAATTCATAGGTTTACGCATGTGAGTTGGAGGGATTTCTTAATTTACCACCAAAAATCATGAATCCAGGCTCCCATTCATTTTGGGCGGTGCAAGGAAGCGCTACGCTCGCCCAAATTTGAAAAAAAGTCAGATAAAAATATGATAAGTTTATGAATGGTAATCAGGAACCTGGTAAGTATGAACCTCCTGAGTGCGGAAAGACATTCGCCATCTTTGAAAGGTGGTGCGAAGGTCTTGTCTTTCACGATAATTGACGACATATGGGCTGTTCCTACTGCATGTATTAGTTACCCTTGCGGTTCGATGAGTATCACAAATTTACGACTGGCAATCATAAACTTGCTTATCACGATAATTGACGGCGTATCGGCTCTTTCTGCTGCACGTACCCTTGTAATTCGATGAGTATCATAAATTTACGACTGGCAATCAGAAACTTGGTAATTATGAACCTCCTGAGAGCAAAAAAAACATTCGCCATCTTTAAAAAGTGGCGCGAAGGTCTTGTCTTTCACGATAATTGATGGAGTATTATCGGAGCTTCCTACCCCATATATTGGTTATCCGTGTAATTCGATGAATATTATAAATTTACGACTGGCAATCAGATACTTGGTAGGTATGAACCTCCTCATTGCGAAAATACGTGCGCCATCTTTGACAAGAAGTGGTACAAGGGCCAGCTAGAGAGGGTTGAAACGTCTAAGCGCCTGGATCCACCATAATTATTTATTTTCATTCTAATAAAGCTTGTTTTTTTCTGATTAGTTTCTCTTCTAGTTTTAATTACTCTCTCATTAATTACCCTCTCGTACATGTAACACACACACACACACACACACACAGACAAACACGCACGTGCGCACACAAGTTTCTGATTGAATTACACGGATAACCAGTACATGCGGTAGGAAGCTACGATACTTCATCAATTATCGTGAAAAGCAAGATCTTCGCATCACTTTTCAAAGATGGCGAATATATTTTCGCTCTCAGGAGGTTCATAATTACCACGTTTCTGATTGCCGGTCGTAAATTTATGATACTCATCGAATCACAAGGAAATTAATACATGCGGTAGGAACAGCCGAGACGCCACTAAAATCCTCTATGGCCCTGCGTTACTTTCATGTAACACACTACTATATTGTAATTTTCAAATAGCTATGTTAAATTTTAGTCCGTTGTAGATCAATGTGTCTTTGAAGTACTTTGTTTTAGTCTAATAATAGCAGATTTGGCGCCATCTAAACGATTATTAGAGAATTGCGCGCGAAATTGTCTAATGGCGGATTGTGACTAAAGATGCTTGTGTGAAGTAGTGTTTTGAAACTGTTTTCATCAGTGTTTTAACAATAAAAGTGACAAATATAAATAACAGTGTGGTATTTTATTTATTCAGAGACTAGTGAAAAGGGGACGCCCCAGTACTTCGTCTCCATTACAGCAACAGATAGAAAAGAAGAAACATAAGGGACCGACAGTCGTAATGCCTACTGAAGATATTCGAACAGATAAAACTGGACACTGGCCTACATCTAGCAACAAAAGAAGAAGATGCAAAACTCCAGGATGTATTGGAATACCAAAAGTTCTATGCATGAAATGTAATGTTTTCTTGTGTTTTACTCCAACATCAAATTGTTTTTTAAAATTTCATACACAATAGTGCCCACTGTTACCTCAAAGTAACGTACCCCTAGATGTACCAAGGGATGCAGAATGGGCATTTTATAACAAAAAATTACATTTAATAAATTACTAACCACATGTTCAATTTTTTTTACTGAATAAAAAAAAATCGGGCTTTAGAGGGTTAATTATCGTGAAAGGCAAGACGTTCGGACCACTTTTCAAAGATGTCGAATGTCTTTTCACACTCAGGAGGTTCATACTTACCAAGTTCCTGTTTGCCATTCATAAACTTATCATTTTTTTATCTGACTTTTTTTTCAAATTTGGGCAAGCGTAGTGCTTCCTTGTACCGCCCAAAATGAATGGGAGACTGGATTCATGATTTTTTGGGGTAAATTAAGAAATCCTCCAACCCCATGCGTAAACCTATGACTTATTTGCGATTTTTTTTTACTTTTACAAGTCATATTTCTTACACCTTTGGGGACCTGCCGTACGCCCCTGTCCGAAAAAAAAAGGGCTGGCATGATCATTTCTGTGCTCTACTGCCCCAAATTAACAATTCACACATTTTGGGAGTAAACCTATGACACCCAATTAGTGGTCGGCGGGCTCCTGGTCCAATAGAACTTATTTCTTACAATTATACCTACCAATCTATGTATTTTGACCTGCCGCCATCAGAATTTAATTTTATCGTTGGGTTTTTTTTATCTTAGATTTTATCTTTGAAATAGCATTTTTGTCGCAAAAAACGACCAATAGATGTCAGGTAAACTAAAAACTAATATAAATTATATTCAGATATGTTTTTTTCACCCGATTTTTGACATTTTCTTACCAGTATCAGTAAAATTAAACTATTTTCTTTAGTTTTTAAAATTCACTTTTCTCAATATTTAACATATTGTTTTAATTTGTTTTTTTTAACAAATCTCATTATGTTTAATTTCTACATATTCCATGTGTTAAATTTTTGTACGTCTAAATTTTCAAAATTTTTATGAAATTTCGAATTTGATATATAATAATGAGTTTCCTTCGTGCTTTCATCAAACATGAAAACGGTTTTTAAATGAAAACATAAATGTTTCCTATTTCTTGGAATATTTGCTTGTTTTTGCGACCAGGACACCTCCACGTGGTAAAGGCGGGCAACAGAATAGTTCTGGCGAAGTTCATGTGAAACTTTCATGGCAAAAACAGGTAAGGATATTACGATGCAAGCCTTAGTATCAGCAGCTGGTCAGGGTGAGCAAGTGGGCCCGCAGGCGTCGTCATCATGCGACCGCAGCTCTTCAGTAGTGGGTGCCTTGGCTACTGTTGAGTATAATGCTACCAGTTTATCAATTCTAAAGATTTCTAGAATTGATGCTGAATCTATGACAGCTCAGCGTCCATGCAATGCAATGAATGATTGTTTCTGTTTTGTCTATGGCCATTTTGAATTTACTAAATCCAGGAGATCTTTTACTAGCAATTTTTAAAGTATATATAAAACATGCTTTAATGTACAGAAAAATATTGATACAGTCAAGTATGCACCAAATATTATTTGTAATTCTTGCAGAATTATGCTTCAGCGTTGGAATAATACTAAAGACAGTAAATATTTAGAGATTGTGAGGCCAGTTAGTTGGTCTGATCCAAGCACTAGAGAAAGCTGTTACTTTTGTATGACCGATACTGATAAGAAAATGTCAAAATCGAAAAGAAAACATATATCTGAATACAATTTAAATTAGTTTTGAGTTTATCTGACATCTATTGGTCTTTTTTGCGACAAAAATGCTATTTCAAAGATAAAATCTAAGTTACAAAAAAACAACGATAAAATTCTGATAGCGGCATCGAATCCAGGAGGTCAAAATACATAAGAATTGATAGGTCTAGTTTCTCTGTGTGAACTTTTTTTTTGTGTGTGGCTGTGTAATTAGATAGGTAGATAGATAGATAGATAGACTTTTATTAGTTCTTTGTGCCAATTATACATTGGATAGAACAGGTCAAGAACATAGATAAAAAAGAAAGACATTACAAAAACATTACTGAAAAAATATTATCTACATACGCACATATGACTAGATTAAAATTTCAAACAAACATATTGAATTTTATTCATTTAAATATTCCACGGAGTAACAGCATTTACTACATAATAATTTGAAAAGTTTAGATTTAAACTGCTGTATATTTTTTGCCATTTTTACATCAGTCGGCAGTTTATTAAATAAATAGCTGCCAGCACATATTGGGGATTTTTTATACAGCGTCAGGTTATATTTATTAATATATATATTTTTTGTATTTCGCGTATTGTTTTCATGTTTGTCGCAGTGTGTTGGTAATTTATTTTTTATACCATATAAGGTCAAGTGGGATAACTGGGGCCACGGGGTAACTGGGGACTGCCCCATTAAATGATCAACTATAAAAAATTCAGGCAAACAGCAGTTATTATGTGAAAGTAGAGTTGCCTAGCTTTATAGAACAACAGCCGTGATATCAGTTGGCAGCCTTGATACAAAGTGGTGACGTCATATTTGGAGGAAGACAGCTGAGGCATAAACAACACTTGTTGATTGAGTTTAAAAAATTAAAATTAAATAAAAATTGTTGGTGAAATGCAATAACTTTTGTTTTAAGGTAAATAAATACACTTATATATAATATTGTGTCCGATAAATTTTCAAATTAAATTTGTGGTTAGAGTGAAAGGGGGGGTCCCAGTTGTACTAGACAAATAGAAAATTGGGGCAATTGGGACCCCACTGATAGGATAAATGGGACCTAGCGGTTCCAAATACCCCATGACTGACTTCTGAAATACGACTATTACAAAATGCATTTTCTTTGTAGATATGGCTAGAAAATATGTGAGAAAAACTCACCGAGGTGCAGACGGTGATAGATATAATAGAATAGATTTGAATGCAGCTGTGGCTGATGTCAAAGCCGGAAGGAAAACTAAGCGAGGAGCGTCTAAATTTTACAATATTCCACGCACAACATTACACCACTATTTAAATGAAACCAGGGGCCAAAAGGGATTAGTAGCGGCTGGTGGCAGAGGAGGAGGTGGGAGAAATTCTTTGCCACCTGAAGATGAGAAAAATCTAGCCGATGGTTTAAAAACCTTAGATTTTTGGGGTTTTGGTTTAACTCGGCAGGAGGTCTTGGACACGGTTGAAACCTATGTAAAAGGTCTCAATTTAAAAACAAAATTCCGAAATGGAAGACCAAGCGAAGATTGGTTTCTGGCATTTAAAAAACGCCACAATCTCTCAATAAAAAAACCTCAAAGTGTAGAATATTTGAGAATTAACCAAGTGAATCCTTGGACAATTTATGGTTTTTTCGATTTGTTAACTGAACAAGTAAAAAGTCTGGGGTTAGAGAACAAACCCGGATGCATTTACAATTTAGATGAGACGTCGTTTTGCCACGATCCTTCTAAGACAAAAATCGTTGGTTTGAAAGGTAGCAAAAGCGTGAGAATGACAAGTTCACCTGGTCGAGAGAATACTTCCAGCTACTAGCCGAAAGCTACCACCTCTAATAATATTTAAAGGAAAAAATGTAATGGAGTCCTGGATTCAAAAGGAAATCTCAAACCAAACTTCATTTGCAGCTACAAAACGGGGATGGATGGAGAGCGAGGTGTTCAGGAATTGGTTTGAAAAGTGTTTCTTGAAACAGATCCCAGAAGAACGGCCCATTCTTATAATTTATGACGGCCATTCCACCCATATAAACTACAAACTAATAAAAAGTGCTGTCGACAATAATGTAACCATATTGAAACTTCCACCACACACTTCGCATGTTCTCCAGCCCCTGGATGTGGCCGTTTTTCGAGAACTGAAATGTGAATGGGATAAAGATCTCGTGAAATGGCAGCGAGCTAATCCACGTAAGAAAATCCCTAAACAAGAATTTGTAAATTTGCTCACCAAAGAGAAGATGAATGAGAACAACATTAAGCATGGCTTCAGTGCCACCGGAATCTATCCTATTGATAGAAAAGCCATAAATGAAAACAAATTCAGGCCAGCAGATTTGGAAAATTATAAACAGAGTGTAGTATTAAAAGACCCTCCCGAGGGCATTGCAGAAATTCAACAGCATATTGTAGCAGACTCCAACTTGCCAGAATTTCCAGATCAAGAAAATCTCGTTGAAAAATTCCCTCCACCAAACCAACTAGAATCAGAGACACAGCCTCAGCCTCAACAAAGTGTAGCAATTGCCAGTACTGTCAGCACAACAAAGCCTTCAAAAAAATTACGCCCAAGCATTAAGTCAACACCCTTTGAAAACATTCTCCTTTCCTATATCAAAGAAACAAAGCAAGCAACCCCTGATACAAATAAAAAGCGACGAATTTGTTCTGGGGCCGAAATTATCACCACTGAGCAATATATAGAAATGGTGAAAAAGAAAGAGGAGGAGGAGGCAGAAAAAAAAGCTGCCAAAGCTGCGAAACAAGCTGCCAAAGCTGTGAAAACCGCTGAGACTGACCAAATCAAAACTAAGAAAAAGTGTATGAAAAAGAAGACTGAGGAAGCTGATGACAGCGAAGATTCTGACTCCAGTATACAAGATGATGATACTGATAGGAGCGAAGATGAGTACGAATTTGAGGATACTTCTGAGAACGAGGTTTCTATCAAGAAAACCGATATTGCAGTCCTTGATTACGTAATTGTGGAATTCCAGGGCAACCTCTATCCAGGACAAGTAATTGCTAAAAATGATGAAACTTACCAAATCAAACATATGGAGAAGGCAGGAAAAATAGGTTGGAAGTGGCCCCAAAAAGAAGATATTCTGAACTATGACAGGGAAGACATCCAGGAAATAATTCCAGCTCCCCAGCCTTTGAACAAAAGGGGATTATTTCGTGTCTCCTATCTCAATCAATACATGTAATAGTCAAACACCAAATAAAATACTTCTTTAGTCATTTATTAGACGTTTTCGTTTACTTATTCTTGTATTTTTTCCTCATTTAAATAGACAATTTTATAATTTTCTGTTTTTTTTTTTAAATATATTTGGTTAATAAGTAAGCACTGAAAGTTCTTAAAATAAGTATGTTAAATTTGAGTTTTAGATGCAATAATAAAAAAAGATTATTTTTACTTATTTAATAAAATTTTATAACAACTGCGATATTTTTTTAACCAATGGAAATAAATTCATGAAATTTTTTCCACAAAATTATGATTCAATGTATATGGTCCCAGTTTCTCCATAATATTTCTAAAGAACCGCAAGAGAAAAATAGAAGGGGGGGTCCCAGATTCCCCAGAATCACCGGGTAACTGGGACCGGTCACAATTTTTTTAAAAAATTAGTGTATTCGAGGTGTCCTTCTAACTGAAAGTGTGTAACTTTCAGGATATATTAAGTGATAACCGACGACACGGTCCACCAAAATTAGTTGATAAAACTACACAAATAAGGAAATGGCATGCATTATAAGTTGGGCACATGTAAAACTAGGTCTCAGTTACCCCACTTGACCTTATACATAAATAACTTGTATAAGTAAATCGACGTAACAGTGAGCAATTTGTTGTTTTTGAAGGTATCGCGACAAGATTCCATGTGTCCCATGTTAAATATTACTCGTAATACTCTCTTTTGCATCACAAAAATTCTCTGTATATCCACACTTTGACCCCATGTTATTATATTATAAGAGATTTTTGAATAGAAGAGAGTATAATACACGTTTATTAAAGAGTCTTAATCTAAACTATTTTTCGGCATATTGATTGCAAAGCATGACTGACTTAGCTTAGCACAGAGTTGATCAATATGATTTGTCCAACCGAAATTTTCATCTAAAATAACTCCTAGAAAATTTGTGTCTTTTTGTGTGTTTAATTGATGATTATTTAGATGAATATTTATATTTTTGTATATATTTTTCCCATGAGTTTTAAATAATACACATACAGTTTTATCATAGTTAATAATGAGCCCGTTGTTATGACACCATGAATTAAACTCATCAAGGACTATGTTGACTATGTCGACTATGTCTTCAAGTTCTTCCAGACTCCTAGACAAAACAATTATTGAAGTATCGTCTGCATACATAAAGATTTTTCCATGTGTTGTAGACTCAGGCAAGTCATTTATGAATAGTAAGAATATCAAAGGGCCAAGTACACTACCCTGAGGGGTCCCTATTGATATATCATATTCATCCGACAGAGCATTCCCGTTTTTAACCAGAATTTTCCTATCAATCAAATACGATATTAACCATTCATTAACCTTTCCTCGAATTCCTATTTTCTCCAATTTCTCCATTTCAATTAAATGCAACTGCAAATTCCTTTCGTTGCAAAAGTTTTATAAAATAGAGTAAGTAAATAAATCACCAGAAAATACTAGTATGTACTTTTACAAAAATCTTATCACAGATAGGTATAACATATGTATATCCTTCTATTAAAAGAAAGACAATATGCATATTATGTACAGTACAACTGTCACAATTACTAGTATTTTCTGATACAACAACAGTTTATTATGAAAACATATTTTTTAGAGTTAGGGCCTTGTTAAAAACAAAACTCGTATAATTAATTTGCTGATGTTTCGGTAATGTTTATGATCATTCTCAGAGCTCGACAATAAGATATAAAAATATTGGTAGTACAACTCTGTAAAAATTATTCCTAACATTAAAAAAAATTATAAAAAACAAAGGTAACAAATGTGAAGTAGGAAAATGGCATGTAAAAATTTAATATTTCCTACAACACAGATTTTTTTATATATCTAAATATTGTTAGCTTTATTTTCTTTGTTAACTTATTTTAGAACCCTGAGAATGGTAAAAACAACATTGTACTAATACCTTTCGTTATTTTCAGATTCAGGAACTCACCATAAGACCAGTTATAGACCCATCGTTCTAAACATATCGTATAAAGAAGAATTAGTATCGTACCCATATTGTAATGCTATAAGTATACATTTAAGTAAATAAAAATGTAAAATTGCTGTTTACTTTATTTTATTCTCTTAAGTATTTTCTTTTTTATTTTTTCGACCACATGATTTTCACTGAAACATTTTTTGATTCTCCTGAATGCATTGTAACCATTTTGCTAAATATGTCTGTTTGTACTTCTGTAGATACATACATATTATTTATAATTATTGGTATCATTCTTGTCCAATATATTCTTATTTTTTTATGGTTTATAGATAGATAGGAGAGATAAATAGTTTTATTTTCCTTTCAGAACACTTACGTACAGTTGTGCAGGAGCACTCATAAACAATCAAATAAGAAACTTAAAATTTATAAAATTAAAAGATTTAACACATTATTTTTAATAAACAACATGTTTTGATATTTTAAATCAATAAACAAATCCTTATATGTAAGCAAACGTATTTACAAACGAAATGAAATGAAATGCATAGTAGCATATTTAACTAAAATTTGCATATATAAAGATAATGTGCTCGTGCACAATATTACTTTGCAGGTACTAAACAAGAATTATCTAAATACGTTTTTTAAGGGAACTTTGCACAGTGGTAATTTATGAAATGTCGATCAAGTCTCCACGGGCACAAAAAATTTTAATGACAGGCTTTCGGGATATTGGCCAAAGAAAGTTATAATTTAAAGATTTTTTTAACTAAAAACAATTTTTATGTAAAACGGATTCTCAAATGAAAAAAATGTATGCCTCATTGTTCAGAATAATGTATTGTACTAGTATCAGTTGATTTTACAACAAAATTATTATTTATTTAATAAGACAAAAATTCTAATTCGTACATTTCTACCATTTTTCTAACAAATAATCTTCAATAAAGACCTAAGTAAGCCATGAAAACAAAAGTTATTGCAAGTGTCAATTTATATAATTTTGTTTATTTATTTATTTTATTTTATTGTTTAATATATATTTTTCATTTTGTTGTAAAATCAATTTAAAAATACAACACTCCAAGTAGCACCTCAAGTCAGAATTACGTAATGTAGCCCTCGTTTTGGTCCAGTTATCCCATTTAACCTAACCTAATTCACTTAAAATTTACGTAAATGGGGAATGAGACGACGTCATGAATACCTCTTAAATAAGGTTGCTCAATTGCTCAGGTTGCTAATGACCTATTGGTTATAGAACATATTTCCCTGAACAGGTAATTTAAACGTAAAAATTTTGTTTAATTGTGGTCGTTAATAGGTAATATCTACCAAACCAGTTATCCTCTTTCAACTGCAGTCTTTCTTTCACAGAAATAACTAATAAGGTTTTATTAACAGCAATAATGATTTACTTATAACACACGAGGCATAAGCAGCAAAGACAGAGAAACCATCAGACATCTCTATTATAATGATGGAGTAAGAGTACATCATATAATGTAATTCGTAGTTGTGAAATAATGTGTCCACTTCCCCTCTGTGTTTTTTTACTGTAAATCAATTTTCATTGTAAATATATCCATTCTACCTCGGAATATTAAAGGTGCCTCAAGTATTTTACGTTTTTAAAGAAAAAAATTTTTTTTAGCTTAAATGTGTTTTAAAAATATTTGTAAAAGCCTATACAATTAAACATAAACATAAACATAAACACACCACAGATAGTAGACAACCCCCAAATCCAAAGCCAAGGCTGTCCGGAAGGGGGTTACACATTCGGAAAAGCGCAGACATACATCCACACCCACCGGTGTTGTCAATACCGGGGCTGGGGGCCGAACCCAGAGAGCGGTAGCGAGTCGATCAGCGTATTCGCCACTCAATACGCCTTAACCGATTGAGCTACTTCGCCGTAATTGCCCTGCAGGACTTTCCTGGAGCATAAAATACGATAATATTGTACTTTATATCTGTTAAATAACCTTGTATTAATGATTTTTTTCAATTAATTACTTATCAAAATTTCTTTGTAAAATGGCTTCTAATAGCTGGTTGAAAAATATGGCGAACATAGTACCACGCGACTTCGAAGTATTCTCTCCCAATATTTCTCAAAGAAAAACGTTGACGAGGTCTACCTCGTCAACGTTTTTCCTTGAGACAAAGTGTTAAAACTTATATTATTTACTTTAAAGTTAAATGGGACCAATATAGGTTAAAATAATTTTGTAGTCTTCAAAATTGTAAAGTCTTTAAAGTTCCTGCAGAACTAAATTGGTCATATTTCCCAATCTAGGTTAGAGAAGGCGGTAAATTGAGCATCTCGTGCCGTGACGTTATTTCTGTTTCTAACCTCATACTTCTTTGGCTGCAATTTGTTGTTTCGTGAGTTTGTGGTTTATTCGTTCAATTTTCTCTTGTATTTTATCAATAAAAATGAATGTGTTTTGTTTTGAATGTGAGAAAGTATTCTCCAGCCAGTCAGTGTTAAATTGGCACAATAGAATTGTGCATAAATAAACAAATCCGTAATTGCGTAATTATATCAAATATACGGTGCCCAAAAGATACTATGTTTAGAGTGCAAATTGTATATTAACTTTAATAACGACTTGCATTTTTTGTATTTGATAGAAAAACATGATCACATCAAGGATTCGGTGAATTTGAAATTAAAAAATATTTCAGGTAAAATAATTAATCTTTTGGTTAGTTGGTTAGTTTAATACTTTATTTTCTATTTGAATAAATGTATTAACAGAAAACACATTATGAAACATTTTTTTTAATTCCATGTTACTATTTCCCCATCTATCAACTTAAATTTGTTCATTCAGGTATAGGTTTAAATCTCCTAGGTGGGCCGTAAACCATTTTTACAACTTCTCTTGAGTGGGTACATTCAGGAACATTGAATACAATCCAAATAAAGTCGTTCAGTTACACTATACTAACACTACTGAACTTAACTTTGCTTTTAATTTTGCAAACTAAGTCACTGAAATCTAGAGAGAAAAAAAATAGTTATATTGTACTAAACTCGTTAATAGAGATTAACAACTGTTTTACCTGATATAATGTAGTCATTACTTCGAATGCAAACAAGACGGTAATAGAAAAGTTGAAATACTCTTTAGTGCACCGCATATTCGATATAATTATAATTATGTCCTATTTGCTTATGCACTTTTCAGTTGCGCCGACTAAAGGTTGACTGGCTGTAGAATATTTTCTTGCATTTAAAACAAAACACCTCCATTTTTATTTTTAAAAACACGAAAACAGAAACCCAAAACAATATAAATTGCTGCTAACAATAAGGCTACAAATTAGGACACTATCCCACTAATAAAGTACAGTTGACACTGGGAAGGCCATCAACATAAAAGAGTTATTATAATCCTTTGAAGTAATTTAGACAATGAAAACGTAATTTTGCCTTCCAGGGAAGGGACCTAGTTCTATATTTAAGTAAAAATAACTTTTAGGACATTTTATGAAGTAATATTTGCCTTTAGGTTAAACACATATGCTAGGTTAGTGGGGAAGTAAAATTAGAGCAAATTTTACCTAAAATTGGAACTAGTTATGACAATGAGGTTAAAGTTTTAACCTAAATCTGACTACTTACGTAAAAAATTGGTAAAATTTCCCTGTTCTTATTCAGACAAAAGACAGCGACTCCAAAGTTAATAATTTAGTCTAATATTACGTAATATTTTCTTACACATAGACCTCAATATGCACTTTAACTTTAGAGTTAAATTTTAAGGAACAATGACGTAAATATTCCTTGTAAATTACACTAAAGTCAGTGTGACTTTATCAGGCATTTCTTAAGAAAATATTACCTAAATATTGCTTACTAAGTTACTATTAAGTCCATATGCCTTCAAAGTTGAAAGCAATGGTTGCAATTACGTTATATCAACTATCTTAGGTTATTGTGGCTTTAAACTGGTAAAATAAACTAATTGTGCTGTTTGGGACATTATTTTGAACAACAAATGAAGAATTCATTTTTTTCATTTGAGAATCCGTTTTACAGATAAAAATTATGTTTAGTTGAAAAAACTTTTAAATTATGACCTTCCTTGGCCAATATCTCGAAACCCTGTCATTAAAATGTTTTGTGTCCTTGGAGGCTTTTGATCGACATAACATAAATTACCCACTGTGCCAAATTTTAGCTCCCGGCAGTGAAATCCAAATTACATATACAAAGTACGGGGTCCTTTGTAGATCACACCAGAGTTATTTAGTTGCTTTCCGAACCCGATAAAAGAAATAAAACATTAAAGAAAATGAAAATAGAAAGTAAGCTATTTATTCGTCATAATTTGAAAGATTTCAAAAATGTGTTAAAAACATAATTTCTTCTTTCTTCCACAGTGTTGCTTCATTAAATATCAGTTTTATTTTGCATAGAATCACTTTCGTTGCTCTTGAGTAAAAACCGCTGCCCAAGGAATCACTACTTCCACATCCAGATTTTCTATCCAAGTCTCTCACAACGAAAAAAATTTATATGTGGGAATAATTGTTTATGGAACTCTAATAATATAATATTTGAAATCGTCTACCCCAAAAACCCATGAAATGATATGCCACATCGGTAGGGAGGGTGGGGATGGTGGAAGGGGGATGATAGTGAGGGTGATAAAGTAAAAAATGAGGCCTTTGGTTCTTGTACACACACTAAATGACAATTTTATTTTTTCATCCCCTTTAATAATGGGATGGAGGTGGTAATGGGTGGCTAATGGCAAACATTTTTTTGATACCTTATATACTAAATACCAATTTTATAGACTCTTACTTGCTTGATTCATTTACCGATATTTACCCCAATTTACCCCCCAACCCTTCAACGGAATAAGATCAAAATATAATCCAGTTCCAGATTTCGTTAACATACATACGTGTACGAAATATCAAGTCAATATCTTAAACGGTTCCAGAGTAAACATGCGCACAAAAAAAATTACAGACAGACCGACAGACGGACATAATTTTTTTTTCAAACTTAAAATCTCGACGTTTCATGATATTTTAAGCCTATTTGAACAATAAAAATTTTCAATTTTTTTTTGCGTTACTATACTTCCACTGGATGTGGAAGTAAAACTATTATATGAATTATTTATAAAAATGCATGCAGCACATTTCAGATAGTACAGACCCTTAGGTGCAGTAATTTATGAACAAAAAAATTAATACCAATAATCGTGACTAAAAAAATCACACATTGTTAACTTTATATTTGATTTCAATACTTGATTTAACACATCAATTCAATAAAAAAAATGTGTTCAAAGCTCCAGAAGGACATCTGTAACATGTTAATAGTATAAATTTTCACAACAAATTTTGATTCATAAGTTTTCAAAGTGGTTGTAAATACAAAAATTAACCAACCTTATGGCTTTAACGTTTAAGCTATCTTTTACCCAAGTTCCTACATCTCTCAATTGAGGATCTTCTACAATAACTACTGCCAAAATAATAACCATGACATGAATATTATTTATAGATTCTAGCTGCCGTCACTCATGTTTTGATTTTGCTTAGTCATTAACTGCACATTTTACCCGTTGGATAGTGTAATAATCGAAACAAATTAACTAATAAACTAACTAAAGATTAAAAAAAAATGTATCGGCAGGTCTGGAATATATTGGGCGCCAGTGATTCTCAAACATTTATTTACTTTAGCATAAGCATATCTAGTAAACGCTTTTATAAGTTTTTTAATTTAATTCAAAGATATTGAATAAGCACGTTCAATCCCTATATTTCATTGTGTTTAACTTGAGTAATGATGTTGGACTCTTATAGGCAGATGTGGTGGATATTAGCAGATGTCTAATAAAAGACGTTTAGGGCCGAACATAACTGTAACTAATATTTTATCAGATCTTTCTGATATGATGTAATCCACATAGTAACCGCATTTTACATGATTTATTTCCAAATTCTGTAAAATTCTTCACTTCGGTGAGTTTAACGGTAAGTTATTTCAGATTGTAACGGTTCATTTTTGATGTTCTATTAACTTGTTCATTTTTGCCGAGTTGTACAATTTTGTGTTTTTTCATAGTATTTTACATTTGCGAGTACTAAAACTACCTAAAGCCGCCCCTGTTTTCAAATTCTTTGAGTATTTACCCTTTTAATATTACGTGAGATAGACTTCCTCTTTCTAAGGCGGGATATTTAAAATACTAATCGCTATTGGTTAGTGGCCTAATTTCTTCTTCCGTCTTGTCGGCCCCCTCCCGAGCTCGATAAAAGAAAGAGAAGAACGGCCATTGTGGTACATCATTCCCGTACGAGTTCAGCACCACCATATCAGCTACATAAGTATCTAACTAAAAGTTTGTGTTCAATGTTAGTGTTTGTTATAACAAAAGTTACTGCTGCCTATAAATGATTGACATAATTTGTAATTAGTATGTAAGCCGTGTAGTGCATCATTCTACAAGGAATACATTTGTAAGTACACTTTTACTTATAAAATCTCCTGGCCGTTCACCTGTTGCATTGTAAATTCGATTGGAGCTGCCTAAGAACTGACATCTTAAATATTAGTGTGGTGCTTCGTTATCAACATAATTTTCGTCACTTTTGAAGCGAAAATAAATAGATCTAAAGTATTTCTTCGCGAGACCTTTGTCCAATATATGAACCAGATCTGTCTATTACGTAGTTAATAGTTAAATGATGTGTGGATTATTGTTAAACATGATTAATTTTGATTTGCTGTTAGTCTTGCTTATTAGTAAACGAGCAACATAAATACGTATTTGCATTCTTTAGTGGTCGGTCGGCCAATATTGTTTTTGTCTATTAACTTATTAGGATTTTATTGTGCATGTAGAAATAAATTATTTATGTACTTATTGTATTGGAAAACGATAAATTATTATTTATCCCGTGCCCGGGGATTGTTTTGTGCTTTGCCAATGTTTTCGTAATACATCTTGTTACCATTTTATGATTGAGTTTTATTTCAAAACTTGGAACGTAATAATAACTTTGCTAAACTGATCATTTTACCTTTTAGAGCTAGCCAGGTAAATAAAATTAACGTAGTATTTTTACAAGTGGAAGAGTGTCGTATAGACAAACTTCGCCGTCAACAAATAAAGACGTTTATTATTATTACTCTTCGCAAATACGAAAACGAACAGTATATTACATTTGGGCACATTTCTAAAACCGTAAATATCGCAGACAAAAAAATTCATATCATTGTGTTAGTGAACAAATTTTGAACAACTTTCAAAATGTTCGTCCATCCGTCCTTCCGTCACGTTTCTTGTAAGCACGATAACTCAAGAAAGAAAAACCTGATTGTACTGAAATTTGAACAGTAAGTTAGTGTTAGCTATAGGAAGAACCTTATTGTTTTTGAACAAAGTCGATCGGTAAATAAAATGTTATTAATGATTTAAATTTGAAATTTTTTTTTTTTTGATTTTTATGTTTTTGTAATTGAATAGAAATCTGGTGGAATGATATTTCATTTTAATATCTATAAATTTATATATTTTACAAATATACATTTCAT
Source organism: Rutpela maculata (assembly GCA_936432065.2). Classification (NCBI taxonomy): domain Eukaryota; kingdom Metazoa; phylum Arthropoda; class Insecta; order Coleoptera; family Cerambycidae; genus Rutpela; species Rutpela maculata. The sequence continues at coordinate 20,401,590 of OW386292.2, forward strand.
AATGTAACAAGCTAAAAACGTACTCTTCGCCTGTTCACTGAACTTTTTATATAATTGTTACACATTCTATAGGATACTCTTCGCAGTTTTTTGTAAATAATGTTAGTCTGAGACATCTTTAATTTTATAGTACGAACTTAGTTGGTAAAAGACTCAGTGTAAAATAAAGTAAAAACACACAAAAAACTATACCAAACCCCATTTGGGTTTCGAACCCGGGACCGTTGAATTCCGAGTCAAAAGCGTAAGAACTACACCACCACCTTACACTTAAAAAATGTAAATTTTTACATTATGAGACACGAGCTTAAATCATATTTTCACGGTTGTATATTACATTATGAGATGTATATTTGTAAAATATATAAATATTTAGATATTAAAATGAAATATCATTCCACCAGATTTATATTCAATTACAAAAACATAAAAATCAAATTTTTTTTTTTAAATTTAAATCATTAATAACATGTTCATGTACCGATCGATTTTGTTCCAAATAGGATTCTTCCTCTAGCTAACATTAACTTACTGTCCAAATTTCAATACAATCGGATTTTTCTTTCTTGAGTTATCGTGCTTACAAGAAACGTGACGGACGGACGGACATTTTGAAAGTTGTTCAGAATTCGTTCATGATATGAACAATTTTTGTCTGCGAGCGATATTTACGGTTTTAGAAATGTGCCGATCAAATGCTTCGTTTTCGTATTTGCGAAGAGTATAATAATACAACCGTGAAAATATGATTTTAGCTCGTGTCTTATAATGTGAAAATTTACATTTTTTACGTGTAAGTTGGTGGGGTAGTTCTTACTCTTTTGACTCGGAATCCAAGGATCTCGGATTCGAAACCCAATGGGGTTTGGTATAGTTTTTTTTATTTTTACTTTATTTTACACTGAGTCTTTTACCAATTAAGTTCATACTATAAAATTAAAAATCTTTAAAACTAACATTTGCATTTACAAAAAACTGCGAAGAGTATCCTATAGAATGTGTAACAATTATATAAAAAGTTCAGTGAACAGGCGAAGAGTACGTTTTTAGCTTGTTATTTTTATTATATTCTGATACAAATATCTAAAAGCAAAACACCTGATAATGTCTAGTACGAGAATACCGAGAGTATGATACATTATTTTGCTTTGATGGTCTGCTTGCTGGAATTTGCTTGATAGTTAGAAATAACTATTCTAATAAATTCGGCAATTATCGTATGTAAAAGAAAAAACAGTCTCAGAATTGTTAATCAATGATGGAGGAAAATGCCTTTCATAATGTCGTCATTTTTGCGAAACCATTTCTATTTTGCTCTGAATTTTTGTTAATTATTGTTGTTTGAGAAACCCTTGTTACATGAGATAAAAAACTACAAATCATCAAGATACACATGTTTGTTGATTATCTCAGGTTATCTCACTTTCAATCCAGCTATAAATAATTTCAATATAGTTGGTAGTTCAGCCTGCATTATTTGTCGCAAGTTATTCAAGAACGTGGAGTATTTACCATGGTGCTGTCTATGGATCGATGGGTTGGTAAGGTGGCGGTAGTCACCGGTGTCAGTTCAGGCATTGGAGCAGCTACTGCCACGAAACTGGTGGAAGAAGGACTTCAAGTAAGTATAGTTTTTCAATTTTAACTAAAATAGTGCCTTCAGTTTACTAAAATTAATATTTACGAAAAGATGCACATGTTCTTAACATTTACTTTCTTTTGAAAGAGAGAAGTAATTTAATAAAATGAAGATGTACAAGATCCGACATAAAAATTTTGCCTATATGGCCAAACATTCACCTTCTTTCTTTACTGACATTTAAAAAAATCAATTAACAAAATAAACATGCTGCATCTTTAATAACATTGGCATATAAAACAAGAATATTGATTGTTACATTAATATATCTGTAGCTCTTTTTCCACTATTTATTTTAACATACCGATGTTACTCACATTTATTTATTTTGCGAGGATAATGATCCTTAACCTTGTGATATAATTTTACACAACCTTGAGCTAGAGTGATTATATTATGTTATAAGAGATATTCATTTTATCATGAATCATGCAAATGATCAATTTTTTTACTTTCTTATGCTTGAGCAGAAATTAATTTTTATTATTATTTTTTTGGCGCGCTGTGAAATTAAAGCAATTTTGTATAGATATGGCGAAAATGATAAATTCATCTGCAGTGGAAATATTCACATGCTCAAGAATACTTTTATCTATAAATTAGAAATTAGAAATTTTTCTACGAGCGATAAGAAAAGTTTTCTTCCTCTTCTTTAGACGGTTAATATATTTGTATTGTCTTGTTTAGATCTCTTAATGCCACTGGTTTGATATTTCTTAATTTATTCTACTTTAATCATATATTTCGCTCTTTTCTAATGCCATTTTAAGCTCAGCACTCTTAATTCTGTCTGTTCTATTACATCGTTTCATGAAATTAGAAATCTCATTTCTGTAACAAAAATGTGTCTTTCTTCTTAATTATTTAAAAATTCAATAATGGTATTTGTTTGTTTTTGATATTATGAAATTTTGGTCCTAAAACTTAACTGGACCGAATATCTACTCGTATTTCAAATTGACCTGATTTCCTGTAGTGTTGGATAATAGTGACATTTTCTACTGCAGGTGGCTGCTTTGGCCAGAAGGTTAGATCGCCTAGAAGAACTTGCAAAAAAACTAGCCGGGAAAAAGGGCAAATTGTTTCCTATCAAAGCAGATATAACTAAAGAAGAAGACATTTTGAATGCATTCAAATGGGTTAAAGCAAACCTGGGACCTGTTCACATCCTAATCAACAACGCCGCAGCTTATGAGCCAGGACTCGTTTTAGAAGCCACAACTGAATCACTGAATAGAATTGTTCAACTTAATGTGATCGCAGTCTCTATAGCAACAAGAGAAGCTGTTAAAGACATGAGGGCTAACAACGTTGATGGGCACATAATTCACATTAACAGTATCGCAGGCCATCAAGTACAAAATTATCTTTCTAGTATTTACCCAGCTACTAAATTTGCAGTGAGGGCTTTAGCAGAAACTTTGAGATTGGAACTAAACTCCCTGAAGTTAAAAATAAAAATTACGGTAATATAGAAAACTAAACAGTTTTAATTTTTTCAGTATGAGTATTTTTTGTTTCTAGAATCTTAGTCCTGGTCTTATTGATACTGAAGCAATTCCAGCCGAGTTGAAAACCAAGGAGTACAAAGAAGAAGGTAAAATTATCGCAGCGGAAGAAGTTGCCAATGCCATTGTTTATGCTTTATCGACACCTCCTCATGTTCAGGTAAATATTTGAGATACATGGAACAGACTTTCTAAATATTACATTATATCTGATATGGATAAATATTTTTTGGGGTAGGTTTCTGTTTGGAGAACTACCATATAATTAATTTGCCGATGATCCGGTAATGTGTATTGACATCCTTAAAGCTACAATAAGATATATATGGATTTTCGTACATAAAAACAAAAATATTGTAGAGTTGTATTAATTTATTAAGCGAAGGAATATACGATCTTTCCAAGTTGCACCTAGTAAACGTATAAACATTTAAAACCTTAGAAAGTATTTCTTAAATGTAGGATATTGCTGGATATCTTCCCACATTTAAAACTTTCAGGCAGCACTGAGTATATTAAACAACATTGTATTAATACTGTTCGATTTTTTCAGATTCAGGAACTCACCATAAGACCTATTAGAGACCTGCAATAAGAAAAACAAGAATTATACCCGTATTATTTCACTACAAATATGCATTTGAGTAAATAAAAATATGAAACACCAATTTATTTTGTTTTTACTTTTTCATATCTCAGTGAGAAAAAGAGATTTTTCAATTACAGTACTTTCACTGATGACATCTTTTGACCCTCTATGAATACGTTATGATCATTTTGCCATATTGTAGTCATATTGTAATCAGATTTTAAATGGTTTAAAATTACATTTCGATTGGTATAAAGGTATTTTTTTTTAATTCATCACTCATTAGGCTCATTAAATAATGCCCTTGGAGATATTCGCAGCCTAATTTGGATGATATTTCATGAAATTGAAAAGATAATAATGATAATAATAAATGTCTTTATTGTATACATACAAGTTGTAAAATTTACAAATAATGGCAAAATTCAGATATAGAAATAAGTAATCTTCTGTTCTTCCACTAGTCCAATTAAATAAGTCGGCAAATCAAAATTTTGAGGTAAATACTTGAATTTTTGATATAACTTACTTTGATGTATTAGAACACGATTAATGAAAGAAATTTTTTTCTGAACCCCCGGGAAGGGGTGAAAAAAAAAATAAAGTGTTTTTTGAAAATTACTCAAAATGTGTAAAAGCTAGTAAAAAAAGTTTCAAACAAAAATTGTAAAGCATGAAATTTTATATAAAAATGATCTCTAGACTTTTTTTGATATTACTAAAACCGAGTTAGGCTGGTTAGAAATTAAGGGATGGTATGTACAATTTTAAAAAATCATAGCGTGCTGAAAAGTTAATGAATTAAAATTTTTTTTTCTATTTACTCAGAAAAATATAAACATTCGTTTCAGAGAAATGGATTTTTTTTTTAAATTGTTAATAAAAAAGTTATAAAAATTTTAATTTTTTTATTTTCAATTAAAACCACTTTGAACGGTGAAACGAAATTGTTTTTATACCATTCTGTTCATTATTTAATATATTGAACATTTGCTTTTGAAATTTTTTTTTACCCATCATTTTCGAGCAGGTATGAATTTATTTACCTGTTTAATTTTTTTCCAAACGTAAGACACTGCTCTTGTGACGTCACGATAACTGAAAAGAAATAAAGAATGCGTACGACAAAGATAAAATGGTTTCGTAGCTGCTGCGTTGCCTACAAGACGCGTATATGTCACATCTACTGCCGTCATAAGTCATAAGGAGAATAGCCCATCTGTAAATTGTCGGTTGGCGAGGAAAGTAACAAAGGCGTTTGTTTTTTTCCCAACTAGTAAATATTAATTAAGAAAATCATGTAGTTGCTTTTTATCCACTTATGTTTTTGTACTTTTTAACTGCAGAACTCTTGGGTGCTCATATATTATTAGAATCTCATTTATGACAAATATCTAGATGCTGCTTTTCACCTTATGACGGCAGTAAGGGCATCTGCGAGTGACGTCACAACTAACCTCAAAAATATGTGTTTCTTAAGATTTAAGAGTATTACGCAACTATTATTAAAATTTCTGCCTGGTTCCCGTATTTTCAACTAAAATCTAGTTCAATGTAATGTTTATGAAGTTCTAAATCTTTGTCTCAATAAAATAGGACTCTTTTTGTAGGTTGGAAATCTAACCTGTAATTAGCAGTCTATTTCTATTAATCAACAATATTGAAAAATTATTTACGCGAATTTTTAAATATTTGCTTAGAGCCAGTACCGGCTCCAAGCTAAAAATGCGTATACAAAATGAGAATAAACTTGAAAAACTTAAAATTTAAGGTTATGTTGGGTACATGATGCAGATGCCCGATATCTCAATGCAGCGGTTGTGAATGTTTTGGTGAATAAATGCTCTTACAAATTGTTAACAAAATTTTTAATTGTTGTCAAGTATAATAAGAGTGTATTGCGAAATCTACATACTTGTACACGCTTCGTTTTATGTACATTTTGGTTATAAGTATTAGACACGTGGAATTTTGTTTACGTGATCTAAATATTTTTAAAATTAATCTTTGAATTGTAGTGAAAGAAATTATTATTACTGTCAACACTTGCTGATTTCTACTAAATTTAGAATTATTTGTTTGACATTATTGATATAAATTAAAAATAAAGTACAAAATATAAATTTTTTTTGCGAGAAAATTTTGCAGACGAATTATTGGAGTATTGGAAATAATTGTTTGAAACATCGTTTTAAATTAGTCGAAATTCGCGTACTTTAACCAAGGTTGCAAAAAATGGTTTTTTTATGCATTTTCCATTAAATTAATAAACTAATCCGTAATGCAGAAGTAAAAATTATTTGCAAAAATGAATATTTGCAATAGTAAAAATTATTTTTTTTCCACATTAACAATTGAAATAATTTTTCTTCTTAATTTCAAAAAAAATTGGCAATTACAAATATTTACATTACTTATTTTTTTAACTTACAAAATTTCAATTATTTTAATTTATTATTTTTTAAGATTATAAGAAATTATTATAAAAATTATTATAATTGTATACATATTTTAAAAATTGTGTACTCAGAAATATATTAATCAACACATTTTTTTTTGGATCATTGATTTCAATTTTGAATGAAAAAAATGACATTAAAAAAAATGATCGATACATTTCCATTAAAATAGATCATTGATATTATTCTATTCCTAATCTAAATAAAAATAAACAGTTTAAAAAATAAAATTTGATAAATTAAATAATAAATAATTGAACCACTTTTTGGATGGATGGATAATGACAATTGGAAGAAAATAATTCATTCTTAAAACAAAATGTATGATCCATTCTATATTAAATTAATCTTATGAAAAGTTAAAATAGGAATTACTAAAAACAAATTTGTTAACAATTTTTAGGAACAAAACGCAAAAATGCAAAATTTTTTATTTTTTTAAATTTTAGCCTGTAACTTTTTTCGGGTACATTTAGGCATAGACATTGCTGCATAAAAAAAAGCTGGCGTTTTACCGTTAAAATGATTATTAACAGGTAAAACATCAGCTTTTTTTATGCAGAATATCTATGCCTAAATGTACCCGAAAAAAAGTTAAGGCTAAAACAAACAAAAAAATGCATTTTTCCGTTTTTTTTTTGTTTTGTTTTCTGGTCGTATTTTTGTAAAAAAAAATTGACTTCTGAAGGTACCACTTCGACTGGAAATTGAATTCTTTACAACTTTTCTATTGACGCGTTTATAGGAAAAATGCATAGTTTTCCATTAAAACTCAAAAATGTGAAAAGTGGACCTTTTTATTTCGATCTCAAAATGGTAGCACTCAGCGGTTTTCTCATATTTTGGGGTCAATTGAACATAAGAAACAGTAAAAATCCTTTAACGTTTTAGTTCCTTTCAACCCTCTTTTTTTGGACATAGACAATAGCCTAAAAATATTGTGATTAAAAATTAAAAAATTTTCTTTAAAATTTTTTTTTGTTTATAATATTTTCTTCCATTGTTTCATTATTTAAATAAATTATTAAGAAAAAAATTCATTCTTAAACTGTATTATTTGCAATTCTCTACAAGATGGAAAAAAGAAAAAAAAATTGTTGTTAATTTATTTGTTTATTTAATAAACAATTTGTTATTAACAATCGCCGAATGTGTTTATATTCTTTTTAGATAGAAAAAAAAAATAACAAAAACAACCGTATACATAAACATGTTAAATTTATTTTTCTTTTTACATGTTTATGTATGCGGTTGTTTTTGTTTTTTTTCTATTTAAAAACATTCGGCGATTGTTAATAACAAATTGTTTATTAAATAAACAAATAAATTAACAACAAAAATTTTTCTGTTTTTCGTCTTGTAGAGAATTGCCAATAATAAATTTTAAGAATACATTTTTTTCTTAATAATTTGTTTAAATAATGAAAAAAAGAAAAACGTTTTGATAAACAATTAAAGACATTTTTTTAATTTTTAATCACAATACTGTATTCGCGAAAATCAAGCAAATGAACCCAGTAGGGATTTACCTTCGATACACACAAATTCACCAATATGTGACAGCGATTTATATATCATGACAAATTTCCGCTGTTACTTTACTATATAAACTTTTCCTTATACGTGAATTCCTTTCTATCGAAGGTAAATCCCTACTGGGTTCATTTGTTTGATTTTCGCGACATGGCAAAAAAATTTTTATAGGGTCTCCATGAAGCGAAATAATTTTAGTGGCTTTTGTTTAACAATTATCCGACTTGATAAACGTAAACTCTAAAAAAAATTTGTTAATTAACAATAGGCTCATTTTATGAAAAATCGGCGAAACAATTTTTTTTCAACGGGATATTGCTCCGTTAAGTGTCTAAATAATACCATAATTTTAAAAAATTTTTAAATTAATATTTGATAGCATAAAAAAATATTTTTACTTATTACGGCCGATTTCAGAGCATTGTAACGGCTTAGTGTTCGCCGCGCAGAGCGCTGAGAGATAGAGTTTCGGGAGTTCGGCTTTTTTATTGGAAATTCATTCCTCTTTAAGAATCGTTCTTTCAATTTTCTTAAATATTAATAGTTTTCGAGTTAGTTGCAAAAGACGAAATTGTTATATTTTCAATCTTCATTTGTTTATAACTTTTGCAACTGTTTATGTGTGGGTGTGAAACTTTTACACTTTTTCTAGACATTATTCCGAATTCAATGAGCCCTCACTAATATTTTTACGAGCTTTATACGAGCTTTATCAAGCACTAACACAGCCTTGAACTTGTAAACTAGTCTGCATCTGCATCATGTACCTAACATAACCTTAAATTTTAAGTTTTTCAAGTTTATTCTCATTTTTATTTGATGGCTGAGGAGACTATTTGGCTTGAACTTACATGAATTAGGAATAACTATTCAATAAATTCGGCACTATTAGAGTCCCATGATGGACTTAATATAAAAGAAAGAGAAAAATAGTGTGCAAAATTATTAACCAACGTTGAGGACATAATAACGTCGTTATTGTATCTTCTAATATATGAAAACATTTTAGTTTTGCCCTGAATATTTATTAATTTATTCGTCTGAAAATCGCTTGTAACGTGAGATAAAAAACCACAAATCATCGAGATACTCCACGTCTAGTGATTATCTCGAGTTATCTTACTCTCAATCCAGTTATAAATAATTTCAAAATAGTTCGTAGTGCAGTGTTTATTGCTCTTTGCAAGATTCAAGAACATAGAAATTTACAATGGTGTTGTCTATGGATCGATGGGTTGGCAAAGTGGCGATAGTCACCGGTGTCAGTTCTGGGATTGGAGCAGCCACTGCCGAGAAACTGGTTGAAGAAGGACTTCAAGTAAGTGTTATTTGTAAATTAGTTTCCCATTTTTAACTAAGACAGAGCCCTTGGTATATTGAAAATGAATATTTATAAAAAAATGCACCTGTTCGAAACATTCACTTTCCTCTTTATAGAAAGAAGTAATTTAGTAAAGTTAAGATGTACAAGATCCGATGTCAAAATTTGTACATAATCAAACATTCAACTTTTCACATTACTAAATCTTTTTTTTTAATAAACTAACACAGTAAACATGCTACATTTATCGTTTCCACTATTTATTTTAAAATGCCGCGCCGATTTGATTTGTATCTGTTTATTTTATGAGGATAATGATCCTTAACCTTGTGATATAATTTTAAACAACCTTGAGCTAGTGTGATTATATTCTATTATAAGATATATTTTTTCATTAATTATACAAATGAACAAATTTTCTAATTTTTACTTTTTTCATACTTAATTAGGGAATTATTATAATTATAATTATAATTATATTAATATATATTTTTCAACGCGCTGTCAAATTAAAGCAATTGAGCAGATTTAGCCACTATATCTAGGGGAGTGATAAGAAAAATTTTTTCTTCTTCTTTATTTTACCTATTAAGCAGTTGTCCATTACATTCCCACATTTTCATTGTCTTTTATAAATATCTTTTTATTGGTTCAGTATTTCTTAATTTAACGTGAAGTTCATTCTACTTTTATCAAATTATATTTTGAGATATATGTATATATTTATACCTCCTCTCTGATATCGCCTTATAGTCCAATCAATGAATGCCCAAAAGGGGATTGTAGAGAATATTCAGGAGGAGAGAATTTTCCTCTTCAGAAATGTGTTGGAGGCAGATAGGAGGTAAAAATACTAAAAGTCCCCGCCGCTTCAGTGGGGGAGCGGGGTGGAAAGGTTGGTTTTTTCGATTCTTCGCTTATAACTCGGAAACGATGCGTCGTATAGAAAAAGGTAATCTATGCAAAATTAAACGTAATTAAATTTCCACAAGAACGTTTATATTCATTTTCTTCCTATGTGTTATAGTTTGCGAGATACTCGCCAGCGAAAATCGATGATTAATAAAAAAAATCAATTATGTACCTTGAATATTTCTATCAAAGCGGTTTACCGTGATCTGCTAATAAATCGCAGTCACAAAACAATCTTTATTTTACAACACTCGACGTATTTACTAACGTAATATTTTGTCCAAATCTATACATTTCCTTAAATATACAGTGTGACTTACTCAAAATGAACATACCCTTATAACTTTTTTATATTGTTTCAGATTTGAATAAAATTTTACCCAAGTATAGAACAAATTAGAATCTCCTTATGACCAGAAAAACATTCGGCTGCTACAAAGTCAAAGCCACCTGTGGTACCAAAATATGCTAAAAAATGTTGATTGTTGGAAATTACAAAAAAGTGCATCCGATCAGCGCCACAAACGTACATACACCAAAATTTGATTTGGTTATTGATGGGGGATTTCTCATACATGAGCTCATCTGGCAAAGGGGATCCTCAGTTCCCGCAATTTGTGGTGGCTACGTGAAATTCGTAAAGACCCATCAATATGATTTTTAATCTTTTTCCTCATATTTTGGTACCGCAGGTGGCTTTGCCTTTATACCAGGTGAATGATTTTCTGGTCATAAGTAGATCCTAATACTTGAATAAAATTTGATTCAAATCGGAAACAAAATGAAAAAGTTATAAGGGTATCTTCATTTTAAGTGAGTCACACTGTATATTTAAGGAAATGTATAGATTTTGACAAAATATTACGTTAGTAAATACTTCCAGTGTTGTAAAATGATTGTTTTGTGACTGTTATTTATTAGCAGATCACGGTAAACTGCTTTGATAGAAATATTCAAGGTACATAATTAATTTTTTTTTATTAATTCTCGGTTTTCGCTGGCGAATATCTCGTAAACTATAACACATAGGAAGAAAATGAATATAAACATTCTTGTGGGAAATTTAATTATGTTTAATTTTGCATAGATTACCTTTTTCCGTACGACACATCGTTTCCGAGTTATAAGCGAAGAATCGAAAAAAGGAACCTTTCCACCCCCCTCCCCCCCTGAAGCAGCGGGGCTAGTGGCGAGGACTTTTAGTATGTTTACCTCCTAACTACCCCCAACACATTCCTGAAGGGAAAAATTCTTCCCTCCTCAATGTTCTCTACAACTATTTCATTGACTGGACTATTAACCTCAGCATCCTTAATTCTGACTGATATACTACATAGTTAAATGAGCTTAGAAATATCAATTCCGTAACTTAAATTTGACTTTTTCTTCTTCATCTCGAAATTCAATAATGATTTTTTACTTATTTTTTGACATATTACGTAATCTTGCAATCATGAATCTTAATCGGTTCAAATATCTCAAATTGACTTGATTTCACGTACTGTTGGCTCACAGCATATTTTTGTTTTCCAGGTGGCTGCTTTGGCCAGAAGGTTAGATCGCCTAGAAGCACTTGCAAAAAAGTTAGCCGGGAAAAAGGGCAAATTATTTCCCATCAAAGCAGACATAACTAAAGAAGAAGACATTTTAAATGCATTTAAATGGGTTAAAGCAAATCTAGGTCCTGTACACATCCTTATCAATAATGCTGCTGCCTATGAGCCAGGACCTATTTCAGAAGCCACAACTGAATCACTGAATAGGATTGTCCAACTTAATGTGATCGCACTATCTGTAGGGACAAGAGAAGCTGTTAAAGACATGAGGGCTAACAACGTTGATGGGCACATAATTCACATTAACAGTGCCGTAGGACATCAAATACAAAGTTACCCTATGAGTATTTACCCCGCCACTAAATTTGCAGTGAGGGCTTTAGCAGAAACTTTGAGGTTGGAACTAAACTCCCTGAAGTTAAAAATAAAAATTACGGTAATATAGAAAACTAAACAGTTTTATCTTTTCACTACGATTATTTTTTCGCTTCTAGAACCTTAGTCCTGGTCTTGTTGATACTGAAGCCATTCCAGCCGAGTTGAAAACCAAGGAGTTCAAAGAAGAAGGTAAAATTATCGCGCCAGAAGAAATTGCTGATGCTGTTGTTTATGCTTTATCAACACCTCCTCATGTTCAGGTGAATATCTGAAATACATGGAATAGATTTACCAAAATTAATTTACAATTAAATATTACATTATATTTAATCTGAAATGTTTTTTGGGGTTAGGTTCTTTTTGGAAAACACCCTTATAAATTATTTGCCGATGTTTCGGTAATGTTTATTAACATCTTTAGAGCTACAATAAGGTATATTAACACAGTGTTGATCAGACCCTGCAAGAAATTTGTAAATGATTAAGAAAATTGCTGGATGTATTCCCATACTCAAAACTTGCAGGCAACGCCAAATATGAAACAATGTAGTATTAATACTGTTCGATTTTTTCAGATTCAAGAACTCATCATAAGACCAATTACAGAACCGTTTTAAAACTGCTCCATTAAGAAAAACAAGAATTGTACTCGTATTATTACACTACAAATATGTATTTGAATAAATAAAAATATAAAACAGCTATTTATTTTGCTTTTACCTCAATGAGAAACGGTGATTTCTTCAATCAGAATAATTTCATTGATGACATGTTTTGACCTTCTATAAATACGTTATTACCATTTTTCCAAATTGTAATCAGATGGTAATCAGATTTTATATGGTTTATTTTCATCTAAAATTTGTAAAATTACATTTCGATGAGTTTTAAGTTAATTTATTTCATATTCATCACTCTTTAGTCTCATTAAATGTACATTCGCAGTCTAATCTGGTGATATTTCATGAGATTAAGATCATCATCATAATAATATGACAAGAGAGCACACCTCTAGATTTGAGGCAATATCGTCGATGAATATTATAAAGAACAAAGGTCCCAATGTTGAACCTTGAGGTCTTCCAGACACCTGAAGGAATTTATCAGAGAAATAAAAATGATATTTTACCAACTGGCATTTAATTGATAAAGAGGAATGGAAGAGTTCTTTCGTGAATCCATGTTGTTCACGTGATATTTGCATCTAAAAGCAATAGAATGAGGTGCGATTTCAAATAATTTGGAAAAATTTGGGATAATAATCATTGGCATGTAATTTGTCAAATTATTCCTGTCCCCTTTCTTGTAGCCGTGGTACGTAGGAGTCAGTTTCTATATATGAGGGAAGCGGACTGTATTACAATACAACAAAATCACCATATCTTGAATTACAGTCTTTAAAGAGAATTTCCTGTAACATATCCGGTCTCATAATCTTGCTTACCTCTAATTATGTAATAGCAACAGATACTTCGACTTCAGAGACTGATAAAATATGTATATAAAGAGGTAATGTATTATTTTCGATGAAAATTATTCTATAATAATAATGATACTAATACTAAGAAAAATCTTGGACCAAGATTCTCTGTGATGGTTTGTTGGGGTCGGGACTCTGAGCTGTTGAAACAGAAATCACTAACATCGCCTAAAAGGCCCAAAAACTTGGAAATGGCTCCATCAGAGCCAGAGAGCGGGGGATAGGTGAAAAGTTTCCAACTACGCATGAACAAGTGTGTTGCTTGTTAAGTCTATGGTAATAATGAGTTGTCACAGTAGTTGTTGGATCCCTTGAAACCTTCCAAAACGGACTCGATAATAATTTGCAACTCCTCCCAGGTGATCTAAGCATACATGAGGTGCAAAAGATCACACTTCTGGTAACAGCACATATTTTAAGAAAAGTGCTTGGGTGAGTCGCTATGATCTCCTGTTGAGATTTGGACTCACCTTACGACTCGCCAAAAATCATCAAAGATCAACTTTGAAACATGGCAATAATAATAATAGTCAGTGGACTATTATTAGCATTATTAAGGACGACAGGTAATATAAATCATCGCCCGATTTCAATTATATGTAATTTAGCTATAGTCCTGGAGATTGCCACATATGAAGTCATATACATACGTTGAGGGACAAATCATACAAGTCAACATGGATTTGTAAAAAATAAATCCACTGTTACTAATTTAATGTGCATGACGCAGTACATCTTACAATATCTTGACACCGCACAGTTGCTATTGATTAAAATACAAATAATTATAAAAACGCGTAGAATAAAAAAAGTAACAGACGGGAAGGGAAGGGAAGGGAAGGGAAGGGAAGGGAAGGGAAGGGAAGGGAAGGGAAGGGAAGGGAAGGGAAGGGAAGGGAAGGGAAGAAGCTAAACGATTTCTACAATATAATAAAATAGATTTTAATATTTGCTTTTTAGCTACATTAGAAAACTAAGTATGTCTTTCGTGTTCCAAAAATTCCAAAACATCTACTTCATCATCGCTTATTTCGTCGAAAGTCTCCATATTTAATAATTAATTTAATAATTAATTTGACCAAAAAATAACTTTGACTTCTTGCCCAGCTCAACAACGGCAAACACAAAACTTTTAGGTTAACCTCGGGCTAACCACCTTAAAGCTCGGGCTAATTTACCTCTAACTTTAGCCCAGGGTTACTTTTAACCCGAGTTGACAAACACTTTAGCCTAGAGTTAACGTTTAACCCCGGGGCAAACTAATCTAACCGTGTCTTGATAAAGCAGCCCTGAAAACGTTTGGATTATCTAAGTCTCTGTTATGCCCTTAATTCCTGCGTATCAAATAAACACCAGTTTGTAAAATTCTATTTATTTCTTTGATAAATTCATTCGGGTGTCTAGAGTTTCTCAAGGTTCCTAGGTGGGGCCTATATTTTCGTAATCGACGATATTGTTCTAAAGCTAGACGTGCGAAGCTTGTATTATTGTGCTGATGATCTGAAGTATAGCGTGAAATATTATTCAGATTAGACTGCCAACTTCTGCAGAACTTGGCTACAGGGTGCATGCGAAATAATTCACCGTTAAACATATCAACGTGTAATTTCACAAAATTTTGAATAAAATATGGTTACAATCTGGGTATCATATCAGAAATATCTGAAAACATAAAATATCATGGTTATTTCCGGCTCTAAACTGTCTTTCATTGGACACCGGTAACATCTACTGCATCTTATTATAGAAGTCGAATATCATTACCTAAGTAAAATACAGTGGTACACACTTTTCGAAGGAAAGGACCCCGGAACAAAACCGATGAAAATGGCTGAAGCTTTGCTATTTTGTAGTTCAAGTCATGCTGATCAAAAGTTCTCATCACATCGAGCCGATCCTATGAACAGTTTTTGAGATGCAGCTGAAACGGCACCTACCCTAGTCGTATATTTATCCCTCTCTTTTTCGTTGAGACAGAAAATATACAAATTTGGCAGTTTGCGTGATGGTCTAGATTTTTAAAAGTAGGACCCAAATTTACGTTGTGATAGTAATTTTGTGAAAAACACTAATTCTTTATAAAGTTTGATATTACTTGTTTCTATTTACTGATTGATTTATTTATCTTAATTTTGGAAACACTCATTTAAAAGTTGATTTTACTTTGGTAGCTTTTATTTGACTGTACTTTATCTAATACTGATTTTACAAATTGCATTTGTAATTGATTTATTTTGTCTAAAGAATTATATTTTTATTTAATCTCACTTATTCCTGAAAAAGTAAAATATTGAAAGAAAACACAGAAAACGTTTTAATACGTTTATTTTAGATAATTGTCATATTCCTTTGTATAGATTATATAATTGTTGGGCAATTGCCACAGTTCACAAGAAAAGAAAGAAAGTATTCGTTGGGATAATCGTCACATTAATTCGTAGAATAATCAGGTCAGCTACGTAAACAATAAAATGAATTGTTTACAATGACAATTGTCATTATCCTGAAAGCTTGATAATTGACGTCGACATACGTAAAATTTGACACAGCTTCGGGAAATTTCCCAGTCATGATATGAATAAAAAGGCAATCAACAAAATCCTATTAAATTGCCACGACAACTGTCGCTTGATTTGGTTTCGATGTTTCGAGGCGTAGAATTGTTTGTTGTTGTTGTGGCTAGTTACAATTGCACTTGGCCGAGATCAATTGATCCCATTTCGTTGTATCGTTGTTATTTGAATATTCGTAGTATCGATGCTATAGATGAAGTGACAACCAACAAAATCTTGTGTTTGCCTTTCGAAAATCTTCGAAAATAAAATTGATAACAAAGAGCTGTGTTCAAACCTTATCATATGTAAATGATAACATTGATTAGGTATAAATTACAGAGATGGCAATCAAGAATCCTTAACTGCAAATGCTGAAGAATAATTAACTGCAAAATCTGCAATAACCCATTCACGACTGTACTAAATATTATTTACATAGCTGATCGGAGTAATCACATTAAACAACAATCGTTGTAATAACATTTTAAAACCCAAAGAAAACTTTCCATTAATTAAATGACTAAAGGTAGTTGCAACTCACAATCGTGAGTTAATTAATTTGAATACTGAAAATGAATTTAAATAAGTAGGCTATAACCAAAGTACCACAGTTTAGCATAAAGTCGATGTAATTATAGGGTTGCCTTCAAGAATATAGAGTCGCAATTTTAAAGAGTTGAACTTCATTTAATGTCGTCATTATTATTGCGTGAATTTAGAAAAATAATCTGAACGTGTAAGTTAATTTACATTTAAAAGTTAAGACCAAAACAAATGACAACGGAGAATTAATAATTAGGTAATTTTAATACTTAGGCTCTGACAAACGGCGAGGTCCTGAAGGGTGACACTCACGGGCTCAGATCTCGACTCGAGTATGTTGTCCATTTTTACTCCTTTAGGCGGCGTCGTAAATCGCCCGACGCTTTCCACCCCTGGAGCGCAACAAGCAATTCCTCAATAGACACCCTGGTACCCGGTCAACGTTACCGCGAGCGGACGCTTGTCGGCTAGCAAACTGTCAGACAGAGAAACAGAATATTCCCCGGAGCAATTCAACTTACTTTCGTAGAATGCACAACCCCAAATGTTTAACCTGAGTTTCTACTAACGATGCCGTAAGATCGCTGGGTAAAAACAAAGAATAAACACCAAAGAGTGCTAAATAACTTCCGGGAACACACAGCCAAATGTACACCCTGTATTCAATGAACGTGACCAGTAAAGGACGCAGCTTGAATGAAAATACAGGTATGGACACTGAGATGAGTGCACCAAGAAAGTCGATCAAATAATGAATATTTTGGGCCGTCTTCATGGTATTTATACGCGATCTAATAAAGAAACAAAATTACGTTATACGCGAGAGTGACTGGAATAGTTTAAAAAAGAGTGAATTTTGAACGGGTCGTAATTTAGGCTAATTTACAAGAAAATCTCGGGCTTAACTGCATTAGAAATACGGCCTATAATCGCTTACGTTTCTGGCGTGTTTGTTTACGTAACACATTCTTAAGCGATACGCTCAGTGCGAAGCTCGACTTTCAACGTCGTTTTTCAACCCTAGTAAAATGCTTTAAAGAGTATTATAATAAAATAATATTTTTGTATTTAAGGAAATTATGTATGAAATATTTATAATGGTTACTTTGAAATATTTAATTTTGATTAGAATTGTTTTAAAATTTGGAAATAAGTAAATTCTATTTAAAATTTAGGAAATTAATTTGCAAATACACGACCTAGATACAGGGCGTTTCACAGCTTTTCAAAGTTAGGTAATTTGCATCATTTTAAACATTCAAGAATTTTTTACTCTTAAACTTAGCAAAAAATTGCAAGAGTCGAAATATTTTTGTTCAAGTCCAGTAAAGCTCAAGAATTTTTTTCAGAATTTTTAGGTCAAGTAAAATATATATGTCATATTTTGGCATGCTTCGGTGGAATTGGCTATTTTGTAGTTAAAGTCGTGCTGATCACAAATTCTTATTGCACTGAGTTGATCTTATGAGTGGTTTTCGCTTCAGGAGTGCTTGAAAGTACTAAAAACGAGGTAACGGGTAATCTATGTACGTGTTTATGAATGGCTTCCAACGTGTGTAAGTGCATGCGTTTGTGTATATATGTGCCAATGTATACCGGTTTTCTGGACATATCGACGACAAACTTCTGGTGCAGATTCTACATTCAAAAATATGTGCGCAAATACCTTGAGCTACGACCCTTTGAAAATGGTACCCAAAAACTGATTTTTATTTCATATTTCAGAAACCTTTTGACCTGCAAACTTATTTTTACATTATTTTTTAAAAATATTTTTTACCGTAAGTGGGTGGTATTGAGGGGGCTGTCGATATTATAAGAAATCTTATGTGTTTTCTTTTTTCTTTCACTTTGGTACAAGAATGTTATTCACTGATTAAAAATACACAAGAAATTTCCTCTTTCATTTTAGTTGTAGGACCGACCGTTTGTGAGAAAAATCGTTCTAATGAATTTGATGCGGAGCAGTTGAAAACACTTTGAATAAAACACATATCGTAGTAGGTTTGCTTCAAGTAACAATTAATTCATGTACAGTCAATATAATCTCATTGTTAACCTAATACCAACACGCTAGAAGCCATTAATAAACACGTACTTAGATTACCCGTTACCTCGTTGTTAGGACCTTGAAGCACTCCTGTGGTGAAAACCTCTCATAAGATCGATTCAGTGCAATATGAATTATTGATCAGCATGGCTTTAACTAGAAAATAGCGAAGTCTCAGCCAATTCCAACGAAATATGCCGAAATATGATATATACAGTATGTGCTATTTAAGACCGCAACACCTCGTTATTTTGTAACGAGGTGACCGATTTAAAAATTATTTTTTTGGGATATAGTGCTAGATGAGCTTTATTTGACAGTTTTGAAAAAAATGTAATTTTCATATTTTCAAGGCCTACTAAGCTCCTCTAAATGGGTCAAAATTTCGAGATCGACTATTAGGCAATTTTTTATCGGCAAATTGGATAGCTTGTTCGATTCGCAGTTGCCTCAAATACCTCTATACAAAATTTTAGCTCGATACTTCATATGGGGTGTTTGTTATTCAATAGCCAAATTTAAAATTTCTCACTATTCGACTGACCCTGTATAAAAATCGGTTAGGTTTACTAAAAAAGTAAAGTAGTCATTCGACTTAAGGAACATCAGACACTAAATGAGGAAGGAAAAAGAAAAGTTGTTCTTTAAATGAATAGTGCTTCTATTCGATATCGCTTAGTAGGCCTTGAAAATATCATGAAAATTACATTTTCTTTTCAAAAAATTCAAATAAAGCTCATCGAGACTATATCTCCAAAAAGGAAAATTTTTAAATCGGTCAAAGCGTTTCAAAATAACAGGGTGTTGCGGTCTTAAATGGCACACTCTGTATATATTTTACTTAACCTAAAAGTTGATAAGAAATTCTGAAATAAATTCTTGAGCTTTTTTGCACATGAATAAAAATATTTCGACCCTTGAAAGGTCTAATACTTTAGAGTAAAAATTCTTGAATGTCTAAGAACTTGAACTACAAAATAGCAAAGTTTCAGCAGATTTCACCGAAATACCATATTCATCGGTTTTGTTCCGGGGTCCTTTCTCAGCATTTATTCAATGGCTTGAATCATATTAAACCAAACATATAAAACTCTTGCTAGGTAGGTGTGACCATGCTACGATTAATCAAAGTTTGAGAAACACTGTCGGGTAATATCTTCCAAACTTGTCTAAAGATATTTTTTATCTTTAGTTTATTTTTAGTTTATTATCCAATTCATTTCAATTATTGCACTATTGAATTAGTAAAATGTGCAAGTAATGACAATAAGAAAACGCAAAACATATTTGCCTAACTGAAACGGCAGCTGAGCTAGAATCTAAAACAAAAATTCATTTTGATGGTTACTTTTTATTTTTACTATGTTCACTATTAGCAGTATAATAGATCATGGGGTAGGGTAATTGGGATAACGTTTAGCACAAGAATACTGAGAACATGATAACATACATCATCTTGCTTTGGTGGTCGAGAAATAAAAGGCTTTTTGGCTTCAATTTTACATGATAGTTAAGAATGACCATTCCAACAAATTTGGTACTTTTTGATAAGAGAAAAATAGTCTGCAAAATTATTAAACAAAGATTTATGATAATGAGCTTTCTTAATAATGCAGTTTTTTGTGAAACAATATTCGTTTTGCTCTGAATTTCTGTTAATTTATTTGTTTGCGAAACGCTTGCAACCTGAGATAAAAAACTACAAATCATGAACATACTCCACGCATAATGATTATCTCGAGTTATCTCACTCTTAATTCAGTTATAAATAATTTCAAAATAGCAGTTTAGTATCTATTGATCATTGCAACATTCAAGAACGTAGAAATTTACAATGGTGCTGTCTATGGATCGTTGGGTTGGCAAGGTGGCGATAGTCACCGGTGTCAGTTCTGGCATTGGAGCAGCCACTGCCGAGAAACTGGTTGAAGAAGGACTTCAAGTAAGTATTATTTGTCAACTTACTTCCCATTTTTAACTACCAGTGCTCTTGGTATATAAGATGCACTTTGTTTTTAACATTTCATTTTTTAAAGACGTGCAAGATGAAAATTTGGTCTACATGGCCAAACATTTAGCTTTTATCATCGCTAAAAATTATGCAAAAATAAACACAGAAAACCTGCTACATCATTCATGATACTCGAAATACAACTTTAAAATACCGATTGTTACGTTAACATATTTTTAGCTCATTTTCCACTACTTGTTTTGAGATGCCGATTTTATTTATATCTGTTTATTTTGTGAGGATAATGATACTTAACCTTGTCATATAATTTTAAATAACCTTGAGCTAGTGTGATTATATTCTATTATAAGAGATATTAATTTTTCTTGAATTTAATGCAAATGAAGAAATTTCAGTTTTAATTTTTTTTACGCGCTGTGAAATTAAAGTAATTTTGGATAGATTTGGCGACTCTTTATTTGTAGTAAAGATGCAGACTTGATGGAAAATGCTGTTAGCTATAAACAATAATTTAGAAGTTTGTCTAGGAGAGTGATGTGAAAAAATGTGTCGTTACGGATACCATCTTGTCATTGTCTTTTCTAAATACCTTCTTCTTACTGGTTTGACATTTAGTAATTTAATCAAACTGCGTTTTGAGCCATATATTACTAACTCTTGTCTGATGTCTAATCTCAGCACACTTAATTCTGTCTGTTCTACTACATCATTTAACGAGCTTAGGAATCCCATATCCGTAGATAGTACAGCGAATGAAGGTAAAAATCAACTATTACCTCCGATTTCGATGAACCTCCATCGATTTGCATGAAAATTTGGGATTGAGTATATTTTACCCTCAACTTCAAAAGTGACATATGCTCGACTTGCGCTTTTTGCATTTTAGGGATTTCACTCCTTTTGTTAAAAATGGGAAAAAATGCAGATTTAAGCATTCTGGCGTAAGTAATCTCGTTTAATTACATAAAATAAATATTTTTCAACATTTATATGCACGATTTATGATTTTAATTAATTTTTCAACCCTTTTAGCAACCACCCCTTAAATCGAAAATCATGAAAAAATCATTTTTTGTATTTCTGAAATATGAAATCGCATATTAACATTACACAAACGGTTTGTTTAATGTTTATGATATAATTTTTGGTTGACTGTGAAATTTCAACCCTTAAAAACCACCCCCTTAATGCAGAATCATTGAAAAAATTGGTTTCAAGAAACTTTAATCATTTGAATAATACATTACTGAATTGAAATCTCATTTACTGAGTATTAAAGTAATTATTTATTTATTGCGAAATTTTCCACCCTTAAAAACTACCACTTGTCATAAAAATAATGGAAATTTTTTTTTATCAGTTTTAATATCTTTAATTATTTAGAATCTTTTTTATTACTTATGATAAACTTACACACACTCACACATGTATATTTTGTGAGCATGTACCTATCGACACGTCTACTTCTTACTATCTATCTTTTTTCCTATATATGCATACAAAATCTCTGCTCAAAAAATGTTTCCAAAAAAATGTTATTGGTTTTTTTACAATAATTTTTATGATATCAGGTTCATCCAAAAACCATTTGAAAGGTAATTTCAAGGGCTATAAGATCGTATTAAATTTAATCTTTTAAAACCCTTATTTTTTAAAAGATAAAAGGTTAAAGGGCCCCGGTTACATGGTTCTCGCAGCAAAATTTAGGCTTTAAACGTTTCTATCTCGGTTATTTTTATCCTACAAAAAAAAAAAAAACTAAAATCTTTGTTAAAAAAAAAAACTCAAATTTCGTTCTCTATTATTTTTTACGTATATCGAGTATTTTTGGAGTTATTATCAAAAGAAAATGAAATTTACGAAAATTTGAAAAATTCTGTTTTTTTTAAATCATATTTTTTTCAAAAATATGCATTCTAAACCGCTCAAAATGTTTAAAGTTATTACTTATGCCAAAATAAAGAAAGTCTTATAGGGATTACTATAAATTTTAATTTTTGTGAAAATGGCGTAGGTTTTATTTTTCACTTTTTCCTAAAAAATTCGAAAGGGTCCTCTTATTTTCATCATAACTTGCTTAATTTTGGTGCTATCAACTTCTTCTACAGCTCATTTGATAGGTATTTCTGAGTACTTTGAAAAGCAATCAGTAAGTATATTTTATAAAATGCATCGTTTTCCCGTTATTTAAGCTTGAATACTTAGATTTGAGTACTCGCCGAAAAAAAATATACATTCAATTACCTATAGCTCACTTTAAATTCATATTAAAAGGTTTCTTAAGGAAGGAATTTATTCGTTTTTTTATTAGCTTCAATTTTGGTAATGACAACTTTTTTGTAAAAACTTATAGTTTTTGAGTTATTTATGAAAAACCGCTTTAAAACATGCATTTTCTTCACGAAAAATCAAAATCTTTGATCTTTAATAACTCAAAAAGTATTGATTTATTTTAATAACTTTATATAACAAATTTTGCTTAGAATTGGTCCCTCTATCGATTCCTGGGGTTATTTTTCATAAAATAATTTCCACCCCCGAGAAGGGGTAGCATCCACCCCCAGGGTAAAAGCGCAAGTTGGCACTATGTCACTTTTGTTTCTTGAGGTATCCTCTAACTACTCACAAATTTTCATGAAAATCGATGGAGGTTCAACGAAATCGGAGGTGAAAACCTTCAGTTACTGTACTAAGATTAAATTTGACTTTTTCTTCTTGATTTCAAAATTCAATAATGGTTTTTCCTTATCATTGTCACATTATTGCGAAATTTTGGAAGTCATAAAGCTTAACCGGTCCAGATATCTACTTGTATTTCAAATTGGCCTGATTTCGCATATTGTAGGACTACAGTATATTTTTCTTACAGGTGGCTGCTTTGGCCAGAAGGTTAGATCGCCTAGAAGCACTTGCAAAAAAACTAGCCGGGAAGAAAGGCAAATTGTTTCCAATCAAAGCAGATATAACTAAAGAAGAAGACATTTTGAATGCATTCAAATGGGTGAAAGCAAACCTGGGACCTGTTCACATCCTTATCAACAATGCCGCTGGTTATGAACCAGGACGTATTTCAGAGGCCACAACTGAATCACTGAATAGAATTGTCCAACTTAATGTTATCGCACTGTCCGTAGGAACGAGAGAAGCTGTTAAAGACATGAGGGCTAACAACATTGATGGGCACATAATTCATATTAACAGTCTCGGAGGTCATCGAATAAGCGGTTACCCTATGGGTATTTACGCCCCTACTAAATTCGCAGTGAGGGCTTTAGCAGAAACTTTGAGGTTGGAATTAAATTCCCTGAAGTTAAAAATAAAAATTACGGTAATATAGAGAAATTAAACAGTTTTAGTCTTTTCAGCGTGAGTATTTTTTTTCTAGAACCTTAGTCCTGGTGTTGTTGATACCGAAGCAATACCAGCCGAGTTGAAAACCAAGGAGCGTAAAGAGGCAGGTCAAATTATGGCACCGGAAGATATTGCCAATGCCATTGTTTATGTTTTATCAACACCTCCTCATGTTCAGGTAAATATCTGAAATACATCGGACAGATTTCCCAAAATCCATTTACTATTAAGGCTAGAATTTTGCATAAAAATTTAAAAAATCGTAAATGGCATCATCTTTAAAACAGTTTTAGGCCCTTTACTAGAAATGCAAATATATACCTTTTTTTATCGTAAATTCTTTATATAGTAAAATGCTGTGCACTAATAATGAGATAAAGGGTTATTTTCATTGCCAGAGCACGATATTCACGTACAACAGAAATTTACAATAAAAATATATATAGTTGTATTCGCTAGAACGATAGCAAGTACCTAAAACCTTTTTAAATACTCTTTCATATTTGTTTTTTTTATATTTATAACAACCTGAAAAACGCATATTTTCGTCTCACTCTGAAAAATCCTAGCCTTTGTTTTTTCGGGGTTAGGTTCTTTTTACTCTTATAATTAATTTGCCCACGTTTCGGTATGATTTATGATCATCCCTACAATAATTGGTGTTAATGCAACTCTAAAAATTATTACATAAGGATTTCTGTTGGGTGAGTTAAGTTGGCCTCCCACCACTTCTATTTTAAATCTATCTCTACCTATAGCACTGCCTCAGAAAGTGCGTTAGTTTTTACTGGGGACACTGAGTATCGCTTGTTATTCTTTATAATTTGATATTATTTTTGCATTTCTTTGTTAATCGTACTAAAAAGCGTGAACTCCCCCCCCAGTGCGTTAGCGAATTATTTTTTGGCACAAAGGAACGCATAATGTGCCCAATCTTTCTGAGAAAGACAAGTTTGAAAAAATAAGAATGGGGGGGGGGGGGTATCGTTAGCCAATATTTTTAATTTTTTATGTTGTATTAATGATTAACATAGAGAAAGAATATGAGATCTTCCCAAGTTACACTTTGAAACCTTATAGCCACTCGAAGCCTTATAAAGTATTTTTTAAATGCACGAAATATATAGATGATTAATTGAAGACTTGCTGGATAATATTCCTACAGTCGAAATTTTCAGGCAAAACCGAGTATGAAACAGTTTTGTATTAATGCCGTTCGATTTTTTCAGATTCAAGAACTCACCATAAGGGCAATTATAGATCCAACATTGTAAAAATGCCGTATGAAGAAGAACAAGTACCCATATTGTCGTGTTATAAATACGTATTTGAGTAAATAAAAATATAAAATTGTTGTATACTTTGTCTTTACTTTCTTACACATAAGCGAGAAAATATCATTTTTCCAGCTACATTATTCTCTTTGATTATATTTTTTGACGCTCTTTGAACATTGTGACTGTTTTCCCAAATTTTAGTCAGATTCTATATGATTTGTCTTCCTCCAAAATTTGTATTACATTTCTATAGGTTTAAAGCTGATTTATTTTGAATGTATCACTCCTAATAATGCAATGAAGAACTTGTCCATTTTTTTTTTTAATTTCATTTTAAAGTGTGTGTTTATGTATAAAAATACGCCACACCGAATATCAGCTCTTAAATCGCAGTACTCACTTTGCAAGACATAATTAATTAAAGTTGAAATCCTCAAGAAAAGCACTATGTCATTGCTTTTCTTGTGTGAAAATGTTGTGTTGTGTATTCACGTGTGCTATTCGGCGTATTTTGTTCAGTTTATGATTCTGTTTGAGAAATAGAAAATACTAATTAACTTATTATAAACACTGCATAGTGTCACTGCGTATTAATACAACTATTAAATCGGTAAATAAAATTTTTGTTCGCGTACCTAAAAATAAAAATCGCCAATCAAAATGGCTAATAGCATGCAGAAGAAATAATATAGGGGATATTTTTGAAAAGAACAACTCCATTTACGTATGTGAAGATCATTTTAATGTAAGTATATTAAGTATAGCCAAAATACCATGAATTGAATTTTTAGATAATATATTATATTACAGGTTACAAGTCAGTGTTAAGGCTTATTTTATTTTACCATTGAATAGTGTGTCATAGACTTTAATTTCTTTAAATACTATGTTTATTTCTAACTCTGTGTTTTTAATGTATGAAGCCACACATTAAAAACACAGAGAAAAACCTGCATCACCCATTTTTAGCTAACACAAACTTTTATAAAAATAACAAATACCATCCAAAATCAACGAATATTGAAGATGTTTTTCCAACGAATACGTATCTGGCTATGGGCTTTTACACGGAGTATTATTTAAATTTTAGGTTAGGTTGTGTTCACTGCTGCGCATGCGCATGCAGAATTGTCGAAGTCAAAGCAGAATCGGTCTCGCTTGACGCCGTCGTCCGATTTTCTCTCTCTAACGTCACGTTTCAAGACTGGGTAAAAACAGGCAGATTTTAATTGCTTATATTTCTGGAAGAGGTTTTTTTTCAATTTTTTGTTGCTATTAGGTTTTTAATGATGTTAATTACGATTTTGAGTATTTTAATTCAATTTTATGTTGGGCAAGTTCCCTGTTAGAAACATTCGCAGACTAATTTGGATGATATTTCACGAGGTTTTTAAATCAACATAGTCAGGCTTGCTTCTAATTTTTTAATGGCAACATTCGACTTCAGAAATTGATAATGTGTATATAATTTTAATGTATTATATTTGACGGAACGTATTCTATAATAATACCGCACTCTTGAAGAATTTGAAAAATGTGTACCAGTAGGAGGTCTACATGTGGAATAGTTTTCAACTTAGTTGAATAAAATGTTATTTTTTAAATTATTATTACCTTATTTTGCAACTAAACTCCTATCCGTATTTAAGCTTTTCTTCATAATTGAAAAAACTTTATTAAATAAAATTTTCAATATAATGTAAACAAAAAGGTAGTTTGATTAAAGTCGATTTTATATCTTCTAATTTTTAGAATGCCCTGTATAATTTATCTTAAGTTTGACATCTGTTTATGACTTTCTAAGACAAGCAAAACTTTGTATACATAATGACTTTTCTCGGCAAATCAAAAATAAGAAAATTTACAAGAGTCCGGTACCCCATCCGGCGACACACTGTATATTGCAATAAATGGTAATTTGTGATCAAAATTTTCTATTGATTATTATTTTTTTATTTATTCGTTTGATAAATGTAGCCAGACGTGAGATAAAAATTGCAAGTCATCAACGTACTGATTATTTCAAGTTATCTTGATTCAATTAAAAATAGAATGAAAGTGCAATAGTATGAAAACCGTTCCGTGTTTCTTTACATCAGAGATTCAATAACGTAGATATTTATCATGGTGCTGTCTATGGATCGATGGGTTGGTAAAGTGGCGGTAGTTACCGGTGCCAGCGCTGGCATCGGAGCAGCCATTGCTGAGAAATTGGTGGAAAACGGAGTTCAAGTAAGTATATTTTATTAATCGGTCTCTGCAGCAGCTAAAATAATCTCCCATCAATATTATAAAATTAAATATATTTATTTGACTACTTGTTTGAGAGACAAACACACTTGACTCTCACTCGGGAGTGTCTGGTTCGATTATCGGCTGTGGCAACGGGATTATTTCAGAAGAAGAGATTAATTCCAGTATACTCGGGACATTGGGTGTATATCTCTTGTCTCTAAGTCTGTAGTCCCTCCTGCACAATACTCTTCGAGAGCCTTCGGGGATAATAGGTTCATATTAATTGTGGTGTTTGTTTATTATTTATTTGTTTTTATCAGAGTAGCAACTCAATAAAATAAAGATCTGTTTGATCTGACAACAAAATGTGTTCGACGGGGTCTGATTAGTTGTTCGTTAAATATTAGTATACTGCCCTTCCCCAGCTTGCACATGTTCCGTATTGAAAATTCATAAAAACAAAAATATATTTTTGATAAGTTAGACTATCATCACTATGAGATTATACCATTAAATTCTTTTGCCTCTATATATCGACTTAGAAAATCTGCAGAAAACTCACTAGATTAAGACTACAAAATAATTTCCCAAAATGTAAGAAAGCAGGCAGGGCCGGTTTTAAGTAGATTTTATGGGGGGTGCGAAATTGTTATAATGCCGAATGACTTCTTCTCCTTTGCTCCTTCGCGTCAAGATAGATATTTTCTGAGAAGTTTTCTGACAAAGGATTAATCGACCTAATTTCTTTTGCAAATTATTTATTGAAGTCTAAGGAACATTGGTAAAAAGAAAAAACACTGGGACATTTTTCATTTTGTTATTAATAAAGAAACAATTTTAAGCACTTAACAAATTATTTAAATTTGTTAATTTGCTATCTCGGGAACTATCTGAGAAAACCGACTGAAAATGTATACTCGAGGGATTTTGAGGTCGCTGATTACAGTTTTGAAAATTGGAAAATTCAAGATAGCTGACCCAAAATGGTGGTTATGGTGCATAAAAATGAGATATTCTGGCTTAAGTTTACATTTCTGAGAAAAATTACAAGGATAAAAAAGTGTTCAAAATGCCATTTTACACCTA
The DNA here is from genome assembly GCA_936432065.2 of Rutpela maculata. NCBI lineage: Eukaryota > Metazoa > Arthropoda > Insecta > Coleoptera > Cerambycidae > Rutpela > Rutpela maculata. The sequence goes on from OW386292.2 coordinate 20,430,034, forward strand.
AATATGCGATTTATGAATACCTCTCCTTCACCCCAATTGGGGTTAACCTTAGTTTATTTAAATAAAGTAACCATTTTTTAAAATTTTCGGAATAATCACTCAAATTTTTTTTAGTAAAAATATTTTAAATAGATGTAATTTAATTACCCGTTACTGAATTAATTTTACTGTTAATTAGTTCAAAGGGCATACAAATTTTAAATACAACGCGCTTTCTTGATCCTGAGATTTACATACTTTAGTACCTCCTTAATATTAGTACCAAACTTCTCAATAGGAAGAGATGAGATTTATCTCAATAATATGTTAAATACATTATTTTATGATAATGAAATCGACGATGTTCAAGAAGAAGAAAAAATGATGATGAAGAACAAGGGGAGCAATATTGTCATTTATAAACAACTCAAAAAAAAATATTTTAAAGAATGGTGTTTATATATTTTTTGAGTAAACAATTTTTATAATTGTGTAGAAATAAAAAATGTACGTAAACAAAGTTTAAATTGTATACTAAATTATATACTATTGCTTAAAGCGCCAAATGGTGATCGACTTGCCGGCTTCAAAGTTGAAGGGGGCGTGAACCCCCCCCCCCCCCATACCCTCCTTCTATATCCGGTCCTAAAAGCAGGATTATATAACATTTAAGACAGAAACTACAAAGAACCTCTTGAAACACAGTTATTTTATGCAATTTGGTCACTATTATAGCTTCACCTGGTACACGTTTCGTTAAAAGTTTTCTTCTTCTTCACTTTCCGTTACGCAGATTGCTTATAACGGTTCACATTTTTTTTTTTTGGTTGTGCTAAATCTCTTCTTGCTTTTGATGTGAAGGCCCTTAATTTTAGAGTCTGTCTTCATCAAATCTCTTCTCCTGCTTCCATTTTTATTTATTTTTTCTATTGCTATACATATTTGTAGCTACTTTATGTCTTCAGCATCTCTTATCCAATGTTTTACTAACTCATATAGAAACTGCATTTATTGTCCTAAATTGGAGTTTTTTGTTTCAAAATTGAATATGTTTTTCTTTAAGTTATGGATCTCAACAGCTCCAAATATTCAGTTGCATATCATACATTTACCTTCGAATTTACATGAAATCACAAAATATTTAATTGCAGGTTGCTGCTTTGGCCAGAAGACAAGATCTCCTAGACCATCTTGCAACGAAACTAGCCGGCAAAAAAGGCTCATTATTTCCCATCAAAACAGACCTAACCAAAGAAGAAGACATCTTAAACGCATTCGAATGGATTAAAACAAACTTAGGACCTGTCCACATTCTTATCAACAATGCCGGTACTGCTGAGATAGGACTTCTTACAGAAGACAAAACAGAATCCTGGAATAAGGTTATTCAACTTAATGTGATCGGTCTCTCTATTGCGACAAGAGAAGCTGTCAAAGACATGAAGGCTAATAGTGTAGATGGACACATAGTTCACATTAACAGTATAGGAGGCCATCAAGTAGAAAATATTCCTTTAAGTATTTATTTCGCTTCTAAGTTCGCCGTGAGAGCTTTAGCAGAAACATTGAGATGGGAGTTAAACTCCTTGAAGTTAAAAATAAAAATTACGGTAATATTGTAATGAAGCATTCTTTAGATTCCTGCTCCATTACTAAGATTCCGGATTTACACACGACACCAATGTGCACACGGCACGCAAACCTACCCATCTCCCGTCTAGAGGCATGGATTTGCACACGACACTAAACTATACGCAGTTCTACGTCACCAGTAAGCGAGGATTCTCGGATATAAAAGCCAGGCCGCAAATCAACATAATGGAGAGTGGATAATTCTGCCAATCTGTCTACAGCGTGCTGAGCTGGACATATTGCAGTTTTGTGCATCTCCCGACGCAAACACGACGGAACGAATGCAATCTGACCCTGGGAATCCTACAGCGTGTTGAACTGGGACCCCTCGAGTCGTTAGTCATTCCCCGGCGCCGTTTCGCCGCCAAAGCCAGAGACGTCGCATCGCAACCGTTACACTCTCTCTCTCTCTCTCTCAGATAATAGAAAATGTTGTCCTAAGAACCGTAAAAGATACGGACATATAACCTGTACCTGTATGTTATGTAACACTGCCACACATTACCTGTTTGGAAAAGTAAATAAATTGTTTATATTTTTATTGGGCTGTCTTATTAACTAATCTGGACCCTGATTAATCTCCGAACCAGCTACCCGACAAGAAACCGTTACAATATAGAAAAAATGAGAACTGTTACTATTTCGGTAGTAATTTGTTTTCGTTTTTAGAACCTTAGTCCTGGTCTTGTGGATACTGAACTCATTCCCGCTCATTTCAAGGCGAATCTGAAGCGATTGTATGAAGAGAGTAAGATTATGGAGCCCGAACAAATTGCCGATGGCGTTATTTATGCTTTGTCAACACCTCCACATGTTCAGGTAAATATACTCAAACTTCGAATCTCTAAATCGTTGCCCCCTTCCCAGTCGCGCATTTACTCAAGCTTTGGAATTCTTTTCATTAGTTTGCGAGTATTATCAAATAGTTTTTGTTAAAACTAGCAGCTTCATATACATTCATAAATATTTAACCTTTGAGAGTATCTTTTAAATACATGGAATATTTAAAACTATTGCTAGAATTTGTTCATATTGAACACACCATTTATAACTCAAACTGAAGATAACACCCGTTTCATATTTTCAGATTCAGGAACTCACTATAAGACCAGTATAGATCCAATATAATACCTTATAGAGAAGATTCAGTTTTGTACTTATGTTATAACACTATAAATTAATATACATTTGTAAAAATAAAAGTATAAAACTAGTGTTTGTCTGTATGTATTCTTTAAACCTCTACAAGATTTCCACGGCTAAACATCTTCTGACCTCTCCTGAATTTGTAACGATCACTTTCCCAAATTTGTCTGTTCGTACCTCTGTATATACGTACATGTACACTTTTTATTATAGTTTTGTTTTTTAATTGTTTTCGTTCTTTCCTATTCACTAATTGCATTTTTGACCTATTCAACATTCAATGAGTGAAATATATTGAATTAAATAAAGATTTAAAAAACTCTTGGCAGGCTTGGAAGTAGTGCTCAAGATTTTTTTACACATGCCATTAGTTATTAAATAATTATTTCTATTACACAGGCGTACTTACAGTTTTAGGAATTTTCGATTTTGTAACTTTCACTTAAGAACTACTAAATGTCACTTATCAGAGAAATAATGGCATTTTGTAAACTGGTTCTGCTTGATAAGTATGTAACAAGACATGAAAAAGAATTAGATAATGCAAAGAACAAAAATGTCTGTACTGTATTCAATACATAAATATTTCTATAGTCAACTTTTGCTGATAGGCCCCTTAAGGGTTGCGTATATTAAATATACCAAGAAACATCCTTATATAGACTCTGAGGTTTAAGCATCTTTATTATAAAAATAAGGAGACATCAAATAACTGCTCCTAGTAATTTTTTAAGAGAGTACATTTGTTAAGCCTATCTGCATATTTAGTACAGTCACTTGGTATCAAAAAGTACCCAAACTTTGGACTAATTCTATAGCGGCTTGGAATTTTTTTAATTTTGCGGATTCTTAAACTAGAGTATCAAGTTCAAATATTAAAAAGGAAAGTGCTTTTACTCCTAAGAGGCCGAAAACCACCCCTAAAGTAAAAAAATCAATAATTAACGAAGTACTGAGAATAAATTAATGAAACTTTTATTATTTATTTTTTTGGGGTCGCTGATCACGAATGTGAAGTCAGAAATTAAAAATTTTATGTCGCACCCTCAATATGGCCGATATAGATGGGATAAAATGGACGAAGTAATTATTTTTTATTTATTTTGAGAAGTTATGACTTTCTTAGCAGATTGTTACATTTTGAGACATAAAACTTATTCCTTAATAAGAAAATGAATTGCTCTTACACCTAAAAGGATGAAAACCACCCGTTAAAGGAAGTACTGGGAATTTATTAATGAAACTAATATTATTTATGATTTTAAGGTTGCTGATTACGAATTTGGATCGGCTTTTTATGTTAAGGTGTAGCAAATTAATGAAACAATAATTCATATTTTTCAATTACTTCCACATCCAGTGGAAGTATAGTAACGACAAAAAATTAAAAAATTTTTTTTTGTTCAAATAGGCTTAAAATGTCATGAAGCGTCGAGATTTTAAGTTTGAGCGAAAAAAAATTTCTGTCTGTCTGTCGGTCTGTCTGTAACTTTTTTGTGCGCACGTTTACTCTGGAACCGTTTAAGATATTGACTTAAGATTTGGTACACATATGTACTTTAACGAGATCTGGAACTAGATTATATTTTTATCTTGTTCCGTTGAAGGGTTTGGGGGTAAATTGGGGTAAATTTGGGGTAAATGGGTAAATCAAGCAGGTAAGAGTCCATAAAATTGATATTTAGTATATACAAGAGAAGCTAAGGTCTAAAAAAAAATTTTGGCAGTAGTCACCCCCATTACCGCCCCCACCCCATTATTAAAGGGGATGAAAAAAAATTGTGATTTAGTGTATGTACAAGAACCAGAAATAAAAATATTTTTTTATTTCATCCAGGTTCCAATAATCACTTCTTTTTTTCTGGTAAAGCTAAATATTACCATATTTGACCCATTCTGAATTAAACTATAAAATGATATTTGAATTTAAAACTCCTATAGAATTAATCCGAAGTGAGATCATCAAGTTACTGTACTAATTAGTTTTAAATAGAACAACAGATTTTTATAAATGCGGTGTTAAATATCTAATATCCAGTTCTTGACTGTATTTTGTGGTATTATTCCTGCTGTGGATATTACAATGGATCGTATATTAACTCTATTTACTCTCCACCTTTGTTTTATTTCGTCTGCATGTTCTATGTATTTATTTATTTTTGTGGCATACTGGTATGGTTTGCAAGTTATCAGATAGTGGAACAGTAACATCAATAAGAATGACCTTTTTACTCTCTTTATTATTACCACCGTTTGATTGAGATTGAGATTTCAACAACTGGCCCGATTGAATAGCTATTGCAATTTCTCGTTATTTATGAAAAAAAAAAATTGATTTTTTAATTTTTTTATTTATTCGTTTGAGATGCGCTGGTCACGCAAGACAAAAATCAGCAAGTCATCAACGTACGCATACATACTGATTATTTTGAGTTATCTCCTTTACCTCAATTATAAATAAAATTAAAATTCAACGGCACTACCCGTTCAGTTATTTTTGACATTGTAAGAATCAAGAAGGTAGATATTTATTATGGTTTTATCTATGGACCGATGGGTTGGCAAGATTGCGGTAGTTACTGGTGCCAGTGCCGGAATTGGAGCAGCCATTGCTGAGCAATTGGTGGAAAACGGAGTTCAAGTGAGTACATAAAATAGTGCCTTCAGTACCTATATTGGGATTAAATATTTACAAGACGCCGCGCCGCCGGTTATGTTTTTAACATTGTTACTTGTCTCTGCAACAGAGCTAACTTTGTAAAATTTAGTAAGGTACCTAATCCAACATCAAATATCAGATATTTATATACTTAAGCTCCTGTGCCCATTAGAGCGAAGAATTTTTCGGTGTCAATTTTTATTTAAAAATGAAAAAAATGAAAATAAAAAGGTGGAACCCGCAAAAACACTGGAGGGTCTTACCCTCCAAAATGAATTACTTCCACATCCAGTGGAAGTATAGTAACGACAAAAAAATTTTTCAAAATTTTTATTGTTTAAATAGGCTTAGAATGTCATGAAACGTCGAGATTTCAAGTTTGAGAGAAAAAATAATTTCTGTCTGTCGGTCTGTAATTTTTTTTGTGCGCACGTTTACTCTGGAATGTACTTTAACGAGATCTAGAACTAGATTATATTTTCATCTTGTTTCGTCGAAGGGTTGGGGGGTAAATTGGGGTAAATTGGGGTAAATTTGAAGTAAATAGGTAAATCAAGCAGGTAAGAGTTCATAAAATTGATATTTAGTATAGACAAGAGAAGCTAAGGTCTTAAAAAAAATTTTGGCATTAGCCACCCCCATTACCACCCCCATTTCGTTATTAACACTTATAATGAGTCGCATAACTTCTTCAGTATGAACTTCTCAATCATATGTCTCTAAAATCAATTTATTTGTGTGATTTACACACTTGGATCAAATTGAGCTCGATACTTGAGATAAAGCCTCATTCCACATAGCAAGTACGGCTTCGTCACTAAAACTATCTTTCCTGATGTGTTTGTCATAATACTCCTTACAAATTTCCCAAACAAGTTCTATTGGGTTGAACTGACAATGATATGGCGGAAGCCGCAGTACTTCATGTCCATGCTCTCTAATAAAATTGTCGACAACATAGTGTTGCTCTGTTCTGTTAGCTCCAGCTATTTGGAATAGTTCTGTTTTAAATGCGGTATCAGTGAAATCTCTGTTTTTGGTCTTTAACCAGGTTTATATTTTTTCTTTCGTCGAAGATTGTTCTTCTTCAACCCGAGAGTGGTACTTAACATTATCTAAAACAATAATGCTTGAATTTTGTAACCCCAGCAAAAGTCTCTCTGTCAGCCACTTTTCAAAATTTTCACAGTTCATGTTGTCATGGTAACTTACTGACTTATTCTTGGTGGAGAAAACTAAACTCGCATTTTAAGCAAAGTCATGAATAGATCCCGCATGTGCAACTATAAATCTTTTACCTTCTGTAGCTATACGACGCCTTTCCGATTTCCTGGAATCATCTTGCCAAGAACGTTTTCATCCTCCTCTGCTAAAGATCCAAGTTTTGTCTAAGAACACTACATCTTTGGGGTTATTACTTTTCAAATTTTTTACTTATTTGCGTGAAAACTCTAGCCGTTTTAGATTAATTTATGGTCTTTCACACAGTATTTTTCTATTGTCATTTTTTTTTAAAGGAAAAGCCTAATTTTTTACTCACTTTATATAAATTGGTACGGCCAATATCAACTATTACTCCAGATTTTAGCTCTTCTAAAAGGATAGCATAGGAAATATGTTTATGATCAGACACGATATCGTAATTAACATTTTTTATTTCATATTTTACAGCATCGTGTAATTCTTTTTTGGACTTTTTACTATTCCGTTTAACCGAAGCTTAAGGTTCCACATTTTCTTTGTCGTTTTTAGCTATTTTTCTTACAGTCTTTTCATCGATTTTTAAAGCCTCACCCACTCGCCTTTGAACAGCTTTTATTGACAATAAAGTACCACCATTTTCATTTTTTTTTGAAAATATTCCAACAAATTCAAAACTAACTGCTGTGATTGCGGATTTAAAAATTCACCAGGATGCATGTTTGCTATTTTAACAATAGAACAAGACTAAAATTGCCCTCTTAAGCACTAATTGAAATAAGTGCACTACACCTGCTCTATCCGACTTCCGAGAAAATCGCCAGCCGTATTCGACGACGATACGAGTTACGCAAATTGATTTGCTGTCGAACAATAGAAATGCCGCACGTCGATCTTAACTTGACCACAAAAATTAAAACTACGTTACGGATTAAGTTACAAACAATATTTCAATAAAGACAAGGAAAGATAGAGCTCCTGACGATATTCCTTACACTATATGACCGGGATTCTATTAGCGAACAGACTTTAGTTAGTGTATATACGAATTACACTTTTTTTTTTAATTTTTATTTTATTACAGGTTGCTGCTTTGGCGAGAAGACAAGATCTCCTAGACCACCTTGCAACGAAACTAGCCGGCAAAAAGGGCAAATTGTTTCCCATTAAAACGGACCTAACGAAAGAAGAAGACATTTTGAACGCCTTCAAATGGATTAAAGCAAACTTAGGACCTGTTCACATTCTTGTCAACAATGCCGGAACTGCTCAGAGAGGACTTCTTTCTGAAGACAAAACTGAAGCATGGAACAAGGTTCTCCAACTTAACGTGATAGGTCTCTCCATAGCCACAAGGGAAGCAGTTAAAGACATGAAAGCTAATAATGTAAATGGACACATATTTCACATTAACAGCCTAGCAGGTCATCAAGTGTTAAATTATCCTTTGAGTATTTATTTCGCTTCTAAATTCGCAGTGACGGCTTTAGCAGAAACATTGAGGTTGGAACTGAACTCTTCGAAGTTAAAAATAAAAATTACGGTAATATAGAAAAAATGGCCACTTATCTTTTCAGTACGAATATTCTTTAATTTTTAGAACCTTAGTCCCGGTCTTGTTGAAACTGAACTAAATCCAGACTATATAAAGGCGAACCTGAAGCAGTTATATGAAGAAAGTAAAATTATCGAGGCGGAACAAATTGCAGATGGCGTTATTTATGCTTTGTCGACACCTCCTCATGTTCAGGTGAATATTTCAAATCCATAAAACATAGTTCCCTCAATGCATTTACAATTTAGCTTTACAATATTGCATTTAATTTTGTCCAAACATAGAGATTTTTATAATATTAAATATATTATTACTGCTTAGAAATTGTTAAACATGCAGACAAAAGTCTTCAGAATGGAGTTATTTTATAATTTGTGTTTAAATTAAATTAGCATTCTAGGACTAGTAATAACTGAGTAAATGTAATGACAATTTTATTTTATGGGCGTTAAATAATTTTAAATTCAATTTTTAATTTGAAAATGGTAGTTCCTCTAAAAGCCGTGGCGTTAATGGTCATCCATGCGCAGTATAATTCAGGCAGTAAATTTGTATGGCAGCTATGAAATACAAACTTCACCATTATAATTGACATGTACACTTCTGTGCAATAAAATCCCGTACACCTGTTTATATTTATTAAATCATTCTTTATTTATTTGTCAGTGTCAGTGTCATATTTTCGAAATGCCGAAATTAACTGAACATGAAAAAATTCTAATTCTCTCTAAAATTGAAGAGAGATGGTCTATCAGAGCAGTTTCTAACCATTATCACCTAAATAAAAGTAACGTTATGAGTGTGAAGAAACGGTGGGAGGAGGAAGGTATCATAAAGAGAAAAGACAGTTAAGGCCAACCGAGAAGTTCAAATTTCGCTCAAGATGAAGCGCTCCTTGGCTATTTGAGGGAAAATCCGTTTCAAACAGCAGTAGACACTGTGTCCATGACAAATTTTCCAGCATCGAGGTCAACAGCTAGCCGAAGGATAGGAAAATCGGAATTAAAAAACTGTGTAAGTGCCAAGATGACCATATTAACAGAAGAACATAAGCAAGCCCGCATTCTGTTTTGTTTAAATTATGTCTATCGCCCGTTGGAGTTTTGGAACAATGTTGTGTTTAACGATGAAGAAGTTTTTCAGTCTTGTAATGACGGACATATTCGGGTGTACCGTCCTGCAAATACTAGGTTTCACGAACGCTACGTGTCTCCGCGGAACAGGTCCAGGCGATTTTCTGTTAATGTTTGGGCATAGATAAGCGTATATGGCCCTGGTGTAGCGTGGCGTATCATGGGTAATGGTAGTTTTAATCTGGCCTTATCTCGGATACAATTTTTCAACATCAATTTTTACATTTTTCCAAATACCTTACTTATGACATTTCACAATCAATGTCACTTTTTTATAACCTATATGATCATAAAAAATCTAAATTCTAAAAAGACTGATTCACATCACTTAATATTAGTAAAAACTCAATTACTGGATTTTTCAAGTGTACGGGATTTTAATGCACAGAAGTTATGACTGACATTTTTTTGCCGTTTTCGCTAAATGTCAAAAAATGCCACTTTTGATTTGTTCGTGCCGAGCCGAATTTTCAATTTGCCCTGTGCAATTTACGATGCGGATCAACTAGAACTCTTCTTCTTTGCGTCGCGACATTGTACGGGCATCCCGCAGGTGTTTTTCGAAAAATATGAACGTTTTTGCGCTATTCTCGGTTCCGAAATGCATGCTTTTTGCTATTTTTCGCTGATACCTCTGAAACGGTAAGAACTGGCTAAAAATTAAAAATGCTGTAAAACGAGTTCGTTTCATTACGAATCTTTTGGTTCTATCAGAATTTTGATTTTTTTTTAGTTTCGGGGATATTTACTGAAATATGTAGCGATGTACGGCAAAAAATCGCACAAGTAACTCCTTAACCTTGGCTCTTAGGCCAAAAAACTGCCCTAACGAATTTAAATAGAATTAAATTTGCTTAAACCTTTTTTTAAATTTTTTGTCTTCCGACAAAAATGAAATTGATCTCAAATATGATGTTATCTTAATATTATGTATTACCTAGAGGCTCCTTTAATCTCGGCCCATTGAAGCAAACGTTTCTGGGAAAATGATTAATAAAATTTAAAATAAGTAGTATAGTTTTTGTGGATTTATGAATAATTAACAAATATCACAGTAATTTTAATTACTGTTACGTTATCCTCGTATATTTCACTGTTCAAATCAGTAGCTATTTTTATTTTTAAGTTTTTTACATCCATGAAATAACCCCATTATATATCTGGTTAAATTAACAAAGAAAACAAAATGAAAAAGAACAGAGAATTAATAAAAACTGAAAGAGAATCTCCAAAAGTTCCACGCAGAAAACTTACTATTATTATTATTAATTAGTTGATTTACCACGGCTTCACCTAGATTAAGACAGCAGAGGGTCGCGTCGGTGGTATACCTGCCCATTGGTATATCAACTTTAACAATTTAAAATTCAACGGATCCTCTCTGTTATTTTCTTAACAATATAATTAAAAAAGTAAATAAAAAAATCAGCACGAAGGTGTTAGAAATTAGCATTATTTCACCCATGAAGGCGTTCCATAATTTCACATGCAATCTCTCAAAAACTGCCAAATCTTAGAAAAAAGTTTCAAACAAAAAATGCATTCATCTATGGACAAGTTTCAACATCTGAAATGCATAGACATTTAAACCTATATATTTCAAATTCATGGAATATTTTGAAGTTGAATTGGAAAATTGTCGAGTATGAATAATTTTAATATGGTTTCACAGTTAAAACTTTCAGATCTCACAAGCTGAGAAATATACAGCAGCTGCTAGAATTTGTCTAAGCACATCCTTTATTTATAAGTTAAACTGCACATGAGCAATATTGTATTTAATAACTGTTTTATTTCCAGATTCAGGAACTCACCATAAGACCAGTTATAGATCCATAAAAATGACCTACAAGGAAGAATAGGCATTGTAACTAAATTGTTGTTATATATAAAATTTAAGTAAATAAGAATATAAAACTGATGCTTGCTTTGTATTTGCTTTCTTATACCAAAAGAAACTCCACTCCACACTCTGCTCCACCCCACTACAAAATTTTCACTAATACGCATCTTTTGATCCTGCAAGAATATATTGTAACCATTTTCTCAAAGATGTCGTCTACTTCTGCAAACACTTATATGTACAATGTTTACACAGTTAATTGTGAACTTCGCCTTTTTTCGGTAATTTATTTGTTCTCAATGTATTTGTTGGCTTGTTTGTTAATTACTGTACATTGTTACCGAAAATAAAGACATTATTATTATTATTATTATTATTATTATTATATGATTATATACGTATTAATGTATTGTTTTTGTATTTTCCTATTCACTAACCATCATCACCATCATTATATGTAACAAATTAAGATTGTTGAATAATAAAGATAAAATTCTAAAGATAAATCTCTAGGCAGGTTTGAAAGATACTATACAACAATGTGTTTTCAATTTTTCTTGACAAAAAATTATGTTTGGCATTTTAATTTATCTTATTTATTCGTTTGATAAACACTAGTTATGCGAGATAAAAATCAGCAAGTCATCAACATTTACATACACATTGATTATTTTGAGTTATCTCCCGCAAGTGAATTATAAATAAATTCAAAATACAATTGCACTACCTGTTCAGTGTTTTTTCCATCGTAAGATTCAACTGCGTAGATATTTACGATGGTGCTGTCTATGGATCGATGGGTTGGCAAAGTGGCGGTAGTTACTGGTGCCAGCGCTGGCATCGGAGCTGCAATTGCTGAGCAATTGGTAGAAAATGGAGTCCAGGTAAGCATATTGACACACCTGATCTTTTTATTCCAGACATAAATGTTTAGAACAAAAGAGAGGGTGAAAGGCGATATAGTGCGGAAGTAAGGGTTTTGTGATTCAGGGGGAGGCCAGAAAGGCAAAACTCTCAGAACCTGACTCCTTTCGGAGCAATTTCAGGCACATGAGGATAATAAAAATCATAGTGGATCCTCCATTGAGTATGAGGTCGGACTACATGCTACCAAAAATTACACTCAACAAGTCCTTCATTGTCAGCATTGGAGATAAGAAGGACTGGATGACAGGTGCTCCTAACGCATTACGCAAAGGCCTGGCCTGGTATACCGATGGGTCCAGGATGGAAACAGGAGCTGGAGCAGGAATACATGGTGAAAGGCCAAGAGCGAATATAAGTCTCTCCCTTGGACAGCACACCACTGTGTTCCAGACAGAAATTCTGGCTATACTCGAGTGTGTACACGAGAATGTTAAACGAAGATATATGAACCAGCAGATCTCAATTACATCAGACAGTCAAGCGGCACTTAAGGCACTAGCCTTCAACAAGGTGTCTTCCAGACTGGTTTAGGATTGCCACGAAGAGCTTAAAATTCTGGAAGAGCGGAACAGAGTAAAACTGCTCTGTATGTCGGGACATACCAGTATAGAGGGCAAAGAAAAAGCTCACAAACTTGCTAGACAAGGAGCAGCTGATATATTCTATGGCCACAAAAGGTTCAGCCATAAGGGTATTCAAAGACTGGGTGAAGAGTAAACACCACCACTACTGGAGAAATATTCCAGGAAATCGACATGGGAAAACATTTATCAATGGACCATGTTCAAAACAAACTGAGGAACTGTTCACAAAGAACAGGATTTAGCTGAGAACCATAACAGGTCTTCTGACGGGATAATTTTCCGCTAAGAAGTACCTGCATTTAATTGGAAAGTTTGTTGGCGACCTTAACTGCAGACTGTGCGGTAACATATCAGAAACTGTGGAACGTAGACTGCGAGGCATTGGACCGCAGAAGATATAATATCTACGGGCAAATTCAAACAGACCCGGAAACCATAAAAACTCGCCAATTTTCAGACCTGTATCACATTGTCAGTGAAATATGAAAATGGACAGTATAAACTAAGACAGTGAGAACACAATAAATCCAGGAGGCTGCAGTGCCCTCGGAGAATTTTTGTCAGATAAGCTCCAAGAGGAGGAGTTTTAGTCAGTTAGACACTCAGACCCATTCCAGCGATCGACTGCCCATGCGATCGAAAAAAAAAAGGGTTTTGGGTTCAATTTTAAGTAAAAGAGTTCGAAGTTATAATTCTCACAATATTCTGCAGAACTTATTTGTTTTCGTTTTTTTACTAAATTACAGGTTGCTGCTTTGGCGAGAAGACAAGATCTGCTAGAAGAACTTGCAAATAAATTATCTGGCAAAAAGGGTAAATTGTTTCCTATCAAAACAGACCTAACGAAAGAAGAAGACATTTTAAATGCATTCAAATGGATTAAAACAAACTTGGGACCTGTCCACATTCTTGTCAACAATGCTGGTACTTTTGAGAGAGGACGTCTTACAGAAGACAAAACTGAATCATGGAATAAAGTTATCCAACTTAATGTGATTGGTCTCTCCATAGCCACAAGAGAGGCTGTTAAAGACATGAAGGCTAACAATGTAGATGGTCATATAATTCACATTAACAGCCTTGCAGGCCATCAAGTAGAACGTTATCCTTTAAGTATTTACTTCGCTTCTAAGTTTGCTGTGACGGCTTTGGCAGAAACTTTGAGGTTGGAACTAAACTCCTTGAAGTTAAAAATAAAAATTACGGTAATATAGGAAAAATTAGCAGTATTACGTTTCCGATACAAACATTTTTTTCGTTTTTAGAACCTTAGTCCCGGTGTTGTTGAATCTGAACTAATTCCAGCCCATATAAAGGAGAATCTGAAGCAATACTATGAAGCAAGTAAAATCATTGAGGCAGAAAATATTGCTGACGGTGTTATTTATGCTTTGTCAACACCTCCTCACGTTCAGGTAAACATCTGAAATATATTGACCCTACAATGCATTTACAATTTAACTTTACAACCTAAAGTGTAGTTAATAGCATCAAAATATACAAATTTTTATAATATCGTTATTTAACACATTATTACTGTTTAGAAATTGTTAAAAATTCACAAAGCCTTTAGAAATATATAGATAGATACAGCAAAGAAAAAAAAGAGATAATAAATAATAAAGACAAAGAATTTGAGTGAGATTTCAGCAAGTTCAAGCCACAAAACTTATCAATATTACATATAAAAGTTTAGTATGGAGCATAATTAATATTATTGATAGCTATAAAGTTAGGTAAGTTAGTGATTTTTTTAATTGAAGCATACAATGTCACTTGACATATGAATTATAATCTCATTTAAATACTCTATATACATTTGATATTTTTCTATACTTAGTCTTCAACATCAAAATCATTGCTCCTTCCACTGAGAATTTTCAAATGCACATTTAGAACTATGATACTCAAACATTGACATCAACTCTTGCATAGCAATTTTTCTTATTTTCCATTTTCTTAATATAGTAATGTATATTTAATATTTCAATTGTGACGTAAACATTTCTGTGACCCCCTACTCACTTTTATTCAAATTTTTCAAAATTTGAATAGTTCCCACTAGGTAATGACAAATTTTAACTTTACAGAATAGAAATTAGTTTTCTTTTCTGGACGCACGTATCTTCAGCTTTATATACACAAAAAATATATAGATAGACCTTTAAAATCTTTTTCAAAATTTTTTAAATAAGTAGGTACATGAAATATTTAGAACTTGGAATGAAAAATTGCTGAAAATGACTGATTTCAATAGTGCTTCCAATCAAAACTTTCAGACTTGAATACGTCACAAGCTGAGAAATATCCAACTGCCCTTATAATTTGTAATTCAAACTAAACATAAAACATTGTAGCTGTTTCCATTTCAGATTCAGGAACTCACCATAAGACCACTTATAGATCCAGCATAAAAATGACTTATAATGAAGAATAAGCATTGTAATTATATTGATATACCTACTGTAAATATACATTTGAATAAATAAAAATATTAACTTGATTTTTGTTTTGTTTATACTTCTTCTACTAAAGCTAATGAAAAAAATATGGTTTTCTTTACAGCAAAGTTGTGACTATTTCCCCAAAAATGTCTGTCTGTATAGCTGTTATACATATATTTACATGGTTTATTGTACATCAGTATTCTAGAAATTTTCATTTTCGTTTAGCGTCTGTAACGTATATATTTTTACCTACGATCACTATTGTAAATAGTAAAAAACACACTACCTGCCATCTATGTAAGTTGGATTTTACACATTGTAAAAAAAAAGGCACTATAAACAAATCGCACGGTAAACAAAACGCATGGGACATGCAAATATAGGTGGCTTAGTTCGCTGACGCGGGGTTTAAAAAAACAAATGCGCCTACGTAATTTTCAAACGCTGTCAAAACTGACATAATATTTGTTGAATAATATTGTTGACAAGTAAACTAAATTCAGATTTTACTAAAAAAATATGATCGTAGGTAAAGTATAGTACATAATTCGAGTTGTAAAGCAATTACGCACTCATAGAAATACGCACTCGCCGCTACGCGGCATCGTGCGTAATATGCTTCTTACAAACTCATTACGTAATATAATATTATAATCAAGTGATGTTTTAGGTTTATTATTTACCGTGAAAAATAAAAAAAATCACAAGAAAAATGTTTTCAAGATGATAGTGGTTCCTCTTTGAACTAAATGCAGTAGTAAGCCTCAGCTAAACACTTCTACCTCAAAATTTGTTTTATGCGGCCTGACCTCTCCACAAGTTGCATCAGTAAGTGACGTTACCGTGGAGACTGCGGTAAGGGTATTTTTGCGCGCGACTCTATCTCCATTCATATATGTATATTGTTTACTGTTTATAATAACACACTACATACAATAACAATAATAATAATGTTTATTAATAATATCAATTTGTTATTTAATTCTTTATATATTTAGGAGGTAACTATTTAATTGTTTTTTTTATATCTATCAATGCATGAATGTAAGTTCTTTGATTACTACTGATCCATTTGTTGGTTTTAGTTTTAGAGATTCAAGCAGAGCGAATGTTTTTAACTAATCAGGAATAGATTATATATTTTAGAGCCAAGGTAAATGAAGCACCTCTGTCCGATAGCTTTAATCATTTTTGGTTGTGACAAACACGTCTCTATTTTACAAGTATTATATACGTAATCGATTTGACGCAATTTGCATTTATAGTTTTCAAGAAAGGGTATAATATTATAACAAATATATTGGACAACTTCCAAATCCAAAGTCAAATCCAGAAGGGAGCTACACATTTGAAAAACTCCTTATCCAGCTTTCTCTTTTGTATCAGACTCCATAGCCTTGATAAGGGCTCCTTGGTATAGCTATTGGTTTGTCTTCGCCAAGTAGTTGGAACCTCAGTCTGGCTAGGCTTTCGCAATGGCACAGCACATGTACTGAGGTTTCCTCTTCCACTTGACAGATTCTGCATGTTGCATTCTCTGCCAGGCCCATTAGACTCATATGTCTATTAAGCCTACGATGTACAGTTAAAAGACCTACCATTATCCTAATGACCTTTCCATTTTGGCTTAGTAGGTCTTCCGTGAATTTGGCCGATCGTTCTTTAATGAATTTTTGGGCCTGTCTCGGTTGTTGGGAAATTTTTCCACCACTCCAGATTTATTTGGTACCCATTCATTAATGGATGTTCGTATGCTTGGATTAGCCATACCGCAAAAAGGTTCAGGTCCCACTAGGGCCTTAGATGCGACTTCCCGGGCCAGTTCATCAGCCTTCTCATTTCCCCTGTGTCCCTCGTGTCCTGGTACCCATGTCACGATCACTTTGTTCTGACTTCCTAGGTCTGTAAAGGCATTTATCCCATACTAGTCTTGAATCGACCTGCATGGAATCGAGTGCCTTTAGCGCTGCTTGGCTATCGGAAAAAATGGCAATTGACTGGTTTACAGTTGATTGCCTTATTATTTTCTTTGCACACCACTGTATAGCGACCACTTCAGCCTGAAATATTGTGGCGTGTATTCCTAGACTTATCGGTATTTTCGTTTTCGACCTTATCCCGTAAATCCCAGCTCCGACTCCCTGTTCTGTCTTGGAACCGCCCGTATACCAGATCGTTTTGCACCATTTATTGGAGGACCGTTTTGCCAGTCCTCCCTGTCTGGTATTTTGATTTGAAAATTTTTGTAGAAGTTATACTTTGGGACCATAGTGTCCTTGGGCATTCCCAAAATGGGATCTGCCTTCAGCTCTGAATATAACTTTTGGTGCTCTGTTCCGTGTTGTTGCCTTATGGGCGTTGTGCCTTGCAGTAGCCTATGTACCACTGAACGAGCTTCCCCTTGGATACATATGTATAGTGATGTCAGGTCTAAAAGGACTTCCAGTGCTGCCGTGGGAGCATCCTTTACTCACTGATATTGCCAATGTCAGAGCTGGAGATCGAACCCAGTATGCGATTGGCAATGTGACCAAGCATGCAGGTATAATTATTATATAATATATAAATATTATTCTTTATATCTTAATTGTTTTTGTTTTTCATTAATTGTATCATTTATCTGTTCGATATCTAATGAATTAAACATATTGAATTATATACTTAACAAAGATAAAAAAAAGTCTTTTGACAGTCTTAAAAGATACTATACGACAGTGTTTCTCAAACTTTCCTTACGTGTGTCATCAGTTATTAGATAATTATTTATAGCACAAACGTATTTTGTTATAAGTACAGAAGGAGCCTCTGTAATGTGTACATTTCTATTTGACTTGTATGTATATATATTACTTAGAAAACCAAACTGATTTAGAAATTTTCAATATAAATAATAATACAGGTCTACAGATAAAAAGGTCTTGTCCTAAGGTTCTGATCTAACTTTTCTAAAGTATTTTGACGCGCTGAAGCCGATTTTGGATACAAAATTTTTTTTATAGTATCCACCAATCTCCCTAAAAAAGGACAAAAAAAAGTCTTGTCCTAAGATTCTGACCTAACTTTTTTTAAGTACTTTGATGCGCTGAAACCACTTTTGGATACAAAAAAAATGTAGAGGACGAAAAGGGGTGGTAGATGGATTCGATAGAACATTTTTTATGTGCAAAATTGACTTCAGCGCGTCAAAATAGTTCAGAAAAGTTAGATCGAAACCTCAGGGCAAGACCTTTTTTTGCCCTTTTTAGGCGAAAAAGGCGGTGGTAGAGGGAAATTGACACGATAGGAAACTTTTTTGCGTCCAAAATTGGTTTCAGCGCGTCAAAATACTTCAGGAAACTTAGATCAGAACCTTTGGACACGACCTTCTTTTTTGTAAATCTGTGTAATTAATAAAGATTAGAAAATTATCACCCCGTGAGTGAGATCCTTCAAAAACTGGCTGCATTGTATATTACATTGTAGGATTATCCATGAAGATATTTTCAGTCATTATTTATTTTTCATTTATTCGTTTGGGAAACACTGGTTTTTAAGATAAAAATTAGCAAATCATCACCGATTATTTCGAGTTATCTCCTTCAAATCATTGATAAAAAGCAATAGCGCTACTTGTTCAGTGTCTCTTCGCTTCGTGAGATTCAAGAAAGTAGAAATTTACAATGGTGCTTTCTATGGACCGATGGGTTGGCAAGGTGGCAGTAGTCACTGGAGCAAGTGCTGGCATCGGAGCAGCCATTGCTGAGCAACTGGTGGATAATGGAGTTCAAGTAAGTACATTTTTAGTACTGGCAATCTACTAGAAACAAAATCATCTTTACTTCTCTTTGAGAATATCGGCCTTATGAGATTAGATCAACACATTCATTAATAGATCTTACAGCCTTACAAAATACACAAAAACCCACTAAATTTACGATTACACTTTTTTTAAATTTATGTGGTTAACTTCGGCCTATCTCCACTACCAAGGTCAATCACCGCCGCCAGGCGACAATTTATACCAGGCTGTGACCTGGGAATTTTGCCGAACCTCTTCTCTGTCGAAAAGTAGGGATCTTTTACTTGCCTAATATTTAATAGACAAGGAACCGCTCCGAAGAATGGTATATCCACCACGTAATCCTCATCTCGAATTACATAACTTCAATGGATACGCTGATAGACAACCCGCTAGAAGGTGGGATAAAATCGCCGTGTTTCCCCAGACAGGTTACCCTATCTAAGTACTAACCGCGACGAACGCTGCTTCAACGAAAGTATTGTTACGTGTTTACACCCCTTTTGCAAACATCCGGAAATTATAACAATTGATCACTTGGCTTACTTCTGATCTCACTCAACTGTCTACTAAACTATACTCTACTGACCATCTGAACTGTGCTGTCTACACTGGGCTTTTCCATACATTTATATACCCAAAGATGAGAGCTCCAGAATGTTCTTTCCTCATTCTGTAATTTTCCAGTAGGCTCTCTGCAATTTCCAGACTCTGACACCACGCGCCATCTCTGGGCCGATTGCCAAACGAACTAACTAACTTAGTTCTGTGTTTCTTGCACATGGAACTTGGGAATTCCCATAGATGGGGTATAAAGCTGCAACAGTATCGAAATAACCGAAAATAAAAGTAATAAAGTTGAACTGTATCAGATTTAAGACATTTAAGACATACATTAAATCACCTCTTAAAACAGTTTTCATTCGATGATGATATGAAAATCTGGGGTACTCTGAGCTATCTCTTGCAAAGATTTTTTAGGTTATATAGTAATTTTTATTTATATTGTCTATAATTAGTATTTAATTTAAATGTCAATGTTTGCTTTTTACTAAGTACTTTTTACTGTGAATTAAGAGTACAATACTTACGATAATATCAGAAATGTAAACAATTTATACCATATATTTATATAAGTAACCAACAAACATTTAGTATATTCTATTTTATATGACTGGCTCTTTCTTAAGTCGACCAGTATACAGGGTGATTCTTTTAAGGCGGCCATTAGAATATTTCCCACTTGCAGATGAGATAGCCATTTGAAATTTAGTAACCTTCCATAGTCGACCGTTACGAGTCCAAAAATAATAATTTCAAAATGGCGGCACTTCCGGAAATACCAGAAGTCGATACCAACTTGCTTATTTTAAATGGAACACCCTATATATTTTCGACTTTTCGAAATAATCATAAAATTCTGAGTCAAAACATGTTGCATACCCCATATCTAAACCTAGCAATTTCGGAGATATTTGACATTTTATAAAAAATTTGACAGGTGCAACGGTTTGCAAGAATCGTTATAACTTTCTTCGTGTAGGAGATCCTGATTTGCTCTTCGGTACGTAAAAAGAACACAAGATGAGCTAGAAAGAATAGATTCCAAAATAGTATACCAAGTGTTTTATTTTTCACGTTACATTTTGTCAAATTCAAGCCTCAAAAACTTTTTTATTTTAAATGGAACACCCTGTATTTTTTTACATCAAATTATGTTAAATTAAATTCCCTTTTTTCTAGTATAAGCATTGTAGGGGTTAAAGTTACAACTTTTTGAAAAAATCTTGGGAATAATTCAAAAAGTACATGCCGATATAAGTCCACCTCAAATTTAATTCTACATCGATTGCCATAATAAAATTTGGCACGTGCCATTTGACAGAGCAAAATATTCTAATATTATCCAATATGCGTTTTACAGTGTATGGTGGTTTCTGTTCTTATAGGTATTGAGTAGCAAATGTGTTACATGTTCTTGGTATTACTTTATCACATTCTCCATAAATAATAAACAAACCTAAAAGTCTTCGTGGGTGTAATTTAAACGTGCTGGCGTTTTTTAACATAAAAGAACGACTGTCATTAATGATTGTTTTTAATCATGGGTAAGTTGATGGCAATTTTTATTAAAAATTTTTGGATATTTAAGAAAATCGCCAATATTTCGAAAAGTTGCAATTTTAACCCCTACAATGCTAATACTAGAAAAAATGGAATTTAATTTAACATAATTTGATGTAAAAAAATACAGGGTGTTCCATTTGAAATAAAAAAGTTTTCGAGGCTTGAATTTGACAAAATATAACGTGAAAAATAAAACACTTGGTATACTATTTTTTTTTGTAGAGAATAGCTCATTTTGTGTTTTTTCTACGTACCAAAAAGCAAATATGGATCTCCTACACGAAGAAAGGTATAAAGTTTCTTGCAATCCGTCGCACCTGTCGAATTTTTTATAAAATGTTAAATATCTCCGAAACTGCTGGGTTTAGATATAGCGTGTGCAACATTTTTTGACTCAGAATTTTATGATCATTTCGAAAACTCGAAAATATATAGGGTGTCCCATTTAAAATAAGCAAATTGGTATCGATTTCCGGTATTTCCGGAAGTTCCGCCATTTTGAAATTATTATTTTCGGACTCGCAATGGTTGACTATGGTAGGGTACCAAATCTCAAATGTCTATATCATCTGCAAGTGGGAAATATTCTAATGGTCGCCTCAAAAGAATCACCCTCTATACCGGGTGCCACAGGGTAGTGGTTCCCCCCTATATTTCCTTTATTTTTTAACTTATCCATTTGAAATTTGGGGTGCATAAACTACCTGTAAAAATAGATTTTTGGACATAAGAAACGGTATGAGACCATTTCCGGTTTACCCGGAAATGACCGCAACGGTCGATTTTTAAATGGAACACCCTGTATATTTTTACATATTTTGATTCGAGCCAACATTCTGAGTAAACCATGAGATTTTTGCGAATTTTTGAGTCGATGGTCAGTTTTTTAAGCATTTTAAGACACTCGTCTAGAGTGCTTTGGAATGCCAATATTTGTTCTACGGCAGGTAACGTCCAAGTGAAAAATATTTTTTCGTTTAATTTCATTAATAACTATTTACCAAGCCTTCAAAATTGAACAAATCACTTTTTTATCGAAAACTTTTTTTTCAAATTGGAAGGTGGTGGCTCATAGTGTTCAATAAATTATAGATTTTTTTCTGAATTCATTGATATCCATTTCAAATCTATGCTACTTGTTTTTCTGTTTTATTGAATTTATTTGAAAATAAAAAATCACTTTCAATATAATTTTTCTTGAATATTAACGTAGTTGCCTTTGCAAAAATCATATGTCTAATAATGAAGTGTGAATAACTACTTTTTGTGAATAATAGCTTTTTGGTTCTCTCTTTTCTTTTTTAGTAGGTATAAGTACTAGTGCAAACTATAAGGATCAATAAAAATTATTTTTAAAGTGATTTTTTATTTTTAAATAAATTTAATAAAATAGAAAAACAAATAATATAGATTTGAAATGGGTATCAATGAATTAAAAAAAAATCTATAATTTATAGAACACTATAAGCCACCACCTTCCCATTGGGAGGCTTCGTAAATAGTTATTAATGACACTAAAGGAAAAATTATATTTTTCCCTTGGACTTTACCTGCCGTAGAAATTTTGGTATTCCAAATTTTGGTATTCCAAAGCACTCTAGACGAATATCTTAAAATGCTTTAAAAAACTGAACATCGACTCAAAAATTTGCGAAAATCTCATGGTATACTCAGAATGTTGTCTTGAATCCAAATATGTAAAAATATACAGGGTGTTCTATTTAAAAATCGAAAGTTGCGGTCATTTCCGGGTAAACCGGGTAAACCGGAAATGGCCTCATACCATTTTTTATGTCCAAAAATCCATTTTTACATGATAATTTATGCACCCCAAATTTTAATTAGGTAATTTAAAAAATAAGAGAAATATAGAGGGAGCCACTAGCCTGTGTCACCCGGTATGCCAAGCGTATTGGCAATAATCTGTATATATCCAAATAGGTGTAGACTATCTCTTACTCCCAGATATACATCTAACTATACAAACAATGAAAAATTTCTTGGATCATAGGAAAGTTGAAAGCAATTTGCACTTACCTAAGTCCAATTTCATAAATATGCACCGTTGCTACTTTATTTACACATTAGCAGCATTGAAATGATCCCAAATTTTGTAGAATATAATCTAATATTAAATGATTAAAATAAAATAAAATTTGCTTTTAAAACTTCATATTAAACAAAGAAATAATTATTCTTAGTTAATTCACATTTTTAGCTTTCCAAAATGCAAATAAGAAGTTGAGTTTTAAAAAATGAAAATTATTTGCGTTGTAAATAAAATAATCTGGCAACTCTGCTTTAGCAATAAGACTGGAGGATTTGTTTTGTATTATTTTATTCAGCGGTGTTAAAATCGTCCTTGGAATTAAATAAGTCATTATATATTTGGTTACTATAATAGCTCCACCCGGAGCTGGGACATTCGCGTGAGTGAAAGCTTTGCATAAAACCGTCTGAAAAATGCTTCTTCATTTTCCGTCCGCCACACTTCTTGCTAAGGTTCCTATCTCTCTCCTGGTCTTGCTAGATCTCTTTTTGTTTTTGACCTGAAATTTCTTAATGTTAGACCCAGTCCTGATAAAAGTTATCTAAAGGTTCTGTCCATTTGCTCTCGCTTTAATCTCATTGTTCTTTTTCTACATTTATTTGTAACTGGTTTTTTGTATCAGAATTTCTTGCTCAATATACTCTACTACATCCTCTAATTCTCCTAGAAATTTTTTGGTATTTAACATTTTTGCTTTCTGTTTCTAAATTGAACATCGTTTTTCTTGCTTATTTTTGATGTACCTATTAAGGAATATGTACCTGTCTGTAATTTATCACTTTATATATATTTAATGTGTACACGAATTTCAATATATTTTATTACAGGTTGTTGCTTTGGCACGAAGACAAGACCGCCTGGATCAACTTTCCAAGAAACTAGCCGGCAAAAAGGGCAAATTGTTTACCGTCAAAACAGACCTATCCAAAGAGGAAGACATTTTAAACGCGTTCAAATGGATTAAAGCAAACTTGGGACCTGTTCACATTCTTATCAATAATGCCGGTACTCTTGAGAAAGGACTTCTTTCAGAGGGCACTACCGAATCATGGAATAAGGTTATCCAACTTAATGTGATTGGTCTCTCCATAGCGACAAGAGAAGCTATCAAAGACATGAGGGCTAATAATGTAGATGGGCATATAATTCACATTAACAGTCTCGCAGGGCATCAAGTAGAACGTATTCCTTTCAATGTTTATTTTGCTTCCAAGTTTGCAGTGACAGCTTTAGCAGAAACTTTGAGGTTGGAACTAAACTCCTTGAAGTTAAAAATTAAAATTACGGTAATACAGAAATAGTTAGCACTGTTACCTTTTCGCTACGAATATTTTTTCGTTTTTAGAATCTTAGCCCTGGTCTCATTGATACTGAACTAGTGCCAGACGATTTAAAGGCACAATTGAAGGATTTCTATAAAGAGGGTAAAATTATTGAGTCAGAAAATATTGCAGATGGTGTTATTTACGCTTTGTCAACACCTCCCCATGTTCAGGTAAATATGTGGAATATATATACTACAGATTTCGCACAACGTATTTACAGTTTAGCGTTAAGTACATTTTATTCAATTCAAATTTATAAATTTTCGTAATCATATTATTTGGTGTATAAAGAAATTATTAAAAACGCAGACGGTTGTGTTTTCTTCATTAATAACCGTTTTTAGGTATCGTGTATATTTCTCACTAAAAGTATATTTCAATTCTTCATTGGTAATATCACCTACCTTCAAAATATTATCTTTCTTTTGTGGATATATAGTTCAATGTTTGATGGTATTACCTCAGAATTCTTTCGGATGACATCGATTTTGATGAAAATTTGTACTTGACCTATCATACCCCCTTCTTCAAAAGTTATGTGTTCCTGATGTGTGCTTTTTGTTTTTTGGGGGTGAAAACTACCCCTCCTGACAAAAAATTTAAAAACCATAGATTTAAGCTTTACATATATTGAAATCATATTTAAATATGCAGAATAAACATTACTTCATGTTCTGGAATATGATTTATGGTGTGTTACAACGTTTTAACCCTTTAAACCCGAAATTTAAAGAAAAATTAGTTTTAAACAGCTTGGAATGTTTTAATGGTGCATTTACAATGAATTAAAATCCCGTCACTGTTTATAATATAATTTATGATTTATTGCAACGTTTCATCCCTTCCAAACCGCCCTCGTGATAAAATTAATTACCATATTAAATTAAAATTAAAAACTGAAATTATTAAATGAGTTTAAAGGGGAAAAATAAAAATTTTATGTACATTACAATAGCATGTTTTATTATTGAAAATCTATGGATCACTAGAAGGACTATCGACCTCCTCTTCTGGTCTGTAATTGGAGGACAATTTTGACAAAAAGTCCAACTTTTCGGCAGCTACAAGCTGCGCTGCATTTCTGAAATTATAAAATATCATTTGAGGGGTTCTTCCGGTGAAGGCATATTCAGCATTTTGATTGGTCCTTCATTATTAATCCCCCCAATCAGTTGGACGAATATTCCCAAGCCACATCTGGGTTTGTAAATAAACCCTCTTAATGTGCTCATTCAGAGCATCAACTGTCGGAACAAGCATCGATAATTCCACAGCACTGTTTTAGCTTTTTGTTGGTAGCCTTAATAAGGGACTCATAGCGCATCGTGTATGAGATTATACTCAGAGCTGGGCGAGCACTGCCAAAAAGTGCTCGCGAGCACTAAGCACTAAGCACTCAAAAAAAGTGCTTTATTTTTTCGAGCACTAAGCACTGTTAATAGTAGAGTGCTCGCGATTACTAAGCACTCTGAAAAAGTGCTTTAAATTCAGGAGCACTAAGCACTAAGCACTTTTTAAAAATTTAAATAATGGAGTATCTATTGATTGAGGCTAGAATTTCATTGAATTTTTTGTGTTATTTATAAAAAAAGGTCAACAAAAACAACCTAGAAAGAAATTGAGAAATTTTTGAGAGGAAATATGTTACAGGAAAAAGTTGTTTCTAGTGCCAATGAAAGATCAGATGTGAAATTTAAACGTCGGCGACGTATCTCAAAGTTGATATGTTTGCTAAAATTATGATTAAAGTAATTAAGTTGAACCAAAGTGCATAATAACATGATAACAAAACATCAATAGAATAGCAATATGATATATTTTCTTATTTTTCATATTTCTTTAATTCATTTTTACTTCCACATCCAGTGGAAATATAGTAACGCAAAAAAAAAAATTATTGTTCAAATAGGCTTAGAATATCATGAAACGTCGAGATTTTAAGTTTGATAAAAAAAAAATAATTTCTGTCTGTCGGTCAGTCTGTCTGTAACTTTTTTGTGCACACGTTTACTCTGGAATCATTTAAGATATTGAATTGAAATTTGGTACACGTATGTATTTTAATGAGATCTGGAACTAGATCATATTTTGATCTTATTTCGTTGAAGGGTTGGGGGATAAATTGGGGTAAATGGGGATAAATAGGTAAATCAAGCAATAAGAGTCCGTAACATTGATATTTAGTATATATAAAAGAAGTTAAGGTCTCAAAAAATTTTTTGGCATTAGCCACCCACCCACTCCATTATTAAAGGGGGTGAAAAAAATAACATTGTAATTTAGCGTTTATACAAAATCCTAAAGCCTCAAAATTTTTTTTTATTTCATCCACCTCCACTACCGATGTGGCATATCATTTTATAAGTTTTTGGGGTAGATGATTTCAAATATTTTGTTATTAAAGTTCCATAAACAATAATTTCCACATAGTGAAGTGCAAATACAGTATTAAAATTTTTTTCGTTGTGAGAGACTTGAATAGAAAATCTAGGTGTGGAATTTTAAGATTTATAAACACTACAGGTTGCATTATAATTCGAGTCCTATGAACAAACGAACATCAGCGTACCTGCCTTTCGAGATTATTTTAGTAGGTTGCTAAATTGACATCAATGTTTCAAGAATAGATGAGATGCATCAGAGACGCGTCATCGCGTGTGTGTCTGGCTTCTACGATTTCAAATTAGAATACCATGCCACCTGTACGGTGTTTATAGATCTATTATTTTCTTCGGTTTCCTCGAGTCAAATGGATGCGCAGAGGGTTACCTAAAGTAGTATGAATGCGCAGTGGGTTTTCTCGAGTAAACACTGCACAGTGGGTTACCTCGAGTAGTATGGATGCGTAGTAGGTTTCCTCGAAGAAAATGCATAAGTAGACGCTCTACTTCTATCGTGTAGTCCACGGCACACAATGATTTTTATATCTTTATCATGCCATTTTCTGCGTATTAATTCCATATCCAGTGAAAGAACTCTGATGTGAACAAATTTTTTGAAAATTTTCAATGTTCAAATAGGCTTAGAATGTCATGAAATGTCAATATTTTAAATTTGAGCAAAAAAATTTCTGCCTGTCTTGTCGGTCTGTCTGTTGGTCATGTAACTTTTTGGTGCTCACGATTACTCTGGAACTGTTTAAGATATTGACTTAAAACTTGGCACACGTATGTATTTTAAGGAGATCTGTAACTAGATTATATTTTGATCTTATTTCCGTTGAAGAGTTAGGATAGATGATTTCAAAGGTAAAACAAGCAAGTAAGAGTCCCTGAAATTGCTATTTAGTAAATATAAGAAAAACAAAAAAAAATTTAGCATTAGCCACTCCGATACCACCCCCACCCCATTATTAAATAGGGTAAAAAAATATTCTGATTTAGTGCACCTATGTACAAGAATCAAAGTCATCAAAATTTTTTTTCACTTCATTCACCCCCACCACTACTACCGATGTGCCATATCATTTACTGGGTTTTCGGGGTACACGATGTTAAATATTATATTATTAAAGTTCCATAAACAATGATTTCCACATAGTGGAGTGCAAATATAGTATTTTCGTTGTAAGACTTGTATAGGAAGTCAGGATGTGGAAGTAGATTCCTTAGGCAGCGGCTTTTTTAAATTATTTTAATCATAATTTTGGCAAAAATACTACTTTTGAGATACGACGTTAAAATTTAGAAACAACTTTTTCAGAGTAAGCAAAACATTTTATGAAGAGTGACTTTTTCTCTAAAAATGCAAAATAACAAAGATTGCAAGTATAGTTAGGTGTTAGGTTCTTCCGGGGACACAGTATAATGCTGCATACTATTCTGATTTTCACCTCGGTGGAGAATTTTTTTTTTATAACCATGTGAAATTAGACTTTTTGATCTAACAAAATATATGCTTCATTTTTTTAAAATCGATTTATTTTGGTGTTGAAAATCGGCAACGAGATCACTACGGCATAAAAAATTATTCAAGGTCAAAGTTCACAAAAAACGGTTGTTTGCGAATATCGCGCTTTCTAGGGCTCGGAGTCCAGTTGAGGTTATTATGAAAATGAAACATAATGAAATTCCGCACAAAAATGATCTCTTCCATTTTTTTATGTACAATGAACGGTTTAGGCATTGTACGTAAAAAATGAATAAAATATTTTTCGTTCAAAATTTGTGTAATGTGTAAGCATATTATACAAATTTTTATTGTACTTACAGTAATTTTGATTGGATTTTTTTTTCTTGTATATGTTACATCACAGGTTATATTAACTAAGGTTATTATGAAAATGAAAAATAATCAAATTTTGAACGAAAAATATTTTATTCATTTTTTACCGTTCATTGTACATAAAAAATTGAAGAGATCATTTTTATGTGGAATTTCATATTCTTTCATTTTCATAATAACCTGAATTGGCCTCCGAGCCCTAGAAAGCGCTATATTGGAAAAAGAAACGTTTTTTTGTGAACTTTGACCTTGAATAGTCTTTTATGCCGTAGTGATCTCATTGTCGATTTTTAATATTTTCTTTAGAACACCAAAATAAATCGATTTAAAAAAAGAAATGAAGGATACATTTTGTTAGATCACTAGCCATATTTTTGTCTAAAATGACTGGAGTATTAATGAAAGAGACAATTTATCACTATCACATCATGCTTTTAGGTAGAGGGTAGGAAGGTACACCATTTGAACTTCTGACTAGAACAGAATATAGGGAATAATATTGTGACGTGTTTCCACCCTTAGGAAACTACCCCTTGCAAAATCCGTGGGTTCCAAAAATTATAACAAGAGATTGTCCACTAACACACTTTATTAAATATTTACTGGATACTTCACAATACTATTGTTAATTTAAATACACTTTACTGACTAAAAATCACAATGTTTATCACTTGGTTTCTCTTTGAACTCTTAACCTCACTTTCTATACTTTCTGAACTTCTGAACTACTCGCCGAGAATGCGGTTGGTCTTTTATACCTAAAAATGACAGATCTCGATTGTTCTGTGATGACGCCACCATTCTCTAGAGAATTCCAGATGTCACTTTGGAATCTTCTGGTAGGTTCTTTTTCGAGTAGGTGCAAATACACTACATTCATTCAGACATTCGATCTGTTGAAGTCTGCCTACTTTTTAGTAACATAACCTTAAATTTTAAGGGGTGCAACATATTACACTATGATAAATGATAAAGGTATCATCTTTACGTGAATTTGGAAAGTGTGCTTATTGTGCTTCTAATGTAAAATATAACATATGATGACTGATGATGATTATAGATGAATTTGGTAATCCCAGCCGTTTTCGAGCAAAAATGAAACAGGAAACCATCTAATTTAGAAAAAATTGTTCGAGACTATTTTGAAAAAAGTAATGAATGAAAACAATTTATTATAAGAGAATTATTTTTGCCCGAGATCTGATGTAAATCAAATTTTGATATAATTAATTATATATTTTTTCTTCGTCATAAAATAAATTCTCTTCAGTCTAAAAATTTTTTTCTAAATTGGGTGTGAATTCACAAATTTCATGCAGAAATGATTCTGCTTGCGAAAATTTTAAAGTGTTCACGAGTTATAAACTGCTTGGGAGCTTTTTGTAGTGCTCACAAGCATTTTAGTGCTCGCAAGCACTTTAGTGCTCGCAAGCACTTTAGTGCTCGCGAGCTCTAAAAATAGTGCTTAGGAGCACTATCGAATGCTCCCGAGCACTAAAGTGCTTGCGAGCCTTTTTTGGATGCTCGCGAGCACTTTGCGGGATTACTAAGCACTAAGCCCTTTTGCAAAGTGCTCGAAGCCCTAAGCACTAAGCACCGATTTTAAGAAGTGCTCTTAAGCACAGTGCTCCCGAGCACAAAAGTGCTTAGAGTGCTTAGACAAGCACTAAGCACAGTGCATAGGAACGGTTCTGATTATACTTATACATACATATATAAATACAGGCAAATGTGTTTACAAATATTTTTAAATGCTCCAAAATTGTCAAGAATAAAACAATTTACTTGCTCCGAAAATTTTACCGAAAAAATGCGATTGGTTTTTCAACGATAACTTCCTTAATTTTTAAGCTATCCAATCGCTCCAAAAATCATTTTGCAGGGAATTTTAAGGGCTATAAGACGTATAAAGTTGAATTTCCTTGAACCCTTCATTTATTGAGTTTAAAGGGCATGGGAAATTAAAGAGGTAATCAGTACATGCTGTAGGAAACTCCGGTACGCTACCAATTACCGTGAGGAGTCTGGATTCATGATTTTTGGGGGTAAATTAAGAAATCCTCCAACTCCCATGCGTAAACCTATGACTTATTTGTGGCTGTTTGTTTTACTTTTACAAGTCATATTTCTTACACATTTGGGGGTCATCCGCCCCTGTACCAAAAAAAAAGGGCTGGCATGGACATTTCTGTGCTCTACTATCTCAAATTAACAACACATTTTGGGAGTAAACCTATGACACATAATTAGTGGTCGGCGGGCTCGTAGTCTATCACAAGCTATGAAAGATACAACATTGGAATTTGGTTCAACCATGCCGTACACAATATTTATAAGTTAAACTGGACATAATACAAAGTTGTACTTAACAAAAGCTTTTTATTTTCAGATTCAGGAACTGAAAATAAGACCCATTATAGATCCAATATAAAAACGAATTTTAAAGAAGAATATGTGTTGTATTTTACGAAATAAATATACATTTGAACAAAAATAAAAGTATAAAACTAGCGTTTGTTTTCTTTTTACCCACTTAATGCAAAAATGTGATTCTACTACAAGATTTTCTCTGAAAAACATTTGTGATCGTCTCTGAAGACATTATAAACATTTTTCCAAAGATATGTCTATACTTCTATAATACATGCATACCCGAAACTGCATTGAAACAGAAAGTTTTGATAATTTAGGGAATTAAAAGAAAATAATTACAAGCCTTTGGTACTTCCGCTTATACCGGAAGTCGACACCAACTTGCTTAATTTAAATGGAACACCCTAAACTTGAAAAAAATGGAGCGAGAAACCCTTCGATTACTAAGTGAAATTAATCAGACATAGTGACCACCTGACATAGTGACCACCAACGAATTAAAAAAATATCGCTAAGAAATCTCTAAGGCAAAGCGCAGGATGCATGATGAATATATAAATTACTCATAAAAAGCGGTGTGGAATATAATTAAAAACAATACTCCCACGGTCAATCACTCTGATCAAAATAACATAAAGGCCAATGATTTTAATGATTGTTTGTCAATATATTTGAAAATATTTTGAAGGTCCTCCCCAAAACGGACAAAGAACCCCTGGATTAAATAGAAAAGACAAACTTTATAAAGGATTTCACTTTCAGAGAAGTGACAATATACCTAGTGAGGAGTATAATTAATAACTTAAAAAACAGCAAAAGTAAAGATCTATATAATTTCACTGTTAAAATCATAAAAAGTTAAAAAAAATCTTATTATTATTCCTCTTACAAAATTGATACATATGTGTATAAGAAGTAACAGTTTTCCCTCAAGTTTAAAAATTGCCAAAGTAATTCCAGTTTTTAAAAAGGTGACAGGAACGATCCGATAAACTATATACCCATTTCGCTTGTTCCCTTGTTTGCAAGAATTTTCGAAGGTCTACTTAAAAGACCTTCAAATAAACACACATTTTGAGAATAATCAACTTTTCAGCCTGTCTAAGTACAGATCAAGAAGTAATCTGTCCACTTTATTAGCCATAAACAATCTCACTATTAACGTCCTAAAAGCTTTTGAATACAAGTTATATGCTTAGGCTTCTTTTTTGATCTAACAAAAGCCTTTGACTGCGTGTCTCAAAAAACTCTACTAGAAAAACTTACGGTGTACAAATTTAATAAAAGTAGTATTGAGTTAATAAATTCGTACCTGTTACAGAGGCTGCAATATGTTTTTTTATAATCAGAACGTGTCAACTACACAATTTTGTAAACAAGGGGTACCGCAGGGCTCTGTGCTTGGTCCAATACTCTTCCCTATTTTTGTGAACGATTTATTTAATAGTAACGCGGATACCTCCTTAATACTATTTGCAGATGATACAACAGTCACTGATCAACACAAAATGTTACCATAAATGCATGAAAAAGTGGCCGCTACACAATCAAATATCAATTCATGGTTCCTCTCTAATTCACTGTCTGTTAATAAAAATAAAACTCAATCCTTATATTTCAGCGTACGAAATGCTGAGGAAATTACAAATTCGGACCCTGTTAAATTTCTCGGGGTGTATCTAGATTCTAAGCTAACTTGGGAGGAACATATCCTACATCTTTCTAAAAAACTTTCTAAAAGCATGCCGATGTTTGTCGATAAACGTATCACAAGAAACGCTATTAACTGCTTACTATGGCTGTTTCCATTCAAATATGATGTATGTCTTTTCATTCTTTCTCTACTGTTTGGTACTGATGAGCCTGGGACGGTGAAACGCGTCTGTCACTGTTAAGAAATGAATGGCTATGCAATGGACTTAAACCAGCTCTCCTAAAGCTAATTAGAGATACAATCTCTTGACGGGGGGGATATATTATACAACAGTGTTTCTCAAACTTCTCTTATCTGATTCATTAGTTATTAGATAATTATTTCTAACCTTACTTACTATTTTACATGAAAAGTAAGTAAGAACATCGCAAGCATTAAAATTGTTATTGTTACATTAAAACATTTTGTGGCATAATAACCTGAGCCATTTCTGGTCTTGGATAGAGGTAGAAAATTATGATTTATTTTCTTGTTGCTTCTGGTTGATAAGAATGAATCCGGTAATTACAATCGCACTTTAACTTTGACACAAGAGCACTGATGAATATTGTGAAGAGTAGAGGTCTCAGAATTACACCTCGAGGTACTCCAGATATCTGAAAGAATTTATTAGATAAACTAGACACACATCGTAGTAATAAAACATCATGCTGAGGCACAATGTTATAAAAAACTAGTCGAAGCATTATACTCTTCTGCGACTTACTGAGCTTTTTATATACACACATACTATAGGATACTCTTCGCAGTTTTCTTGTAAATAATGTTAGTTTTTGGACATTCTAAATTTTGTGATACCAACTTTGTTATGAAAAAAAAAATGAAAAAAAAATCGCCCCGTCAGGGATTCGAACACATGTATGGATTGCCATACAAAGCTTTAGCCATTGGACCATCAAGATCATTACAAAAATTGAATGCCTGTAATATATATCATTCGAGTACTATATTTCAATGAATTAGATATATTATTATGAAATATATATATATTAGTAAAATGTATAAACAAAAAAAAATATAGAGTATAAAATTTCGCAAGATTTCTATAAGCACAAGTGACAAAAATTAAGAAAATATATTTTTTTAACTTAAATGATTAAGTTTTTTTATTTACTGATTAATTTTTTTCAAAACAATAGGGTTCTTCCTCTAGCTAACGCTAACTTACTTTCCAAATTTCAATACAATCGGACTTTTCTTTCTTAAGTTATCATGCTTACAAGAAACGTGACGGGCGGACGGACGGACGGACGGACGGACAGACGGACATTTTGAAAGTTGTTCAGAATTCGTTCACTAACACAATGATATGAACATTTTTTCTCTACGAGCGATATTTACCATTATAGAAATGTGCCGATCAAATACAATATACTCTTCGTTTTTGTGAAGAGTATAATAAGCATGCTATTTTAGAAGCTACTTGTCAGTTAGACAAGAAAGGATTAATAAGACATAATAAAGAATCAGACAATCCAAAAGAGTTCAGTTTGTTATGCAGGCTACCAGTGCTCCTCAAACAAGTACATAAAAAGAAAACCGGCGGAATTTCATAAATAAATATACATTGTAGTATAATTATTTATGATTTTTTAATTTTTGTATTTACTTGTTTGAGAAATGCTGGTTACGTGAGATAGAAATCTGCAAATCATTACCGTACTCATATACTCTGATTATTTCGAATTATCTTCTTTATTAACTGATTGATAAATAAAATCAAAATGCTATAGTGCTATTCGTTCAGTGTTTCTTCTCTCCGTAAGATTCAATAAATTACACATTTACGATGGTGCTGTCTATGGATCGATGGGTTGGCAAGGTGGCCGTAGTTACTGGTGCCAGCGCTGGCATCGGAGCAGCAATTGCTGAACAATTGGTGGAAAATGGAGTTCAAGTAAGTATATTTTCCTAATTTACGTAGTAGTTAACTAGAACAATCTCTTCAGTATATTGAAATTAAATACATATATGTATTTGCTTCTATGATTTTTACTTGCATTTGAGAGCTAACTTAGTGAAATGAAGATGTGAAATCCGATATCAAAATTTTTCCTTCGTAGTGACATGGGTTGTTGAAATTTATAAAAACGATTTCTTCTCTTTCAAACTTCCACCACTAAGAGACTAGATCAACATCTTTTAGCTCCTAGATATCTGCTTAATAATTCTGCAAAAATTATCTAATATATACAATTTATCTAAAGTGGTCAAAAAACTTCTATCCTGTTCGATACCACTGGCTTTCTCTTAAATTGATGAGGAGATACTCTAGACTCAGGGACAAAAATAGCTATATTATAGTTTTAACTTTACTGTAAGATAAAATATTTTGGCAGTTTTGCACAATATTGCGAAACGAGGTTTTGTTATATATTTTTTAAATAGTTA
This sequence comes from Rutpela maculata, assembly GCA_936432065.2. Lineage (NCBI taxonomy): Eukaryota > Metazoa > Arthropoda > Insecta > Coleoptera > Cerambycidae > Rutpela > Rutpela maculata. Next base: position 20,465,121 of record OW386292.2, read on the forward strand.
TACATTTTGTTTGCCCAAGAAAAAGATTTACCCATAATGATTTTATTGTGTTGTAACACATTGAGGAAATTCACAATTCTATTTATTTATCTTTACTCAACAAGTATTGTTAATCGTATCAGCAAAATGCATATTGAGTGACCATTCTCTTTAGAATCAGTTTTAAGCCATATTTCAAGAGGTTACACAAATTGTGCAACATACAAATGGTGATTTTATAACAGTTTGCTAACAAAGCGAAATTTTTAGTCCCAACTTATTTATTTTCCATTTTTATCTAATTTCTCTTTCCTATATACAGGGTGTAATTAGTTTGATGTCATTAAAAAACCGATAGTATAGGGCGACCAGACAAACAAAAAACCGTACCGGGTGCCACAGGCTAGTGGCTCCCCCCTCCTTTATTTTTTAACTTATCCATTTGAAACTTGGGTTGCATAAACTACCTGTAAAAATGGAAAACGGTTTACCCGAAAATAACCGCAACTTTCTATTTTTAAATGGAACACCCTGTATATTTTTACATATTTGGATTCAGGACAACATTCTGAGTATACCATGAGATTTTCGCGAATTTTTGAGTCGATGTTCAGTTTTTTAAAGCATTTTAAGACATTCGTCTAGAGTGCTTTGGAATACCATTTTTTCTACGGCAGGTAAAGTCCAAGGGAAAAATATAATTTTTCGTTTAATTTCATTAATAACTGTTTACGAAGCCTCCAAAATTAAAGAAATCACTTTTTTATCGAAAACTTTTTTTTCAAATGGGAAGGTGGCTCCTAGTGTTCAATAAATTATAGATTTTTTTCTGAATTAACTGATATCCTTTCAAATCTATGCTATTTGTTTTTCTATTTTATTGAATTCATTTAAAAATAAAAATTCACTTTCAAAATAATTTCAAATGGATAAGTTAAAAAATAAAGGATATATAGAGGTGAACCACTAGCCTGTGGCACCCGGTATATAACACAAAGTCTAAAGCCCGTAGTTTTGGGGAAAATAAATAGAAATAAATTATAATAAAATAGGTTGAGAACTTCTGGCCAGTACAATAGTGCCTATAACATTAGAATAAAATAGATATTTATTGGTGTAAAAACATTTACAAGAAATTTATCCACAAGTCAAAATCTAAAAATTAGATATAAATAAATTATGTAAAAATCACATATGAATAAATATAATATATAAATATATTATGTAAATATAAAATAAAAGTACAAAATAGTCAACACAATACGATGCCACAATAAAAAAGAAAAACATTTAGAGAACAAAAAACATAATTTGGACACAAAAAGATTTCAGATATATATGTTTTCACTTGAATAAAACGTGTATTCTTCAACTCTATAGAAAACCTCTCCTCTCAGAAATGCTCTTAGTTTACTTTTGAGTAAATTAAGGGAATTTATTGCTTTTAACCAGCCTGGAACTATTTTGAAATACTTATTCCACAATAACTAGGTGACCTTCCACAGAATGAATGGTTATGTTTTTCCGCATAGAATATATACAGGGTGCAATCAGTTTCATGTCATTACAAAAAACTGGTGGTGGGGAACGACTAAACGAACAAAAAAATCTTATGTAACGTGGGGTCTAAAGCCCAAAGTTTTAGGAAAAAGAAATAAACAAAAATTTAGAAAATTTTTAATAATATTGTTTGAGAAGTGCTGGAATATTGAGGTAGGTTTATATCGTCGCGTGTCTTTGCCTATGATACTCGATATTTGTGCAGATAGCTATAAAATATCGGCGGTCTTTAGCGGTGCGGTAAAGATGAAAGACGTCGACGTTTTCTGAGTGTTTAGTAGATCTGAATAAACCTATACTCTGACTCTCCCTTGTGCAATATTTTAGTTACTGTGGGTATTTCGACACACGTCTGTTGTTTTCGTTATTTTTGAATTTCGGGTCACTGTATTTATAGTTAAGATTTATTTTATTGACTTACCGTTCAAGTCGTTAAGTTCTTGATTACGTACAGACACAACTTACTTGTTCGTTCTTTTTGTGTTTCTTTTTGGATTTTGGACCAAGTTTTTCTTTTATTTTTCTTTATTGACAACGTTAGTTGACAGTTTAGTGTTTAGTGTTGAACGGAGTGCGTATGTCCTTAGTTCGACGTGCAGAACTGTGTATTGATGCAGATGCAGAGATTTCGAATAATTTATGTAGGTAAGCTTTTAACCCTGAACACTCATTTATGTTACAAATGTTAATAAATCACATTTAAATTTTCTAAATTATAAACAATAATCAAATATTTTGTTCCAAATTAAAAAACACACATGTAAAGAAATGCTCTGTTTAAACTTCTATGGCCATTATTTGCTTGCAGTTGTGCAGAAAGAGATAACGAATTATTTACCTCTTTATAATTGCCTGAGTTCGGTTGAGGCGGTGGATCGAAAGCCTTTGCTTTGACACCGCGCACCGCCGCGTGTGCCGGCGAGGACTTTGCACTTTTTTATGACGATTTAAAAGTTGTATAATTAGGAACTACAAGTCCATTGACCAAGAAAAGCAGTGGTTCTCAAATGCTTTCTACCTTAATATTCAAATTGTTGACCCAGGTCAGTTTTTTTCAAAGTGCTCCTAGAGAAAAAAGTCATAAAGGTTTCTTGTTTGTCTAGTCGGTCCCCATTACCAGTTTTTTTTAATGACATGAAACTGATTACACCCTGTATTTATCCCTAGTGTTACACTCGTGAATATCCTGACATTCTTTTTTTTATACAGATAAATGTCGGTTAGCGTAAGACTATTTTTCAAACTAAAAATAATTCGACTTACCTACTCACTTTTGAATTAAAAATATCTATTTGCCAAAGGTGATGAGCCCCATACTGTAATATTGTGCAAGTAAAAAACTCCGTAGTAGACAGACACTAGACAATCGATTGTCAGTGAGTTTTTTAAGGACAGAATGAGATAGCATAATTTGTTTAATTTATTTGTTAGGTGCTCAATATGGTCTGACAAAATCAAATTATCAGCAACTGCTCCAAAAAATTTAGTATTTTTAAGTATTTCAACATTATCATTGTCGATGGAAAAAGTAAAATTTTTGCTTCTACCTGAAAATTCTAAAGCAGCAGTTTTAGACGTATTGACGAATAAATTGTATTTATCGCACCGCTCTTTAAAAGACTTCGTTACAAGAGTCACATCAGCGTACATGAAGACATTGCACTCCCTTAGATAGTCAGGTAAGTTGTTGAAATAAAAATGAGTGGACCCAGGACACAATCTTGTGGGGTACCAAGTTCAGTATGATAGCCCTTTGAAAAAACATTGACATATTTAACAATAAATTTTCTATTTTTGAGAGTTAGCATTTCCTGAAATACCAAGTTTACTTAATTTCATCGAAACTGATCTACTATGGTATCGAAAGCTCTAGACAGACCAACTACGTCTTCGGATTCGTTTAGTTTACCTAAGATGTACTGAATAAATTCGGTAGTAGCGTTTTCGGTTGAAAGGTTTTTTCTGAAGCCAAACTGACATTTAGTAAACAAATTGTCACATTTCCCAGTTTAAAATGTTTAGCTTAATATGATCTACTATATGTTTTAACTTTCTTAGAAATATAATTTCCGTATCTTGAATTTGGTTCTCTTATTTTTCGTACCAACATTCAATAATGTCTCCCTCCTTTGCTTAGTTTTGGCATATTAACAAACAGGAGTTATGAACCCTAATATGTCCAAATATTTACTTGTATTTCACATTCACTTTGTACATATTTCCTGCACAAACGAATCACGACATATTTAACTACAGGTTGCTGATTAGAGAATATAGCAATAATAATAATACTTTATTAATCCTTTAGATCATTTACATAATATAGAATAAGTCAATTTTACAAAAATATGTATTTAATACATCAATAACGTACTATATTATTTAGGTATTAAACAAATCACAACTTACATACTTTTTTATTCATTATGAAACAATATACTTTCTGTATATTGTTGCCCTAATCTGGGCACGCTAATATACTAGTTAGGTAAATTCTTTAAAACTCTCATTAATTGGTAGGTATATTAGCGTGCCCAGATTAGGGCAACAATATACAGAAAGTAGGTAATTTAGTAATAAATAAAAAAGTGTGTAAGTTGTGATTTGCTTAATAGATAAATAATATTCTCTAATCATGATGAAAGCAAATAAATAAAAAATAATTAATTTTAAAATACAGGTTGCTGGTTTGGCGAGAAGACAAGATCTCCTAGACCACCTTGCAACGAAATTAGCCGGCAAGAAAGGTAAATTCTTTCCCATTAAAACAGACCTAACGAAAGAAGAAGACATCTTAAACGCCTTCAAATGGATCAAAACAAACTTGGGACCTGTTCACATTCTTATCAACAACGCCGGTACTGCTGAGAAAGGACGCCTTACAGAAGATAAAACTGAATCATGGAATAAAGTTATCCAACTTAATGTGATTGGTCTCTCCATAGCGACAAGAGAAGCTGTCAAAGACATGAGGGCTAACAACGTTGATGGTCATATAATTCACATTAATAGTCTTGCAGGCCATCGAGTAGGAAACTTTCCTCTCAGTATCTACTTCGCTTCTAAATTCGCAGTGAGGGCTTTAGCAGAAACTTTAAGGTTGGAACTAAATTCCCTGAAGTTAAAAATAAAAATTACGGTAATATATAGAATATGGGCACTGTTACCGTATGAATATTTTTTCGTTTTTAGAATCTTAGTCCTGGTCTCATTGATACTGAACTAATTCCAGATGACTTAAAAGCGCAACTGAAGACATTCTATGAGGAAGGTAAAATTATCGAGGCGGAGCAAATTGCAGATGGCGTCATTTATGCTTTATCAACACCTCCTCATGTTCAGGTAAATATAATAATAATAATAAATGATCTTTATTTTCAATATAATAAGTAGTTCAAAAGTACACAGTTTTCCAAAAAAAAGAAATACCACATATTAAAAAATCCGAAGATCAGGTAGTCAAGCGCAAGCATGAGTTCTGTTTTTCATCTTAAGCTACACCCACACACACACACACACACACACACACATATATAATTAAATATTAAATATACACATATACATACATATGCAAGTACATATATGCAATTAACATAATAATATAGAATGGAAACAACATTGTTCGATATGCATATTTAAATACATTTTCTATTCGTTGTGATGATTTAAGGAATCATTTTGCTCTGCTAATAACAGTCTTTTGGAGGCGTGCTTAAAAGATGTAATGGACTTTTTTATGTATGTTGGTATAGTTATATATTTTGGTGATTAGGTAGGTAAATGAGGCTTTAAAGGATTGAGTCCGATATGAGAGGGGAAGGGAGGAGTGTACCTTTATGTCGCAAATTTAGAGCATGAACGTCTGTTCTACACGTTACTTTTTTATTGAGGTATCCTGGTAATTTATTATTTAAGATTACAGTTATTAATGTGAACCTTAAATTTTAAACAAGTGTCAAAAGTCAGTCCTAAATTTTTGGCATGCTCAACTGGTGATATTGAGTGATATTCAGATAAAAAATAGATAAAAAGTAAAAACGAAACGAACAAAGAGAAATTTTTGATAAAATTTTAAATACAAAGGTTTTTCATGGTAGTACGGCAGCCCGCTACCAAGATTTTCGAGTTACTTTAGCGAAGATAATTTCAGCGTTTCTCATCAGTTCTGGGAGAGCTCAGAAGAAAAGTTCAGAGTGACGGAACGTTTTACCTGTTCTAAAGAGTCCAAATCAAGTTTTAAGCAAGAAAAACCGATCATCTCGGTCTTCGCAGCGAGGCAGTTTCTTTTTTCTTCTTGTCGAGGGAAGTAAATATGATGAGAACTGCCCTTTTGATACGCCGAGTTACAAAGACGGAAATAATGACAAATAGCCACCGTTCAAAATTCTAGTTAACGCGGCGAAGCAGTTCTGCTCATTATCGAGTAGTTTCGATATCTCTTGACCACAAGAAAGTTCGAACGGACATTTCTGCTAGTTCAGTTACGAGTGATTACATTCGTATGTTGCTTAATTTTGATCAAATCATCGCGGCGAGGCAGTTTTTCACTTCAGGCAAATTAAGGCTGTTTATAAGCACAAGCTCTCAGAGAATTTGTTTAAATGGAATTGAAATTGAATTTTAAGGTTTCGGACATACAGTAATGATAGAAGAAAGACTAAAATTGTCAGGTTTATTATTATGGAGATGCTACATAGCTTCGGATGCAGTCCATGTCGTTGCAACAGGTAACGAAGTCATCCAGCATCTCTATGTCCTCCTCGCCAGCACGCCGACGACGACTCCATTTGATTTCGCACAGCTACGGCCAACGGAAAACGGCAGTTCGCATTTTTTTTATCGTTTTATACACTCCACTCTATAAACAGAAAAAGTTTTAGCCTCACTACTTTGATAATTCTAGCCTCCAATTTGATACCCTTTGATTGATATTATTGGAACTTAGGCCAATGAAAAATGGCAGTTTTTGATTAATTCATGGCTTGTTCATCATTTTTAACGAGAATTAATTGAGAACTGCCTCCGCGCGGTATAAGAAATACGAAGTTTTTTTCGACAGACGGAAAATTGTTTACCAGCCGCCGTTTTTCGAACTTTTGTCGTATGAAAAAGTTTCTTAGAATTTCATAATCTACAGAGTTCCCCTGCGATAAAGCAACGGGTACTGTGGCCTAAATTACCTAAATACATGAGAGGAGAAATGAATTAAGTTTTTAAATTTTCGCTTCCTTTTGGATTTATGAAACGACCTGAATAAGATTTTAATTCCAGAGATTTTTAATAATTTAGTAACCTGACAAATACATTTACTCTTAAATCATATTTTTCTTTCTGCCTTTATTCACCACGAAGATTTTATTTGAACAAATAAATAGTACATATATTTAATATGATATAATAATAAATAGTTCATTTAAAAAAAAACTGTTCGTTGTTTATTTTTTATACCATTTTCAATTTTTGAGGTCATTTAGTAAAATTTCATATTTCACTTTTTAATACGTTTATGCGAAGTAATCGTCGAATAATTATAACACTGAAAATTTGAGATCGATCCGATAAGTAGTTTCATAAATATACTGTTTTAAACATGAATCGACGCGCTCAAAGTGATGACGTCATTCAATCCGAAAGTCTGTCTCGAAGTTGCGTTTACGGTTATTTGAAAGCAGATTTATATAATCTGTCAGAGATGTACTTGATTATGGTGATTTGGACTATTGGAGTATTTTGTCACAATAGTATGCAGCATATAAGTGCCGAAAAGAGAGGATGAAAATGCAACTAGGATTGAATGACATCACGCAGCGTCGATGTTCTTGATTAATTTTAAAACCTATAGGGCTCCTAGAATATTCTGATTTTTGCATAACCCTCTAAAATTAAGACATTTTTTGGGAAATGTAATAAAAAAATATGGTAAATGTGCCCATTGCCATAATTACATCATATTTCGAAGTTTTCTATGCTTAAACTTTGACTTGAAAACCATGTCTCTCCCCAGAACTCATCTATTTGAACTTTATAATTTTTGGATTTTTTCACATTTAATTTGAGATTATTACTTAATAATGTACCCAATTTTAAAACAGTGGAACAGTTAGAACTATGATATTTAAACCTTGACGTCAATATTTTTTTACCCCCGCATCTTAACTTCTTCAAATAAATACTTTAGTTTTTTTTAAATTTTTTTTTTAATGTGCCAAATTTTAAATCTTTAGTATTGGGAACTATGATATTTCTACGGTGACGTAAAAGTCTACCACTTATTGAATTTTTCATACTGATTTGGGAGCATTACCCAAGAGTATGGACAATTTCAACCTTCTAGAACATCCAGAAATGTTTTCTCTTTTCTGGCTTCATACAGTGTGTTTCACTTCTCGTGAAGACACCACTGTATCTTTTTTATTTGTTGCCGAATTAATTTCAAATTTTTATCAGCCATACAAGTCCATAAGGTGACTTTATTCAACATATAAATGCCGTCTAAATCTAAAACGCCGGCCTACTGCGATAAAAAGAAAATGTCAATTTTCGAGAAATCATAGTAGGCTTAGAGATAGACAAAAATTTTGTTAACAAAAGTTGTTCAGAATCACTTGATATGCCCCCCTGTAAAATTTTGTGAAAATCGGAATATTTTCAAAAAATAATTTTTTGTTACACTTCTCGTGAAGACACCCCTGTATCTTTTTTATTTGTGGCCGAATTAATTTCAAATTTTTATCAGCCATACAAGTCCATAAAGTGACTTTATTCAATACATAAATGCCGTTTAAATCTAAAACGCCGGCCTACTGCGATAAAAAGAAAATGTCAATTTTCGAGAAATCATAGTAGGCTTAGAGATAGACAAAAATTTTGTTAACAAAAGTTGTTCGGAATCACTTGATATGCCCCCCTGTAAAATTTTGTGAAAATCGGAATATTTTCAAAAAAAAATTTTTGTTTCACTTCTCGTGAAGACACCCCTGTATCTTTTTTATTTGTGGCCGAATTAATTTCAAATTTTTATCAGCCATACAAGTCCATAAAGTGACTTTATTCAATACATTAATGCCGTTTAAATCTAAAACGCCGGCCTACTGCGATAAAAAGAAAATGTCAATTTTCGAGAAATCATAGTAGGCTTAGAGATAGACAAAAATTTTGTTAACAAAAGTTGTTCGGAATCACTTGATATGCCCCCCTGTAAAATTTTGTGAAAATCAGAATATTTTCAAAAAAAAAAATTTTTGTTTCACTTCTCGTGAAGACACCCCTGTATCTTTTTTATTTGTGGCCGGATTAATTTCAAATTTTTGTCAGCCATACAACTCCATAAGGTGACTTTATTCAACACATAAATGCCGTCTAAATCTAAAACGCCTGCCTACTGCGATAAAAAGAAAATGTTAATTTTCGAGAAATCATAGTAGGCTTAGAGATAGACAAAAATTTTGTTAATGAAAGTTGTTCAGGATCACTTCATACGCCCCATGTCGTCTAAATCTAAAATGCCGGCCTTAGAATAATTAAAATTAAAATCTAATTACTTTAATGAGTTTTAACATCTGTCAACAATATATAGGTTGGTAGGATGCTGTCATATAACGAATTCTTTTTGAATTAAATTGGTGGCCCTGAAAAGGGCCGTTGTTTTTACAGAGAAGACTACTAATAATGAATGATAATATTGTCGGAAAAAAAAAATACAGATAAAGCAAAAGCCGCAGTGTTAGAATAGTTCAAAAATAAAAGAAGTTAATGGTTTTTTTTACTTATTTATTATATTGCGCCCCTTTCCACTAACCCACCCTCAAGTGTAATACACTTCTCAATCCGTTTTCTGTTATTTTTTACAACTCTTCGCAGTTCTTGAGCTGTAACTTCTAAACATGCTTGCCTTATCCTCTCACAAAGCTGCTCTATATTTTGAGGTCTGGTCATATAAACTTTGTTTTTAATGTGACCCCAAAAATAAAAATCCATTGGAGTGAGATCAGGTGATCTGGGTGGCCAATGTATTAAAGGGCTATTTCGTCCTATCCATCTTTGGGGAAAATGTTCATTCATCCATGCTCTCACTACTACGGAATTGTGGATAGATGCTCCGTCGAGTTGAAAATACAATTGTTCCAAAGGAAAATCAACAATTGCATTCCAAAGATCATTATTTAAAAATTCTAGCAAATTTAACGCATTTATATTTTGAAAAAAGAAAAACGGCCCTATTATTGTTTCGTTAAAAATTCCGCACCACACATTTACTTTCTGGGAATATTGCCTTTTACAATTTATTATCCAATCAGGATTTTCTACTGCCCAGAACCTAGAGTTTTGTGATGACACTACCCCGTTGGTGGAGAAAGTTGCCTCGTCCGTGAAAATTACTTTCTTCAAGAAGTCTCTATTGTTTAAATAATTACCTTGGATCCATAAACAATATTCTAATCTTCTCTCTTCATCACCTTCCTCCAAGGTATGTAAAAATTTTGGTTTAAACGGTTGTAGCTTATGGCATTTTAAACATCTCCAAATTTTTGATGCCGACAAATTAAGGTCACGAGCCATATTTCGAAGACTGGTAGTGGGATTGGCGTTAAACGCCGCTAATATAACATTATCATCTCCGTGATTTCGATTAAGATGTACTCTCGGTTTAAGCACATTGCCAGTTGTATTGAACAAGTGACATATTCTTGCTACGGTACCATGGTGTATTGGTTGTCTTAGAGGATGTCTTAAATTAAATTCTTCTGCTGCTTCTCTTGAAGACCGTACATTTTCACCGACTATCTTTATTATTTCAATTTTTTCATCAGTAGTTAAAAGTATTCTAACCATTATGAGAAAAGATATGAAATAAGGAAACTTTAGTATGAATAAAATTATTAAAACAAGAAAAACTAACAAACTCCACAGAAAATAACAACAATCACTTCTGTCATGAAAGCAATGACGAAATAAATAAAACAATACATATTGACAGTTAATTTCACGGCACTCTTTACATTCAACGCAATAAAACCGTCCATGTTCCTAAATTTCTGAGCCGATAAGGAGGAAGGATATGATGGAGAGTTACTCCTCCAGAAGAGAGATAACAAAAAGAAAAAAAGAAAAGATATTACATTCAACTTGATATGTAAAAATAAAAAGCCCTTTTAGTGTTTTATTGAATGCTGATTTTTGTTCACAACTTTCATTTGTTGGAAAAAGTTCTCTTTATGTATTCTCTTTTTTTGAAAATATTCCGATTTTCATAAAATTTTACAGAGGGGCATATGAAGTGATCCTGAACAACTTTTATTAACAAAATTTTTGTCTATCTCTAAGCCTACTATGATTTCTCGAAAATTAACATTTTATTTTTATCGCAGTAGGCAGGGGTTTTAGATTTAGACGGCATTTATGTATTGAATAAAGTCACCTTATGGATTTGTTTGGCTGATAAAAATTTGAAATTAATTCGGCTGCAAATAAAAAAGATACAGGGGTGTCTTCACGAGAAGTGAAACAAAAAATTTTTTTTTGAAAATATTCCGATTTTAACAAAATTTTACAGGGGGACATATCAAGTGATTCTGAACAACTTTTGTTAACAAAATTTTTGTCTATCTCTAAGCCTACTATGATTTCTCGAAAATTAACATTTTATTTTTATCGCAGTAGGCAGGGGTTTTAGATTTAGACGGCATTTATGTATTGAATAAAGTCACCTTATGGATTTGTTTGGCTGATAAAAATTTGAAATTAATTCGGCCACAAATAAAAAAGATACAGGGGTGTCTTCATGAGAAGTGAAACAAAATTTTTTTTTTTTGAAAATATTCCGATTTTCACAAAATTTTACAGGGGGACATATCAAGTGATTCCGAACTACTTTTGTTAACAAAATTTTTGTCTATCTCTAAGCCTACTATGATTTCTCGAAAATTAACATTTTCTTTTTATCACAGTAGGCCGGCGTTTTAGATTTAGACGGCATTTATGTGTTGAATAAAGTCACCTTATGGACTTGTATGGCTGATAAAAATTTGAAATTAATTCGGCCACAAATAAAAAAGATACAGGGGTGTCTTCACGAGAAGCGAAACAAAAAATTTTTTTTTGAAAATATTCCGATTTTCACAAAATTTTACAGGGGAACATATCAAGTGATTCCGAACAACTTTTGTTAACAAAATTTTTGTCTATCTCTAAGCCTACTATGATTTCTCGAAAATTGATATTTTCTTTTTATCGCAGTAGGCCGGCGTTTTAGATTTAGACGGCATTTATATGTTGAATAAAGTCACCTTATGGACTTGTATGGCTGATAAAAATTTGAAATTAATCCGGCCACAAATAAAAAAGATACAGGGGTGTCTTCACGAGAAGTGAAACAAAAAATTTTTTTTTGAAAATATTCCGATTTTCACAAAATTTTACAGGGGGACATATCAAGTGATTCCGAACAACTTTTGTTAACAAAATTTTTGTCTATCTCTAAGCCTACTATGATTTCTCGAAAATTGACATTTTCTTTTTATCGCAGTAGGCCGGCGTTTTAGATTTAGACGGCATTTATATGTTGAATAAAGTCACCTTATGGACTTGCATGGCTGATAAAAATTTGAAATTAATTCGGCAACAAATAAAAAAGATACAGGGGTGTCTTCAAGAGAAGTGAAACACACTGTATATCAGACTAAGCATTTTAAACCTTTCAAGCTGTTGGAATTTATTCAAGTATATCGAATACATACTTTATAAGTTAAACTGGACATTGTACTTAACAACCGGTTCTTATTTTCAGATTCAGGAACTCACCATAAGACCCATTATAGATCCCATATAAAAGAAGAAACAAGTGGAAGAAGAATAATTGTTACACTCACAATCCACATAGTTTTGCTATGTATAGGCGTTTGACTAAATACAATTGTAAAACTGGTATTTGCTGTTTTATTATGCCTAAATAATAAAAGATGATTTTTCTCGACTACCAATTGACATATTTAACGTTAAAAAATTAGGTAAAAAGTGTCATGGCGAAAAGTAGACTGATATCACTAAAAGTAGTAGAAAGTCACTACACATGTTGACCAAATAGTCTAATTCTCAAACTTTGCAAAAATGAAATACCTCTAATATAAAAATCATATCATTGTTTTCAGTATTTTCGTTAAACTTACTAAAGTAAGCTTAAAAGTTGAATGAATGAATGAATGAATTAATGAATGAGTGAATGAGTGAAAAATAGAACATTTATTTTGGATTTGGGGGTTGTCTACTATATGTGGTGGTGGTGTGTTCCTTAAAATAAGAACAATAAAAGAATGGTCCCTATTTAAACTTACACAGGGTAATTTACCACGACATGCGGAAAATTTATCAGTAAATTGTCCCACCGAAAAGAGTTAAAAAAATTTAAAATAAAACAAATATGAGTATGACCAAAAAAATTACCTAATTTATTTGTAAAAATGCGCCACCAATGACTGACGCAACGCGGTACAATCATATCACTACCCCTGCCCCTTTATCAGAATTGGGATTGACACTATTGACAGCAAAGCTGGAGAGGGTAGAAGTGACTTTTTGGTTTTAATCAAATCACAAAAATAGCAAAATAAGTCGAAAGACATTGACCCTATGCCAGTGAACTGTACAACAACAAGTAGATATAAGAGATATTTACTTAAACCAGTCGATATCACAAAACACCAAACTTCGGCGGTACTTTATACCTGCCGGTGTCCTGATTGTTCGACCGAAAGCAAAAAACGCGGCACTTTGACAGCACTCGCCAGCTTAATTTCTTATGCCAATTAAGAAAATGTAAACATTTTTGATATGTTCTTTCACAAGTAAGTTCATCACCCTATTACTGACGACAGGCAGTCACAAATCTGGGTACGGTAATATACTTATTAGATAAATACTTTAAAACATCCATTATTGAAGAACTAATCAAAAAAACGTTAATACTAACGAAGTATTGAATTGCATGATAGGACTCCTGGCATTTTAAGGGAAAACAGTGTATTGAAAACACTTAAATCATTTATTGAATCATTGACAACAGTTATTGAACCTTACATTCTATTTCAACTCTAGAAAAGTTATACAAGTTTTTTCGAACTCATTAGTTCTCATCAGCAGAGTATAGAAACATTCATTACTTATAAGCCTATTCTCGACTTATTTTTGTAGTCTTTTCAATATTGCTAAATTGCCCGACCTTAATTGGGAAATCAAAATATAATTTTGTAGTGTTCTAGATATTAAGCAGATACAGCAATTTTTTGTTTAATATAAAATGTTTTACTCTTTGACCAATATTAACGATTTTCACTTGGCCCCCGATGATATATCTACTGTATTGGCGAAACGCATGCCAGTGAATTTTATGGTATTTTGGTATTTGTAGGTACTTCTTAGTCTCAGTATTGCATTATAAGTTGTGACCCTCTTCAATTCCATTTCTTAAACTAAAATATTTCTATTTACAAATAAATATTTTTCAAGAGCAATAAGGTTCTTCCTCCAGATAATACTAACTTATTAGTCAAACAATACGATCCGATTTTCTGTTCTTAAGATATTGCGCACTAACATATAATATGAAAAAATGTTTCCTACGAGATTATGGTTTTAGAAATGTGCCGAATAAATATAATGATAGAATTATGATGTTTTTTGCAATGCTTATCAAAACTGTTAAAAAAATTTGGATGTATTTTTAAAATCTCGACAACTGTAAAAATTTTAGATAAAGTACATGCGAATCATTATTTGTATCACGTGTACCTCAGATTAGTACTCTCTTGACATTATCAGTTATAAATAAATTCTAAACATGTATCTGCTTAGTATTGAAACGAAAACTAACACAACGAAGTTATTCAAGTATAATATGGTTCTCTCCATGGACAGATGGGTTGACAAAGTGGCGGTAGTTACCGGTGCTAGTTCTGGTATTGGAGCAGCCATTGCTGAGCAATTGGTGGAAAAGGGACTTAAGGTAAGTAATACATAATATGTATATATACATATCACATATCACATTGTTAACTCAGTATTTTATTAGTATTAAAAACTAACTTTTGCCAAATACGCACATTAAATTATTGATACAAAGTAAAAATAACCCATTATAATCATTATATAGGGTGTAGGGGATATACCAGTACCTCAAATTTAATAAGATATAATACACTAGAGTACGCATTCTAATCTTCGGCCGATTTAATGAACTTTATATACAGGGTGTCCCAGAATATGTGACCACTCTTTCAGAAACGTAAATTCAAGATAAAAATAACACCATAGGTTTCTATAACTTGTTTCGATAGGATGCACCCTTACTGAGATATCCGTCCATAAACACAGGGTGGAAATAACAGTTTATTATTAATACATTTTTTACTGTCTAATTTAATTTAATCAAATGTGGATTATCGTTATTTTATATGGAGGCCTTTAGGATGATGAAATTTATTGTTTTAATAACAGATCAGGGAGACCAGGGATGGACTATCTTCAAAATGCTAAACAAATAGCAAGTCATAAAATGAAATGACAGTTTGGCAAAAAGTGAGGTTATACTTTCACTCTTACGCGGGAATAGCTCAGTTCCCTCATAATTTACTAAGAGAAGCAAGTTTTCCACTTATTGTCGTGATGTGAGCGCTTCTACAGTTACAGAATACGCTATTTTGGTTCTCATGAGAAGGATCGTTCACATGAATACAAAATAGCTACCCAAAATGAATCGTCCTACATAAAGCACCATTAGACTTTTTTTTTCTAAATTTCCTCTTCTTAAAAAAGAATTTAACTTTTTTTGCTCGATCAGTATTTCTCGAGATATTTAATTTAAACGTAGCTTTTTCAATGAAGCATCCTCTATGGTGGAGTAAACACTTTTTAAAATAACATATTTTGAAAACTCTGCCTACATTTACTTTTTTTTTTTCGAAGTTCTTTCGCCCTTGGTAACCGAACTATTAATGAATGCACATTGAATGACAGGATTTTCTATTGCTACAGGTCGCTGGTTTGGCAAGAAGGCAAGACCGATTGGAGCAACTAGCAAATAAACTATCCGGCAAAAAAGGCAAAGTGTTCCCTATCAAAACAGACCTAACCAAAGAGGAAGATATTTTGAACGCATTCAAATGGATCAAAGAAAACTTGGGCCCTGTTCATATTCTCATCAACAACGCCGGTACGGCTCAACTAGGTCCTTTATTAGATGGCGACACTGAATTGTGGAACAACATTTTCCAACTCAACGTAATCGGACTTTGCATAGCGACGAGAGAAGCTGTAAAAGATATGAAAGCCAACAACATAGATGGACATATAATTCACATCAACAGTACTGCGGGCCATCAAGTGACTGATTTGCCAGCCAACGTTTATTTCGCTTCTAAATTCGCTGTAACGGCTTTGGCTGAAACTTTAAGACTGGAACTGAATTCCCTGAAGTTAAAAATAAAAATTACGGTACAATTGGACTCTCTACAGATATTCATTTGTTGGGTTTGATTCTGTTTATTTTTCAGAGCCTTAGTCCAGGTCTTGTCGATACAGAGTTAGTTCCAGAGGAGTTCCGGAAACAACTTAAAGAATTGTTCGAGGGAAAACAAATTATTGAGGCGGAAAATATTGCCGACGGCGTTATTTATGCTTTGTCAACACCTCCTCATGTTCAGGTAAATATTTGTTACAGTTCTGAATGAGTAAGAAAATAACAATCTTTCTAACTTAGTTTTTTGATTTTCAATTCGGTTGTTGTACTAATCTGTGTTAAACAATAACAGTTTTTCTTAAAAAATCGTTAGAAATATGTAATAGCGAAAAAGAAAGCCATATACTTACTATTACAATAACAAAATATACGCATCCAAACGTTGATAACATCACAATGGCAGTCTACAGAGAAAGTAATCATAAAATCATGAAGAATAGAAGCAAGGAATAAGCACACCGTAATTCAACTGTGTATTATTTTTACGGACATGGTTAAGTACGACGTGCTTACTCCTCTCTATTATTCAATTCTCCATGCACTAAACAGTTCTAACTAAACGTCAACTTAACTTTGTCAGATAACGTTACTTTGTCATTTTTAACTTGTTCCTCTTCTTCTGCTCTGCATATAAGTTCACAGTTAACTACCCTTATGACATCATTGCCGTTTTCGCAGTTCATTTAAATAGTCGAAGTTTAATAATTGTTTTCTTCTAAATCAAATATAAATTAAAAATTTCTGTCTATCTGTCGGTCTGTCGTCTGTCTGTCTGTAACTTTTCTTGTGCGCACGATTACTCTGGAACTGTTTAAGATATTGACTTGAAAGGTACACGTATGTATTTTAACGAGATCTGGAACTAGATTACATTTTCATGTTACGCTGAAAGGTTGGGGGGAAAATTGGGGTAAATGGGGGTAAATAGGTAAATCAAGCAAGTAAGAGCCCATAAAATTGGTATTTCTCTTGGTATTTATATTTATATTGTATATATATTGGTATATATAAAATAAGTTAGGTCTCAAAAATTGTTTTGGCTTAGCCACCCCCATTAATAAAGTTGTAATTTAGCGTGTATACAAGAACCTAAGTCCTCAAAATTCTTTTTTACTTCATCTACCCCCACTACCATCTCTCTACCACCACCCTCACCCCCACTACCAATGTGGCATATCGTTTTAAGTTTTTTGGGGTAGACGATTTCAAATATTATGTTATTAAAGTTCCATAAACAATAATTTCCACATAGTGAAGTGCAAATAGAGTATCAATTTTTTTTTAGTTGTAAGAGACTTGGGTAGAAAATCTAGGTGTGGAATTTTAAGATTTATAACACCCTACAGGTTGCATTATCCTATGAACAAACGAACATCAGCGTGCCTGCCTTTCAAGATTATTTTAGCAGGTTACTAAATTAACACCAAAGTTTCAAGGGTACATGAGGGGATAGCGTCAGAGATGTGTCATCGCGTGTGTGTCTAGCTTCTACGATTTCAAATTAGAATACCATGCAACCTGTACAGAGTTTATAGATCTACTATTATTTTCTTGATTCTATAATAAGTGGGTTACCTCGAGTAGTATGGATGCGCAGTGAGTGTCCTCGAGTACCTTTGAGGCGCAGTAGATTACCTCGAGTAGCATGGATGCATTGTGTATTCTAGATGCGCAGTGGGTTTCCCCGAGTGTAATGGATGCGCAGTAAGTTTCCCCCAGTATTTTGGATGCGCAGTGGCTTTTCTCGGGTACTATAGATGCGCAGTAGATCACCTCAAATAGTATGGATGGGCAGTGGCTTTCTCCGAGTCATACGGATGCGGAGTGGGTTTCCTCGAGTAATATGGATGCACAGTGGGTTATTTCAAGTAGTATGAATGCGCAGTGGGTTTCCTCGAGAATTATGGACGCGCAGTGGCTTCCCTTGGACAGTGAGTTACCTCGAGTAGTATGGATGCGTAGGTTTCCTCGAAGAAAATGCTTCAAGTAGAAACTTTACTTCTATCGTGTAGTCCACGGTACACAATGATTTTTTATATCTTTGTCATGCCATTTTCTGCGTATTACTTCCACATACAGTGGAAGTATACTAACACAAAAAAAATTCATCCACCTCCACCATTGCCACCCCCCCTCCCCACCAATATTATATTTTTAAAATTCCATAAGCAATTGTTTCCACATAGGATAGGAAGTCTGCATGTGGAAGTAGTGATTCCTAAGGCAACGGTTTTGAATGATTAAGTAGTATGTTGAACTAATTTTTAATAATTTATTGTTAGATTCCAATTCGCCTAATATGTTGTCATGCGTTCAGTCCTCAAAATTAACCAATATTATAATTAAATATTGGAAATAGATAAAAGACGTTGAAACAAAGTTAATTTTTTTACTAAGTAGGATATTTTCTATTAACTTTAGAATAATGAAAAATGCGGGTTGAATGCACACATCTCAAGATGATATTAATTAGACATATTTGAGAAACACTGTTTGAATTATGTCGAAATTTATGGAAAAATTATTAAAGGTTTTATCACTTCTGTACGGAATTTTTGCCATTTTCACAAAAAAAATGTCACTAATTGTCACTAATTAATAATAATTATTAACTTAGACACAGGTTAGGTACCACGAGATGCCCTTGAAAAATGTAGATTATTTGTTTTTCTCCTCAAGAAAGTACAGTTTCCTATATTTCAAAATTTTTCATGTAGTATTTGGGAAAAACGAAATAATCACAGTGATGTTGTACCTATTGAAGACAAAATTGAATAAAGAGAATGTTCTCTGACGTTTTGAAATCTCTATAAATCTGGAACATTTTTAAACTTTGATATTTTTTATTAGTAGATTTCTAATGCATAATTACTGGGAAACCCGACAACAGTTTCTAAAAATTGAAAATAAGACGAATAAACGAATAAATAAAGCTATTAATAACTACATAACATACATTTTTTTTTCAGATTCAAGAACTTACCATTAGACCCATCATGAATCGTTCATAGTGAGGCATAAAGAAGAAAAAGCATTTTTCCCAGGCTTTCCCTACTATAATATATATCTAGAATTACAGATAAAGAATGTTACCGATTTATCTTTTGTTTTAATTTTTCTGGCATTGTTAAATAATTATTTTTATAATATGTAGAGAACAGAAAAAAATAATGTACCTTAACAAAAATAAAGATCTGCTTGCCGAAATATTAATTTGTAATCTTTGTATTTTTTTTTTTTTTTTTTTTTGATAACCTAAATCTGACTATGGTGGAAAAGAAGTAGATCAACTAACCATATAACAATAGTGAACAAAGTAATACCTTTTTTAATGAACTTCCTGTATAAATTTCAGGAATAAATATAAAAAATGTAACAATGGGCAAGTATACAATTTTTTTAAATAATTTTAATAACATCTACACATAAAAACAGTTGGCCTATATTTCCTATTTTTTTTTTTTAATAACGCCTTATAGTAAGTTTAACTGTGTTTAAATGGTTAAATATTGGCGCCAATTTTCGGGCTATTCTATTGGTTATGACGTAATAGCGTAATCACCAGATTCTAATTTGTGCTTGAACAGAGAAACGAGTGCTACGATGCTATATTTCGATAAATAATGTAAGATATTCTGTACTGCTATACGGAATCATCTGTAATATTACAATTCTGTATTACCAAGTTATCAATCAGCCTTAAAAATATATAAAATATTTACTTGGTGGGTATTTGAAACAGTGTTAAAAATTAATATTAAAATTTATTTCAGACAGTGTAGTAGTGCACTGTCTGAAATGTGGCAACGTAGCTGGTTACTGTCAAACGTAAAATGTCCCTGTTTTAAAGGTTATTATGCTATTACGTCACAAGATATCCGACAAACCACGTTATTTTAAATCTACTCTGATTTTAAGCATGCATTTTACAATAAAACCAATAATAGTCGGTAAAATTACCTTGAAATTATACGGTAGGAAATATGAATTTATTTACAAAATACGTACCTATACAGTTTTTGAACAAAAATAAAAGATCTCTCACCTTGAGGTCAGTTTTTTTCTCCTGCCTCTTGTTAAAATTCTACAACAATGTAATATTTCATAAAAAGCATAAAACACTTTTTTCTGTCCATGCCAAAGAACAGCTTGCTTTACTTCCACATCCATTTTCTTCTTAATGTAACCCCCCCCCCCCCCCACCCCCACATTCAAAAACTCTGTTATGTTAAAAAGGATAATTTCATGGAGATTACTCGCTAAATGTGTCATTTCTGTATCCTTTTTGGCATATTAATCGATATTTGAATGTTTGTGAGTTTTGGGGGAGGTTTGGGGGGGAGGGTACATCGAAAAAAAAATTTTAGCACTCAGAGAGACTATTCTTTGGTACAAAACTACAAGTTTGAGAAGGTGCTAACATTTTTTTTTTGAAAAGCACCATAGTTTTGGCTTGTTTTTTGGACAAAAGTCCAATTTTTGGCCAAAAATCTGCAATGAGCAAGCAGAAAATGTTGGCATATAGTTTTCCAGCAATAAGCATTGACAACGAAAATTTTCCGCCTGGTCAGAAAGTGTTATACTACGTTCCAATTTTGGCCATAATTGATGTCGACAGTGCTGCCAATTGCACGAAGAAAAAATGTTGGCATATATCGAATGTTGATCGCCAAGATACCCTCTTCAACTAACACCGAGCCCCAGAGTGTTATACTCTGTTTCACAATTGAATATTTTCTGGGGCGGCTAGTTCCAAAACGAACGGGGGGGGAGGTCTGACTAACATAAGATAAAATACTCAGAAAAATATTTGCTAAAACATAACAGCAATGCCAACATGTTATATCCCAGGCCCCATATATGTAGCTATCTCCTAGACTAAGATGGTTTGTGGTGTTGGTAACAAATAGCGATTAAAAATGTCAATAGCCCATCTTTTGAAATTGACGAGACAACTAATAAAACTGTTTATATTATTTTGATCGCTATATGTATCCGATTCAATGTAGCGCCAATGTAAAATTCTACTACTTTCAGAATTCATTACTAGTCGCCTTGATAGTGAAATCTCCCCGCCCACGAACAAAAAAGTTTAGAGTAATATCAACATAAAAATGTACACGTGTTCTATCAGCAAGACAGAGTCTTCCTCAACACATATTTAATTTCTGCCCCATCATTGTAGGTCCTCTTAAGGCCAAACATTACTAAAAATTGTTCTGGAATGTAAATTTATCGGAATTTCCCTTATAATTAAAACGTGAGTCAAGTTTAGAGACATAATCAGTCGTCTGTGAGATTTAAATAGCTATGTAAATGACATAATTAGATGTATTATAATATAACCTGTTTTGTAATTGTATTATACAAAAGTAATTCGCAAATCATCCTCTATGACACAATGTTTATAGCCTCGTTGCTAACATTGAAAATTATTATCAGTAATAAAACCATTATAATTTATCGAAACAATAATAATAACTGAAAAAAGGAAATATGAAGCTCTAGATAACCAACATAATTAGCTTCCAGTTATTTATTTATTTAATTATTTTTACTTTACAGTGTGATATCCACCATAAATTCATTACATCTAAACTTCATTATTTATAAACGGAAAGGAATTTCAAAAAATGAATTATAAGTTTTCTGAAATACTTCAATAAGAACTTTGGAAAAGTATACGGTCTAATTTAAAGGCGCTACGAACATACATAATCCCATTGCTTTAAGTAATCCGATTCGAAGTTTAATTTTTTTTTTTTTAATCGCCTTATTTATATTAATGTCCTGGTAGTAACAAAAGAATTGGGAAGATCCCTGGCAAAAATTTGCAGTAAACAGCAGCTCTAGATATTGCAAAATTCAAACGCTTTTGGCACACTATGCACTGTACCCTACATTACAATAATTCATAACACTTATTCCAACTCAACTCTCAGAGTATAAACATCCGCTGCTTAACTTAACAACCGTAACTTAATTTTTACACTCCTCAATTTGAAAGTAGGAATTAAGTAAGTAAATATATATCAATAAACACTCCTATATAATAATTCATGTGTATTACACTGTCTCGATTCTCTGTATGTAGCGTTTAGCGTTACTGTTACTAGGTGGCGGAACCAGAACCATATTTCATTTCTCTTTAATCAACTTAAAATAGATCATAAGGCGGAACGTCGGTAGTACTCTCTCTGTCTTTATGCATAATGTAATTCGTCGAAGCATGCCTAAGTACTGTAAGACTCTTAGCAGTTTTTGACCAGTCTATGCATTACAATACCTATGGTTCAAGGTATATTGGTTTATTAATTGTCATCGCAATTAAAATATGGCGAATTTCGTGGACTTGTAAGTCTGTGCAGCTACGATTGTTAAATAATTATACTTACTTCGTTCTTTATTAGATGAGTCGGTTGGAAATACATTTTTATGTGACGTAAATAATGAAATTAAAAATAAAGGTCAGTAAACACTAAAAAATTATAAGAAAACGTATGGAGGCAGATAATGGCAAAACTTAATATTAAAGATATTTTATGTACTTTATTTATTGCTTTTAAATTTTATCTATGAATTTTTTCTCAACCTAAGTTCCCAAAAGATAATATAATTCGTGCATTAAAGAAAAAATTTTACCCATAAAATTCTAAGCACTACATACGAAAAATAACTTCAAATTGCAACATGACTGCTTCTTTCAATATGTTCAATTTACTATCTCTTAACGCACAGGAAATCTATGAAGCCATTATTGGTTTTTTTGATAAAAATAACATTATTTTATAATTTAGCTTCGTGTAACCATATTTTTCCTTGTGTAATTTTCCTCATTACCGTGGTCCTTGTTATGTTGTCTATTTTTAAATGCCCTAAAGGTTTAAAATGTTTTCGTCTTAGGCTGATTTCTTTTTCTCTTTTTTTTTCGTTTAGATAAATAATATATATTTAGTAATTTTATTAATATATCATTTTGTTGAAATAAGACACATTAATACATTTGTGATTGGCACATGGTTTTATAACACAACCCAAGAAGGGTAATTGTTTTATTCTCCAAAAATGCGTTCCAAAGCGTTACTTTAATTTGTTGTTACCTAACTTCCATGCTAACGTACTTAAAATTATGATAACAATATACAATATAAAATTAATTTTTTATGTCACGACATAAAAAGTGTGGGAGATTTTCATATGTTTTGTATAATAATACCTGTCCAAAACTGGGAAACCGTTTAATCACTATCAGTACTACATAATTCTAATTGATGATAATGAGCGTTACATTTAAACACAAATACAATTTTTTTTATTTACGAGCTAGTGACTCCAGTTGTGACTAATAGGTTAGATATGTTCTAGTACTTACTATAACAACAATAAACAAAATAAGAACGGGCAAGTCATCTAGTCAAAGTACCACGTCGTTTGCCGTAATGATTCCGAACAGGGATCGCCTATCTATCTAATTAATATCCTTCATATTAGTTGACGTGTTAACATTTGTGGTGACCCTAACCTACTCCTTCCATGAAACCCAATTTGATATAAATTGCATACAAAGTGGATGTCGCCTTAGAACCTGTTGTTGATATACCTACGATACATTTAGTAATTCAAACGAAAAAGTGATTTATTAGCCATGACACTGTCTTTGGATAGATGGATTGGCATGGTGGCTGTGGTCACCGGGGCAAGTTCTGGTATCGGTGCTTCCATTGCAGAGGAGTTGGTAAACAAAGGTCTTGTAGTAAGTACATTAATTTTAATTAACTTATAATAATGTTGCAACTAACTTAACTATTGAGCAAAACTGGTTTGAGATTCATGAATTTTATAAAAGTTGGCTAAAAAAACTTTAATGATATATTTCCATTTACGAAATTACGATGTATATTCAAATACTTGAACTTTATCTTTAATAAATTTAAAAACAAAATAATTTTTTAAAACACTGATGAATACTGCTTATATAGTTAAAAAGTCATATCTGAAGTTAATAAAAAATGTAATAGTAGGTATCAATATACAATTCAGAAGTCTGTAGATTCGTTTTTAATGGGCCCCTTACATGTGCCATATATTTTAAATTAATTTATATATGTTAATATAGTGTTAGTAAACATTAGCAATTATCAAATATGTTTTCATAATTTCTAACTGGAAAGTATTTAAATACCGACTAATATCCAGGAGAAGGGGCGTGTCTGAGAACACACTCATATTGGACGTGACGTCATCTAACAGTTATCTCTGCAAGTGCAATAATTCGGACATATAATTCGTGCAGTTTGAGGTTATTTCCTAAAATTATTTAGTTGTATTCGGTCTGTGATATTAAATTATAGTGTGTATTTAAGTGTACCATATTTAAAAAGGTTTAAATTCTTTTAAACACGACTGAAATAGTTATTTAACAAACAAGTGTATTTACAACAGCGATTAATAATCGAGATATTTTAATGGTCGAGATTATTAATCGCCTTTTAGTATACGAATTAGTTGCAACATTATTCCGTCGACTATATTTTTAATAAAATGGAGAAAGAAAAGTTTGACAGTGATAGATATTGATGACACGGCGTTTTGATTTGGATATTTTTAAAAATCATGCATTAAATAGGGGTATTAATAAACGATTTTGTAGAAATCATGCATTAATAGAGGTCATTAATGAACTATCTTGGATACATTAATCAAACTCGTAAATACACGGTCGACAGAAAAAGGTTATTTTAAAGGTCAATCGGATAATTTACGCCGTACGTCTGTCGAGTGAATGCAATATGCTAGCGTCACAAAAATATTCATAAACAAAAAACTATTAAGTCCTAGAAGAAAAATTTATCCAACTATACAATTATACAAATTATAAAACGAAGGGAAACCTAATAATACCTAACAAAAAGCCACAAATATTAAAAAAGAAATTCCAATTTTGGTTTTGGATATACTCCTGTAACCAAGAGACTCTAACAAATTATCAAGTTATGCGTAAAAATGTGAATTCAATCCAAAAAAATTTAACTTACCCTTAATTTTCTCTTCATAATCGAAACGAGGGGACCCAGTTAATAGTAAAGAGATAACAAGGTTATTAAACACCACAAAGAGATTACTGTTTACTCTTCTAAATTAGAATTTAAACTGTGCTCTTTCTACTGTTAGCTTCTCCAGTTAAAATGTAAATTTGATATATGTGGCAGGTGAAACTTTTTCTCTATTATTTCAGGTTGCTGCTTTAGCAAGAAGGCAAGAACGATTAGAGGAACTCGCGAGAAGACTTGAAGGTAGAAAAGGTCAACTGATTCCGATAAAGGCAGACGTAACAAAGGAAGAAGACATTAAAAATGCGTTCAGTTGGATCAAGACTAATCTGGGTCCCGTTCACATACTTGTCAACGCCGCCGGTACGTACCGCGGAGGACTTCTTACCGACGGTGACGCTGGACAATGGAATGATACTTTTCAAGTCAACGTCATAGGATTGAGCATAGCTACGAGGGAAGCGATACGGAGTATGAAAGATAACAACGTAAACGGGCATATAATTCATATAAACAGTATTGGAGGCCATCGTATACCTAACTTTCCCGGACTGAACGTATATCCTGCTTCTAAATTTGCAGTGACGGCCCTAGCAGAAACATTAAGGATGGAACTCAACTACTTGAAGTTAAAAATAAAAGTAACGGTACGTCAGAGCAAAATATTTTTCTTTTAATACATCACTCCATCAGAGGTGCTTTACATTATGATATTTCCTATGATTTATACAACTGCTTGTAAGATACACGCATCGCTAACTAAGAACATTGACACGGGTCGCGGAAACAGATATTTCCTTCTGCAAGAAAATAGTAGTTTTTGCAACAAGAGTGGATATGATATCCATATCGCACGATAAAGAAGTTTGAGCACGACGCCGTAGGCGGAGTGCTTCAAATCTTTTGAGTGCGATATGGATAATCCACTCGAGTTGTACAGTATGCTTTTTCTACGACCAGCTCAACAAAACTACAAAATTTATTAAACATATAAATATATTACACAAATACACACTGACAGTACACACTTGACAGTTACTTTGACAGCTTACGCACTAATTTGATTTTAAAACGCATAGTTGTCTATGTACTTAATACAGGAACTGTGATTGGTCGGTTTCATTTCAGATCAATCCTAGAACTGATATGAAATAGTTCAGTTAACTGGAATTGCCTACTTATCTATTCTACAGACCGTACAGAAAACAGCAAATTTACATAAGGGAGTAGAAAAAATTAATTCCAATATACTCGGACATTGCTAGTGTCTGTTGTCTACAAATATGTTTGAATAAAAAAAGATTGTCATTGGTATGTCGAAGAGACTTAAAATTTTTAAAATCCTTCGACTATTCTTGACGTATCTGGATGCTTTTCATTCACTCGATTTACAACCATGATTTTCGCTTTATTGTAGTTTACACTTGCACTGTAGTGAGAGCTTATTGCTCATTTTTACATGCCACATGTAATTTTATATATAAGATTTATATTTTTTTACAGAGCATTAGCCCTGGACTTGTTGATACGGAACTTCTTCCACCTGAATTTAAACAACCCGAAGTTAAGGACAAATTATATGCGGAAAATAGAATAATCGAACCATATAATATTGCGGACTCAGTCCTATATGTATTGGCCACACCCCCACATGTACAGGTAAATATTAAACGCAAATAGTTTTTATGAAGGAAATGATCAGAACTGATATATGTGTATGTAGTAGGTACCGTATATAATTCAGTGATATAAAAAAACTCGCAAAGAGCGTTAAGGGCACCAATCGCTTTTGGATAGTGTATAGGCGGCGGCGTTAGGTTGAGCAGTATACAGGACCGGACTTAAAATGTATTTTCAGTTTCAACCAATTAATTAAAAAATTTGAATTCTCGTTCAATTGTAAATCTGACTACACAATTCATAGGCATGTAAAAAATACCGGCGTCTTTGATCTTTACTTCACCGCCAAGGACGCCGACATTTTTTTACACGCTCAAGAATTGTGTAGTGAACTCTACTAATAACAAATAGAGAGGAATTACATAAAATACAATTAAATCCACGTTTTTATGTTCATCTTAACCAAAAAACAAAAACTGGTGCTCTTTTAAGAGCATAATTTTTTTAAAAGTGAATAACACGATATCTGACATCAGAATTGTAAAATAAGTATGTTTACAACGATACCAGTTTTTCTTATTTCCCAGCAAGTACCAACGAGGAGGTATAAGCATACCTATACCTTGCCAGGATGGGATGGTGACAGGATTGATAATTAGGAGTAATAGGTTAAAAAAAAAATAAACCAGAATTTTTCAGTTAAAAATAACTAACTATTCTACAAAATAACAACATAATAAAGTTTATTATTAAAATAACATAATAGATAGTAAAGTAAAAACTGAATAAAAATAAATAAATAAATAAATAAATAGCTAAACTCAACAAAAACACAATATAAAGAAACATTAAATTGATAAGAAAATTAATAAAATGTTCCTACAGTAAAATAAATAAAATAAAAACATTTCTAAAAATGTTTCAAACAAAGCATGTTTTAAACTTACCAGAAATATTAACACTTTTCCAAAATAAAAATAATGAGCCTTATCACAATTAGTAACACTATCAAAGAATACCACTCACTCACTATCACTGCCACTATTACTGTCATAAATATACCCACGGAACGTTAAATATAAACAGTAAAAAATAAATGAAATATAGGAATTTTTTCCGTTATTCGAATTTTTCGCCATTGTCACTGTCCCCTCCCACGTCGATGATGAATTTATTTCCGCTATTCGTAAAGATTTGACCCAGTTTTCTGTAATCATCTTCATCTTTGATTACTTTGTGACTTGATTTTCTCCAGTTGTCTTATCATATGTTGTAAATTTCACTGTGAATTAATTCGATGATTTTTTTTTGTCTTTAGGAAATGTGTTCTTCCGACGAATCCGCCGTTTTACTGGCCCCAGATCAGCTCTATAGGATTATAAATACAAAAATAGGGAGGTAGTCCCAAAACAGAGTGCCCTTATTGTCTCGCGATGTTGTCGACATTATATATATTTTTTAAGGTTTTGGTACGCAATACTTCCAATAATTGCTTCTTCGTATAACATTCTTCAAAGTAGAGATCGTGATTTATCAGATTGTATTTCTTCCTTATTTGATGAAGTACTTGGAATTTTTTCAATTTGTCTTTAATCAAACCATTTCTCAAATATGTGATTCCATATTTTCGTGGTAATCAACGTTGCATTCTTCCATTTTTTTTCCATATAATTGCAGTCAATTTTCAACCCATCACGTGGTCTACTTCCATAGAGTCGAGCGTTCTTTCACGGAGTAATTAAAAACCGTTTCATTATCCTTCATTCTCACTTTACCACGATCGTCTTTTTATCAATTATTTCTTTTTGTAAACTTGAGTTTTACTGTTAAATAAGGTAAACTATTTATTTCAACAGAAGGATTTAATAAAACTTGTCATTAAACTTTTAGTTCTGATGAAGAAACAGTTGATAGTCCACGTTGACTATATAGTTTATTCAGTCCATCATCATTCGGCTAAAGCAAATTTCAACCAATTATATTCAGTAAGATTTGCCTACATTCTTTTTAGGAAATATGTATGACAATTTTTTATGATGATAATAAAAGAAGCCGAACACCTTTATGGCCTTTTTGTAAATAAACCGAAAGTGGTATGCGGTCGGTGCCCTTTACGTTTTTTTGTGAGCTTGTTCATATCGCTGAATTATATACAGGACCTACTATACAAATATCTGTTTTTTTTTCTTTGAGACAATATGAATGACAGTAGATATAACATTTAGATTTAAATGTTAGATTTGAAAAAAACTATAATATCACGCTAAAATTGAAACATTGTATTGTACTGAATAGAACTATTTGCTATTCTTACTGATTGGATATCATTTGATTACTAGTGATCAAAAATGACATTCAAAAGATGTGTGAGGGACAAACTAATAGTAATGGTTTTATTTAACTTTGTGCGAACTGTAACTATTTCATTTCTGTTTTTCGTTTCAGATTCAAGAACTCACTATAAGTGCTATCAACGACGGTGCATAAGATGATGGAGCACGAATATTAAAAATGTCCTATTTTCACGTTTGTACTAATATTACATGTATAGCTATAGATCCAACATTAAATAAGTAAAAAATTTAAAGCGTTCTTGTTTCATTACTTTTTTATAATATAAAGTTTTTATTGGGTCCCTTATATGTATAATAAAAAATGATTACTCAAGTGTCGAACTCAATTTGGTCCAAGTGTGTAAATCACACAAATAAATTGATTTTAGAGACATATGATCGAGAGGTTCATAGTGAAGAAGTTATGTCACTCATTATTATATTTGATAAAATTCCATTAATTAATAAAAAAGATTTAGCTGTAACTATTTAAGTGTATTTATTTTGTATATTTTAATTATTTATTATTATTTAATTTTGTACTTGAAACAAAAACAATTCAATATTGAAATTTATAATATAACTTAAATTACAATAAATTTACAATAGAAATGTCAGTGGCGTCCCCTTTGTTTGCTAAAATTAGAGGACATATTTGCAGGGACACCACTGGTGGAGTGATCAAATAGCTTTTCTAACTAAAATATTTGGTTTTGTATCCTATTACCACATGTCAAAATTGAAAATAATATCTAGAGTACTTTCTGATATATTAAAAATAACGATTAAAAACTTTTCTTCATAAAATGACCTAAGGACGCAGACCCTCAAATATTAGTACGTCATAAAGGAACATCCTGTATATAGGACAAAAGAAATGACCAATGAAAGACCGTGACGATGAACAACAATATTTGGCATCCCATTAAAGAACTCATTTCTAGATACATAATATGTATTGGTTTGTTTATTGCTAAGATAGTCACAGTCTAAGGCACTTCAGTTGCAAACATCCCGTAAATTCCTAATTGGCTAGTCGATCTATTCGTAACGTATCGGACACGAACACAACTCGGTTATCGTAATCTCCGTTTGACGTGTCCGCCACTAAAACAGTTTAGAAAAAAAGCAATTCGATCGTTTCATATCGTAAGTAAGTATAAATATCATGGTCGTAATATGATGGGGTTCTTTTCATAGTTGTAATGAGATGAATAGTAATTAAATTTTAATATCCTTTAAACTTTATGTCTGTCGTGCTGTCTCTATTTTTTTTGTGCGCACGATTACTCTGGAACTGTTTAAGGTATTGACTTGAAATTTGGTACACGTATATATTATAACGACATCTGGAACTAGATTATATTCTGATTTATTCCATTGAAGAGAGAGGTAAATTAAGGTGAATGGGGATAAATGGAAAATCAAGCAAGTAAGAGTCCATAAAATTAGTATTTCTTATATATAAGAGAAGCTAAGGCCTCAAAAATTATTTTAGCATTGACTACCCTCATTAAAGGGGGTGAAAAATACAAAATTGTGATTTAGTGCGTGTACAAGAACCAAAGGCCTCCAATTTTTTTTTTACTTCACCCAGACAATCTTGATATTCAATGAGGCTTGTCTAATTTGTGCTGTTTATTAAATATGCCATTTCATAGTGTAGAAAGATAATAAATTATAATGACCAACATTCATATAAAAAATATTAACAATTTAGCCAAATATGTATAATATTTACTCTCTTATTATACAGTGTGTTCTCGGATGGAGTTGACAAGAGGAAAAACATCTCTATTGTTGATTTTACGACGAAAAGTCATTCTTTATAAAAAAAATCTGCTTGTCGAAAAAATGAATTTACCATATAAAAATCTTAGATCAGATGTACCGCGTGTTAATAAATTAAGAAAACATCAAAATGCCTCAAGAGAAAAGTACCTTCATTTATTATTTTGGACAAAATCTTTATAAAACAAAGTTATTTATAATCCAAAATAAAGCCTAAATATAAATTATGAAGTCTGTATTTTGACTTTTATGTTTTTATTTTGTTTATCTTTTTACGTTGAATTTATTAATATGAATAATAATTCAAATAAAAAAACAGAGTGTGCCGTCGAATATATTGAACTGACAAACGTCATTGTGAAATTGTGTAGAATACTACTATCTTACATCTGCATTTATTAGTGTTCTGTTGATCATTTAGAAAATGTTTAACAAACAAGAAAGAATTTATTTAGTCAAATGTTATGGAATTGAAGACGTCTCTTATCGATATGCAATTAACCTTTTCCACCGAAAGTTCTCTAACACAGCGGTATCGCACCAATCATTGCGCAAACTTGTAAAAAAATTTAATGAAACCGGATATGTATTGGATGTCAATGAAGACGGATGCGGCAACACTTTTGGCAATAAATTCAGTAATAAAAAAACCCGAAATTATCTTTACGGAAAAGCTCACAAAGACTGAGAGTAAGTAAAAGTCATTTACAGAGAATTTACATGAAAAACAAAGTTCGACCGTTTAAGCCAAGGTTCAGACATACACTTGAAAATGGAGATGAAGAGAAGCGATTGCATTTTTGTTTATGGGTCGGTGAGAATTACCTCGTAGATATAAGTGTTCACGGAATGTTTTTTTTTTTTTACTGACGAACCAACATTTTGTACCAATGATCATGTTTCATCACAAAACAGTCGTTATTGGGCTTTTGAAAATCCAAACAATGTCATTCACAAACGAAGTCAACGTAAAAGTGAATGTATGGTGTTCGAATCGTTGGTCCATATTTCTTAGAAGAAAACTTAAATCAGCATGTTTATTTGGACCTTTTGGAAAACTTTGTATTGCCATTTATAAACACTCTGTAACCGGAAGTAAGCAATACCATTTTTGGCAGCAAGACGGTTGCCCAGCTCATTCCTTAGTTTTGATACGGCAGTGGTTGACAGATCACTTCGGAGCCAGATGGATGGGAAGATATGCTCCAATTAATTTTTCTGCAAGATCACCAGACCTTACACCAATGGATTTTTTTCTGTGGGGTGTTTTAAAACAGAAAGTTTATGCAGATGACCTGCCACACGATCGAGAAACACTAAAAACATGAATAAAAGACGCGGTGAATGAAGTGAATATATCCTCAACCATTCGTAAGGTCTATGGTGAATTTATTAAAAGGATGGAGAAGTATGTTGAGGTTGGAGGAGGCTATGTAGAACAAATTGTCTTTCCACAATCGTTGAAGTTAATGTTATTATGTTATGTTATGTTAATGTTTGAAAAAAAATGTAAGTTGACGTAAATGTAAAAGTCAAAATTTAGACTTCATAATTTGTATTTAGGCTTAATTTTGGATTATAAACAACTTTGTTTTATAAACATTTTGTCCAAAATAATAAATGAAGGTACTTCTCTCTTGAGCTATTTTGATGTTTCTTAATTTATTAACATCCGGTACATCTATCTGATCTAAGATTTTTATATAGTAAATTCATTTTTTCGACAAGCAAAATTTTTTATAAAGAATGACTTTTCGTCGTAAAATCAATAATAGAGATGTTTTTCCTCTTGTCAACTCCATCTGGGGACACACTGTATGTAATCTTTCAGAAAGAATAGAAAAATGCAATTTCTATGAATGATGAGACATGTTACAGATTTGTAACAATAGATCTATTTCAAAGTTTAGGCTAATTAAAGTTAAAATATATCATCGTACTGTAATATTACATATGTACATCACATTGTTTTATAAAGAGCAGATAATGCAGGCATTACAATAATTCATTTTGATGAAAATATTTACCCTTGTACACATACCCCGCCACTGTTGCTTATGGGATGTTATGTTTATCTATCCTTTTTAATGGACACATAATGTGACTTAGGAGCAAACAAGGTATGTACTGAAGAGATAGCTGTTATATATCTATAAGCTTTAATCGGAGTTTGGTATGTATAACACAATAATTGTTAAGAAAAAACCTTCTACACTTTTAAGGAAAAAATATACAGGATGGCAACTCAAAAGAAAAAATTATTAATAAATAAGAGATGCTAAATAGAGACGGAAATATTGCGTAAACACTTTTACAGATTTTTAAAGGTCTTTTTGGGGTGGCAGTTCAGCTATTTCCTGGACAACTTTTTTATGATTAATTTTTTGAATAAAACCTACAAAGAAAACATGCATTGGTCTAGTAGGTGCAAGAAAACTATTCTCGTTAACATTTAGAGCTGGAAAAGCAATTGTTTTGATTAATTATCTAATGGTATGTTTCTAAATATATTTATTTATCTAACATGTATATGAACGCAGTTAATTTTGGATAACAATATACAATAATATAAAAAGTACGTAATTTTTTGTTTCGATATAAGAAGTGTGAAAGGTTTTCAGTTGCTTTATGTAATAATACTTGTCTAAGAATAGGAATCCGTTTAATTTCTGTCAATATTTGACAATAAAAATTTTCTAATTTATCATCATTTAGGTTACATTTAAATACAATTACAATTTTTTATTTCCGAGCCAGTCAGATCAGTTGGTGAGTAATATTTTAAGCATGTTCTAGTACCTACCATAAAAACAATAAATAAAATAAAAACGAGCAAGTCACCCAGTCAAAACAACACGTCGTTTTCCGCTATATGATTCCGAAGAGAGGTCGCATATCTATCTAATTAATATCCTTCATATTAGTTGACGTGTTAGCATTTCTGGTGGCCCCAACTTACTCCTTTCAAGAAAGCCAATTTGATATAAAATGAATACAAATTAGATGTCACCTTGAACTCTGCTGTTCATATACTACTTTACATCTAGTAATTCAAAGTAAAAAGTGATTTATTAGCCATGACGCTGTCTTTGGATCGGTTTATCGGCATGGTAGCTGTAGTCACCGGGGCAAGTTCTGGTATCGGAGCTGCCATTGCAGAGGAGTTGGTGAATAAAGGCCTTATAGTGAGTAAACAATTTCATTTAACTTATAACAATTTTGCGAAATTTACTATAGAGCAAAACTGGTTTACTATTCATAAAGGTTATAAAAGTTGACCAAGAAACTTTAATGGTATATTCTCATTTAGATGAAATTATAATACATAGGATTAATTTGTATTTTCCAGTAAATCGTAATAATAAATAATATTTCGGCATATACGTAATACTTGAAATGCAAAAACTATTTTTAAAGATAAAACTAACTAAAATATCCAAAATATTCCAAACTCTGTGACGAATAATCAGACTTGATTAAAGCAACGACTCTGAAACTTATGTAACAGTACAATATAAAATGTCAATGTGCAACACGGAGCTCTGTAGTCTCGTTTTTAATTATCAGATGCTTGGGTTTGTCGACTGTCGTATCGTCAAAATCTCCACAGTGTCATTTTTGGATTAGTAAATATTATTTGTCAATGAAACTTCTAGCTAAATAATTTTCCTCTCTATACATGGGTGTACAGTAATGGTATATACTTCTGCCCTATATCCAGAGATCAAAATATAGAGATTGAGATGTTTTAGTAAACGATTGCTGGTTAATAAAATACAAGGCGTTAAAGTAATTAGAAATAAGTCATAGACAACAAAAATTATACGAAAATGATTTATTTCAGTTTTGAAAATAGTCATATAACACATACACAGTATGTCCACAGTTAGAGTGGATAAGAGGGTAAACTTTTTTATTTCTCATTTTACGTGGAAAACTTATTTTTCATAAAAAGTTTTGCTTTTGATAAAAACATGATTGGCATGGAGTAAGTTAACATGCCATGTACAGGGTGTTCTAAAAAATTAAAAAGTCTGAAAATTATGTAAGAGTCAACTACGTTCAATAACTGTTACTAAGAAACGTTGTTTAAAATTATTTATGTCAGAGTTCCAATTTGTGAATAAATCTACCAAATTCGACTTCTTTTAAAAATGTTCAAAAGTATCAAGTGGCATCATGCGGTAAAACTTACGGTAAAATAAAAATGATTTTCACATACAAAAATTATTAAATAAGACAGTAGTGATACTCATAATTATATTAAACTAATTTTATTTTATAATCAAACATTTTAGTAAAACAAGAATCCTTAATGCGTTTCTAAGAAAAAAAAAATGTAAAAAAAATTGTAAAATTGTAAATGCAATGAAACTGATTGTGGTAGTTTCGTAGAAGCTTCAAATCTGTCAAACCCGAATTGGTAAATGTGACCAATTTAGTTCTAAATGAGCTTTAAAGGCTTTACAATTTTGAAGACTACAAAATTATTTTAACCTGTATTAGTCCCATTTAACTTTAAAGTCAATATAACTTTTAACGATTTCGACTGAACAAAAAACGTTACGTAAAACGTAACGTAAAATATTGGGAAAAACACTTTGATGTCGCGCGGTACTATGTTCGCCATATTTTTCAACCAGCTGTAGGAGGCCATTTTATAATGAAATTTTGATGAATGGTAGATTGAAAAAATCATTAATATAGGGTTATTTAACAGATATCAAGTACGATATTATCATATTTCATGCTCCAGGAAAGTCCTGCAGGGCAATTCTATAGGCGTTTACAAATATTTTAAAATCATTGAAGTTAAAAAAAAATTTCTTTAAAAACGTAAAATTCTTGAGGCGCTTTTAATATCCCGATGTAGAATGGATATATTTAGAAAGAAAATTAATTGGCATTAAAAAAACCACACAGAGGGGAAGAGTGGACACATTATTTCGCAACTATGTATGACAGTATATGATGTACTCCTACTCCATCATTATGCCTGATTTCCAGTTATGTCTTTGCAGCCTATGCCTTATGACTTATAAATAAATTATCATTGCTGTAGATACAACCTTATTAGTAATTTATGAGAAAGACAGACTACAGTTGAAAGGGGATTACTGGTTTGGTAGATATTACGTATTAGCGACCACAATTAAACGCAATGGGTACGTTTAAATTACTTGTTCAGGGAAATATGTTCCATAACTAATAAGTCATATTTAACGGCTCTCTGTACGGGCTCCGATCTAGGCGCCGGCACTCGATCAGCGATGTTAAGCAACGTTGGTCGCGTCCAGCGCTTGGAATGGTGACCCAAGTTCTCGCTGGAGATCTCAGTCCATATGCTGAGCTGTAAAAGCCTGACTGGACTGAGACGGCTCGGCGAGAGAAAGACAGAGGCTGATAACCGTGCCTGGGGGCTCTTGTCAACAGACTCGAAGTCTAGGAAGACCATGTTTGGATGGGGAGCCCTGAGGCACACAAAAAAGGAGTAACTACAATAGACCTTATAGGTCGCAGTGGGGGAAGGCCAATCGCCCGCTCCTTCAGAGTAATCTAATAAGTCATATTTAAGACGTATTACCGACGTTGTCTCATTCTCCATTTACTTATATTTTACGTAAATTTTAAGTAAATTAGGTTAGGTTAAACGGGAAAACGAGACCAAAACGAGGTCTTCAGAGCATTTCTGTAATGTAGAAAATAGCCTATTAACCAGAACTCATGTGTAGATAAAATTATTATTATTGATTTATACAAATTAAAGGAAAACCTACGATATACCAAAAATAAAAGCACTAAAATAATTAAAAACAAAAGGGTTTGTGTCCTGTGTTATCGTTGAAGTCTTCCAAAAGCACATTAACACATTTTTGAGGACCTTTTATATGAATAACTAGTAACATTTTTAAGTTAACATTTCTTGATAGATTAATATGTTGCATGCCGGCAAAAACAAAGGACTTTGTTATCAAAGGTCAATAGTTTGAAATATCACACAATTAGTTATTGAGTGAAAACACGGTTATCAAACACTACAAAGCGTTTCCTGCTGTATAATAATAGTTATTCGTTTTTGAATTACGTTCATTATATCAATTACTTTTTCAATTTGGTATCTGTAACTGGTCTAATTTTTTCTCTATTACTTCAGGTTGCTGCTTTGGCAAGAAAGCAAGAACGACTAGAGGAACTGGCGAGAAAACTTGAAGGCAGAAAAGGTCAACTGATTCCGATAAAGGCAGACGTAACAAAGGAAGAAGACATTAAAAATGCGTTCAGTTGGATTGAGCATAGCCACGAGGGAAGCGGTACGGAGTATGAAGGATAACAACGTAAATGGGCACATAATCCACATAAACAGCATTGCAGGTCATCGTGTACCTAACTTTCCCGGATTAAACGTACATACTGCTTCTAAATTTGCAGTCACGGCTCTAGCAGAAACATTAAGGATGGAACTGAACTACTTAAAGTTGAAAATAAAAATAACGGTACGACAGAGCAAAATATTTCTCTTTTAACTCCATCAGAGATGCTTTCTATCATGTACTTTTCTATCACTTATCCGACCGCTTAGTTGAAATATATGCCCCTGACTAGCAAGAAACTTTAACTCGGGTCACGAAAGTAGATGTTTCTTTTTGCAAAAAAATTAATCCCAGTATTCTCGGACATTAGTTGAGCATCTGTTGTATATTATAAATATGTAGCGTGTAGCGACTTCCCGGGCAAGTTTTCTTGGGGACAAAGAAGTTTGTATAAAAAATGTTGACTTTTTAACGTACGTCCAAGAGACTTGAATTTAAAATCCTTATATCTGCATTCCCTGCTGAATCTCATATTCGCCGTTGGCGGTATAAACAACAACACATTCGGCTATTTTTAACTTGTCTGTATGTATTTGCTTGGTCTGCAATCATAATACAGGGTGTCTATTGTATACGTACAAATATTTTGCAGGATGGCATATTAGCCCAAAAGAAGTAAAAAATCCTTATAAATTTTTTTCAAACTCACATCTATTTTTTTTATTTAAAATTAACTAGAAACAGGCAGTGTTTTCATTTTAGACAGTACTACTACAAACAGAAGACAGCAGAGACAAGAATATTTCGTGTCAATAACATGGCTTTTACAGCATTACAACACTGTAATTTAAAAATAATAAAGCAGTTCTACTTTTACCTTGTTCAACTAATTTTGAAATGAAAACACTAACTGACATTAATAACAATTTATTCATTGGCATCTCACAAACCACAATTATTATTCCATAGGATTTTTTAGAAACAGTAGGATGACCAGGTCGGTTTTCTGAAGCTCCTTGTGTCTTTATTGAAAAAATGTCACTAATTTTCTGTCTGTAAAAATGTATTTTAACGATGAGATTAAAAAATTATCATTTTTTAAAATTTATTAAAGATAATTTCTTTAAGAACTGTAGTAATTAAATTAATAGCGGCTAATTTGGTTGCAATACACACTTAATTCTTCACCTCGTCCATTACACCGCTATAAATTAACTTTAAAACTAGATAAATCGAGCACATTGTATGATTGGAAGCTGTGGCCCACAGTGTGGAGTTTACAAGTTTTTTAGGTCAAAATTCAACTCCTCCTTTGTAATTCAACCAAAATCAATCTACTTGGGCTCAAAATTTTCGTAATACTGAGCACTTTAATGAAAAACTGCGAAAATTTCAATCCAGCTTATTTTTGACACGACAGCTGTCGAAAGCCTGTAAAAAATATGAAAACCCTATAAAGGCATAATTTAGACACTGTTATTTCCTATATAACTCCTTGGGAGTCCATCAATATCATATTTTATCATGATTTTTGACTTGCAGATTCTGAATTTCAAAAAAATTGCGGAACGAGCGTAGCGAGTGGAGCAACCCCACGAACAAAATAAAATCACTTTTAACAAATGTATCATACAATATTTTTTGTAAAACTGTTATTAAAAAAAATGCCGTCTGTGGGGTTGAACTCCTGATCTATCGCTTACGTGTCGCACGCGTTGGCGTTGAGCCACCCGTTCGTTTCAATTATATGTGACAATAAAGTGTAAATGTCAAGTCAGGTACTGGATAAAGGGTAACTAAGTAAAACAATTGTAAGTTGTTTAGTGTTTATTAAGGCGGCTACAGACGTAACTGCATACTTGAACGGTATGCATGCGCAAGTTTATTGTACAAGTATACTGGAACGTGTGTATTATAACACTTGTACAAGTATTGTGATTGTACAAGTGACATGAAACTTGATGAAATTCTGTATTGTATACTTGTACAATTGTACATGTTGGGTTTGCGCAAGTATACTTGACCGTGTGTACGGCAGGTCGGCAGACTTGTGTAAACAGGTAATAGTAGACTTGGTGAACCTGTGCGATGACGAGCGATTTGAGAAAAAGGCATCGCATGATTTTAGAAGAATTTATAACGATATATGAAAGTAAGTCATATCTTTGGCTTATAAAATCGAAAGATTACCATGATAAGATGAAAAGAGAAGCGGTATACAGTAAATTGGCAGATAAACTAAAAGAAATAGAGCCAAATGCCGATCGGGAGAGTGGTAAAGAACAAATTACAGGAAGGAGAAGAAAACAGTTGAAAAAACTCGGTGGTCAGGGGCGGGTACAGAAGATGTTTATGAATCCACCTTGTGGGACTACCATTTTAGGAGATTAATGTGCGAATACTCCTTCCTTTTTTTTTAACCAGTTCTTACACCACATACTACGTTTTTTTTCCGTTGTTTTTTGAGAATTAAAACAAACGCAGTTAAAACAAGCGTGTCGTCTTCATCCGTTGATGACATTTTTATGCTTTATTCGCGTTTAACTGTCACTGCACAACTGTTCAAGTATACTTTTGCGTGTGGCGGCGACGCAAATTTCAGTATACTTGTACAATAAACTTGCGCATGCATACCGTTCAATTATGCAGTTACGTCTGTAGCCACCTTTAGTAACTACAATTGAAGCTGTCTTTAAATATCGTAAATTTTGTGGCTAAAAAAATGGATTTTGAAGAAAATACGGGAAATAAAAGTCATTTCATTATTCCATCAGATGTTAAAGAAGCCGCAAATAGGGCAACTTTAGATCTGTTGCCCCAGAAATCGCGGCAACAATATGGTATAGCATATAAAAGACTTATTGAATGATGTGAAATGAAGAAAGTAGTAGACAAGTTCACTGAAAATATACTTTTGGCTTACTTCGAAGAAAAATCTACTTTATGAAACGCGTCAACAGTGTGGTCTAATTTCTCTATGATAAAAGCTAATCTGCAAATCAAGAACATGGATGTAAGCAAGTATTACAAGCTAATAGCGTTTTTAAAACGAAAAAGTGTAAGATATCGGCCAAAAAAAATCGAAAATATTTACTAGCGAACAAATTAAAACATTTTTGAATGAAGCTCCAGACATCAAATATCTAAATAAATAATTTATAACTATTTGAATAAATATGTATTGTTTCTAAGTAATATATTTCTTCTAATTTTATCAATACAGCTTTCTATTATCTTGAGAAGAATGCATATTACTATATGGTATATAGATAGCATTTTATTTTTAACACTAGTGTTAAAAGTGTTTTCGACCCTAGTGTTAAAGTATTTTTAACACGTAACATTATAAAAGTCGATTTTTAGTTCACCTATCAATGAATTAAAAATGTCATTTTTAATGACAGTTTTACAAAAAAGTAATTTTGGGTGTACTTTTGTTTGTTTAAAATCATGTATAGGCCATGACAGTTAAGCAAAAACGAATTTCATGTTAGGTAAAGTACCTTTTCTGTAAAAGATACAGCAAAATGTCATTAAGCAAAGGTTATTCAAATTAAAAGTTTATAGTCCTATGCAAAATTTCACGAACATACGCCTACTTTGATGATTTTGATTTTTTTAATATAACTGCATTTTACGAAAAAAAAAAATTGTTTCCGGTTTACTAAAGTGTTTACTACTCCATTCTGTACAAGATCAAACACTTTAGTAAACTGGCATACTATTTTTTTGTTTTTTGTAAAATGCAATTATATTGAAAAAATCAAAATCATCAAAGTAGGCGTATGTTCTTGAAATTTTGCATAGGACTATAACTTTTTAATTTGAATAACTTTCCTTAATGACATTTTCCTGTATCTAACATGAAATTCGTTTTTGCTTAACTGTCATGGCCTACATGACTTTAAAAAAACAAAAATACACAAAAAATTACTTTTTAGATAAGCAGGGGTGAACTTCCAAATATGAAAAAAAATCTTTTTGACCATTTCATCTATAGCGAACTCAATCGGAGGACACACTGTATATATATGGTTTCGGATCCTTGAAATTCAGATTCTGCAAGTCAAAAATCATGATAAAATATAATATTGATGGTCTCCCAAGGAGTTATTTAGGAAATAACAGTGTCTAGATTCTGCCTTTATAGGGTTTTCACATTTTTTACAGGCTTTTAACAGCTGTCATGTGTCAAAAATAAGCTGGATTGCAATTTTCGCAGTTCTTCATTAAAGTGCTCAGTATTACGAAAATTTTGAGCCCAAATAGATTGATTTTGGCTGAAATTCAAAGGAGGATCGAATTTTGACCTAAAAAACTCGTAAATTCCATACTGTGCGGCCTACCTACCTACCTCTAAACAACGGAGTATGAAAAACATACGAACAGTTTCTTTGGACTGCCTGCGCCGACAGTAGAAGATTCCTTTCATGAAAGAGACACCGGAATTTTTTAAAGTTTTTTATGTCTCATTATCAATATAATAAACATAATAAAAAGAAGATGTAGGTCGCAAAAAGACGTCGAACTTGATTTTAGTGTGTCCTATAATACTGACCTACACAATATTACATATAAACTACCTGGCCTTAAAATATCGTATTTTTATAAAATATTTACTTCAAGCAAAACCGTTGGGGTGAAGCAAAGACTTTTTTGCTTCTCCCAGGAGATTTATCTGGATATATTTATCCAGATAAATATATTATGCAGAATATTTGTACATATACAGTGAAGATTACCGAAAAAAATGTATGAGCTCCTCTTTACATGCCACATATAATTTTATATATAAGGTTTATTTTTTTACAGAGCATTAGCCCTGGACTTGTTGATACTGATATTCTTCCACCTGAATTTAGACAACCCGAAGTTAAGGACAAATTATATGCGGAAAATAGAATAATCGAACCATACAATATTGCGGACGCAGTTCTATATGTATTGGCCACACCTCCACA
This sequence comes from Rutpela maculata, assembly GCA_936432065.2. Lineage (NCBI taxonomy): Eukaryota > Metazoa > Arthropoda > Insecta > Coleoptera > Cerambycidae > Rutpela > Rutpela maculata. The sequence continues at coordinate 20,507,235 of OW386292.2, forward strand.
TGTACAGGTAAATATTAAATACAAGTAAATAGTTTTTACGAAGAAAATAGACCTAAATAGAATGAAATTATTAAAACTAATATACCTAAAGATATTTATTAGATTCATACCTTAAATTAATTTTTGAGAGAGAGATCTTGTAATTGACGACAATCTTCGTCAGAGTTAATAGATGCAAACAATTTAAGATCGTCAGCATATAAAAGACCATTTCTTTGAATATCCCTGCAGATATCGTTGATAAATATGATAAATAGAATGAATAGCAGTGGCCCGAAAACGGAACCCTGTGGAACTCCTGATGTTGCTAATACATCCAATTTAGCTTTATGTAGACTGTAACTATTTTATTTTTGTTTTTCGTTTCAGATTCAAGAACTCACTATAAGCGGTCTCAACCACGCTGGATAAAATGATGGAGAATGGTACTAAAAATGTTCTATTTTCACGTTTCTACTGATATTACATGTATAGCTATAAGACCAATATTAAATAAGTGAAAAACTCAAAGAGTTCTTGTTTCATTACCTTTTTATAATTTAAAGTTTTTATTAGTTCCCTTATATAATAAAAATAAACCCTAAACACTGATTACTAAAGTACACAAGTGGGATTACGGGTTCTAATTATATCTGGATAATGTGAACAGAGTTCGCGAAATGCTCGTGAAGTGTCATAGTTAGTAGGTACTTCTAAAAAGCATTTTATTAACATCAAGTTCAGGTTAAAGTAGTGGTAGTTCCTCAATGTTGCAAAGTCATGAGTACCAAATAATTCGTCTTAAATCATGGGGTGGTTTGTTTATTTATTTATTTGAAGTTATTTTTATAAACGTCCCATAGGCGAGAACTGTGCCAAATATTAGCGTTTTACATTTGCGGGAAAAAAGAGAACATTTATGAGCCAGTGAGTGAGAGCTTACAGGTTGTATACATGGAAATATTTCAGTAGCGGACAGTAGACAAAAGAGAAAGTGTGGTTTGTTTGTAGTTAAATCATAGTCCTATACAGCATAATGTGGGTAATACAAACCCAAAAGTGGCTCATGAAAATATTTTTAGTAATTTTTTTCTAAATGGCTTTAAATATCAGATTGTAATTTTAAGTGTTATTAAAATGCGATAGAATCTATTTTTGGGTGGATATTCTAAAATTACATTGGACAATAGTACTAAATTTGCTGAATAATTTTTGGTCTGCAAATAGGATTATTAGGAGAGTTGACAGCTGTCATAACATTGCCAATGCCACGAGTAAAACCGTATGAAGGTATATACAGGGCCTTTAGTTGACCGAAGTCCAGAGCTTACTGATACCATGAATTCTGTTGCACTAGAAGTATTTTTTCATAAGTAAATTATATTATTTTTACAGTTAACAGCAGCCAAATTCTGTCATTTATACTTTAAGGTCTTAGAATTAATGTTCAGAATTTAATAAAATTCGGCATATTAGTAGATTATGGTAAGATAATGATCCAATTAAATTTTTGAAGAGCTACAGAGAACCAGTAAAAAAAATATTGATATTTGAAATTCTATACTTTTAACAGTGAGAAATCACAGGTTTTATCCTATTTTTCAAAAAGTACCTTTCAGATTTCAATTAAAAATGGGAAAACAAGAGAAAATAATATACAAAACATTTTAGACACTTAAAAGTACAGCTTTAAAGCATGTGATAGTAGTAATTATTAGCGAATAAACATTGATCCGTATGAGAAATCACAGCTTTACAAAAAGTACCGTTCAGAATGTAGGTTTCATAAAAGTTCTTTATTAAAAATAGCATTAACGATGTTTGATTAGCATACCCATATTTATTTAATCTAATAAAATATAAATGACTAATAATGTTACAGATAATAATATTTCATTTTGTTAGTAATTAATCTTATAATAATAATCCAGTAACTTTGTCATCAAAAAAAGAGGTTACCTGACATTAAATCAGGTATGGCTGTTAAAAAAGCATCCAAGTGGCAACAACTTTGATGTAAATTTGGTTTTAGGCCACCGTGCATATATAGATGGAATTGGCGTTATTTTAAATAGAATGCTCTAAAGGATGGACACCAGCAACACAAAAACTTTATCAGCGTCAACGGAGATACCCCAAAGGATAATATCACAGTTCATGTAGTGGTGTATACCAATCTCTTTAAATTACAATACAAAAAATACGTAAATTTTTTTACCATGATTTAAAAGGTGTCAAAGGTTTTCATTTGCTTTGTATAATAATACTGGTTTAAAACTGGAAATCCGTTTTGTCAATGTCAATCTTTCATAATAAAATTTTTCTAATTTGTGATCATTTACGTTACATTTAAATATAAATACAATTTTTTATATTCGAGCTAGTTAGTACTAGACATATAGACAAGTTCCAGTGTAAATAAAAAAAAACGAGCAGGTCGTGTAGCTATCTAATTAATATCCTTTATAATTAGCTGACGTATTAGCATTTGTGGTGAACCTGTAGAAGAACGCACTACCGGGCGTCAAAATGACGCGACACCAATTTATTTCTCAGGGGCGCCGGTCGCGTGCTACCCCGTTCTTCTACTCCCAGACGAGTTCGAAATAAGATGCACTTCGATAGCCGAGTAGGGGCTGTACTACCTCAGATCATTAACGGCGCTCTCTCTGGCCGCGAATTCCTCGATTTAGGTTTTGGTTTTGAAAAGCTAAATTTTTGCATAAAAAAAACCCCGATTAAAGAATTTCTCTCCGGTGGGATTAATTTTTGTCGTGCGGATCACGCTTTTGTCTGCTAATAACGGACTCTACACCCGAGAATTTCTGAGAAAAACGCATAAAAAATCCCTATCAAACCTCCGTATAGCAACTAGAAGGTCGAGTGTGGTGCAGTAACTCGACACATCCGGTTTTCGATACGAAAGTTCCAGGGATTATAGACTAGCAACAAGTCTCAAGATCAATTAAGATGCAATAGTTCAAAGAATCCATTTATTTAACAGATATGGTTATACAAAAAAGGGGTTATAGCAAAATTCTTATTGTAAGAATCGCGCTTTCCCCAATTAAGTCAAACGGCTTTCAGACCATACAAGCGAAAGCGCTCATGCTAACGATCGATTAGGCAGAAAAGATTAATGCATACCTTCTCAGAATCAAAATGCGAGCTTTTTAGAGAAGTTTTAGACTCTTTGTAATTTTAATAATTGCGGCTGACTGATTTTAACTTAAAAAGTTTTACTAAATAAATTTAGTTTCGCTAGACACTACTTAGCTTTAAAGTTCTTGTATCGTGGCGGTTCACGTACTCAAACACTTTCATGAGGACTTATGACTGCATAAGTTTGTTTGGTGTTCGATTAGTCCACAACTTACTTGCCCCTATGCAGTTGTTTAATATTAGCAAAATTCCGACGATCCACCTACGAGCGACTTTTGGGCAAAATTGAATTTTTGGATTTTTACGCACAAGGCGTTTTCCTCTATAACTTTATTATTTGGAGAGCCCTGCTATTGGCTTTCCTACCATTTCTTTGTATGAACTACTCAACGCGCTCGACCAAATTTCGAGCCGCTGAGTGAATCCAAACTCTTTCTATGCGAGAAACCGGCCTTATGCATGTGCATTGATTTTTATCAAATTTTTGCTTATCGGCGCTACGCCGTCTTTGTCAAAATCGTCGGTTTCGCCTCATAGATGCATTGCATCGTTAAAATTTTATGATCGTACTTTAGAACAGGACATTCAATGACCGTACACCTCAATGGTCAATGTCTTTGGTGAAGTCCAATTTTGGCGTACTTTTAAAAATATTATTTTCTTCAAAGTCCAACTTTGTTGCACCTTTGAAAAAGTATATTACTCTTAAATCCTTGCCACTATATACTTTCGCTCTCATATCCTGAACCAAAGCATATTTTCCTAAGTGAAAATTCGGTGTTTCCTCGAATTTTCACCTGGTCATTTCTAATGCCTTATAAGACTTATAACGGTCCTTATGGACTAGTCTGTGGCTCTGTAGTCCCTCAGTCTCTTAAAAATGTCCTTAAATGAAATTTTTGCCTAAGTCGAATTTTGATTCTGTCTTCGATTTGGGTCGGTTCTGGAAGGTTCTACAACAATCCCAACCTACTACTTCCACGAGAGCCAATTTGACATAAACATAGAAAATGGATGTTACCTTAAAATCTGCGTAGTAATTCAAAGGTGATTTATTAGCCGTGACGCAGTCTGGATAAGTTTATCGGCAAGGTGGCTGTAGTCACCGGAGCAAGTTCTGATATCGCTGCTGCCTTTGCAGAGCCAGAAGAGTTGGTGTATAAGTAAGTCAGGCTCTTCAGATTTTCAAAATAACTTTTATACCCGGATTGCTATCCAGTTTCTTCGATTTGAATTTTTTGAAAATGTTTTTCAAAATTCAAAACATTTGAATTCCATAATATTTAAGGGGGTGCTTTGAAGAAATCAGACAGAATCGGGGAGTTTTGTTTTTGATTTTCTTCTATTTTTTTTTTTAAGAAGCTTTGGCGACTGATTCGTAAACGACATAAGCATGGTTGAAAATAGACCTGACTAAGAATCGATAGAAAATAAAACATATATTAGAGTTGGTTCCTCATTTTTGCTGATTAGATACCTTTGCTATGATTTGGGGGGTTAAGCTTGAGTTGTTTGTTTCAAAACAATTATTTGGTAAGGTACTTTATCTTGGTGCTAAGGCTTTCGCGGAGCTGATGATCTGGCTGCTGGTTTCCGGGTTTTCTTCCGCGTGGACTTGGTTGAGTGCTTGACGTTTCGACCGTCTTGTCGTGGTCTTCTTCTGAAGCGAAGTGAGCTCTGCTGGACTGAGCTCCTCTATTTATACAGGTTATCAGGAGGCGTGTTGCGGATCATTGCTCACGCGGAACATTGACTTCCACGTTATTGGTACTTGTAGTCCGTTGTCACGGTTATAGTTATTCGGATGTTTATTTATTTCAATGGCTTCTCTGTATCTTCTTGGCCAATAATTCTTGGTGTTGGCTAATTTCTTTGTTTTGTCGAATTTTATCAAATGGCCGGTTTCTTCTGAATGTTCGGCAACTGCTGATTTTGTAGAATTTCCCTTCTTTGTATTTCTAATGTGTTCTCTGGGTCTGGTGTTTATACGTCGTTTGGTCTCTCCGATATAAACTTGTCCGCAGGAACATGAGATGCTCTATACTCCTGGTGTTTCTAGTTCTTCTGGACCTTGGTATTTGGGAAAATGTTGTGCCACCTTCTGTTTTGCATTATATATTACTTTGACGTTCTTTTTCTCCAAAACTCTTCCGATTCTGTCCGTACATCCTTGTATATACGGTAGGTAAGCTGTTGCCGTGTATTTCTTTTCTTCTTCTGTTCTGGTTGAATCTTGTCTCTTTATTGCGTTGTCTATGTCCTTCGGTTTGTATCCATTTTTCTGTAGTGATGTTTTTAAGGTCTGATATTCTTCTTGCAGTAGTACATAGAGCAAAGCAAATTTGCGGGTCAGAACATCTGCAAGAAGAATATCGGACCTTAAAAACATCACTACAGAAAAATGAATACAAACCGAAGGACATAGACAACGCAATAAAGAGACAAGATACAACCAGAACAGAAGAAGAAAAGAAATACACGGCAACAGCTTATCTACCGTATATACAAGGATGTACGGACAGAATCGGAAGAGTTTTGGTGAAAAAGAACGTCAAAGCAATATATAATGCAAAACAGAAGGTGGTACAACATTTTCCCAAATACCAAGGTCCAGAAGAACTAGAAACACTAGGAGTATATAGCATCCCATGTTCCTGCAGACAAGTTTACATCGGAGAGACCAAACGACGTATAAACACCAGACCAGAGAACACATTAGAAATACAAAGAAGGGAAATTCTACAATATCAGCAGTTGCCGAACATTCAGAAGAAACCGGCCATTTGACAAAATTCGACAAAACAAAGAAATTAGCCAACACCAAGAATTATTGGCCAAGAAGATACAGAGAAGCCATTGAAATAAATAAACATCCGAATAACTATAACCGTGACAACGGACTACAACTACCAATAACGTGGAAGTCAATGTTCCGCATGAGCAATGATCCGCAACACGCCTCCTGATAACCTGTATAAATAGAGGAGCTCAGTCCAGCAGAACTTACTTCGCTGCAGAAGAAGACCACGACAAGATGGTCGAAACGTCAAGCACTCAACCAAATCTACGTGGAAGAAGACCCGGAAACCAGCAGCCAGAAGGTAATTTATTTCAGAAAAATATATATAAGATCGATACAAATTGCATTTTTTAATCCACCAATTTAATTTATCTTATATGTGATGAACAAAACATAGAAGTTATTTTTATCAAAGTTGAAGTCCTATTTTTGTAGAAACTCTCGCTTTTTCAGCACAATGAACTAATGCTTATCGTTAAATTACTTAGCCTTGTACTTACTGACCTAGACATAACTATTAACGTTTAATTGCTAATTATGTCGCAATAAAATATAAAACAGCACATAGCACTATAATAGTATATGATTAAAAAATAATAAGTAATAACATATTTAATTCATTTTGTTAAACCTATGTTTTACAACTTGTAAAATGATGCAGATATAACTTCCTATTCAACTCATTTTCTAAAGTGTCCCCTAGAGCCATTGATATTTAACTGAAGTTTTATATTTAATTTTTAGATTAGATATTCAGATCTTATTGGTAGACTGAAATCTTGTTCTTGTAAACGTACATATAGTGGACGTAAGGAGTCGGAAGAGTAGGCAAAATCTTGCGAGTGTGCTGAACAATAATAACAGGGTGAAAAAGTTTTTAATCATATGCACCCCCTCAAAGGGTCAAAAACCACCCTTTTTGCTTATTTCTAATATAACAGCTTGACATCTACTATTTTTGCACGATTTCTTTGCTTATTTATGGGGATATAACATAAGGCGAAACGTGACCAACCCTTTCATACGTTTCACGGTATCAATGCTTATCAGGGCGTTCTTAGAGGGGAATGGCTAGAAATTTAGGCAGTAAGCAAAGGACAATGCTAAGAGTGAATTGTGACAACCTTAGGGGGTGGGTCCAACCCACCACTGGGGAGACCCACCTCCCAGAGGATGGAAATTTGATTTTTTTTATTTTATAATTTGTATATTGAGTCATCATTTGTCCATTGGACATCCTCGTCAAAGATGAACCTATCTTCACAAGGATTTGAAATTCATGTTTCTCAAAACTGACAATCTTCAATTAGATATACTTATTTGAAAGCAGGAAGAATCAAACACTTTTACTTTTATTTTTTTCTTGATTAGCATCCTCGAAAATGGGGGGAGGGGGGTAATCGGTTAAACCAGAGAGAAAATCCTGGAAGAGTGGGACCAACCACCTGGGGTTGTCACAATTTACTCTTACTATTTTCTTTGCTTATCAGTGAACTCCGCCATTCCCCTCCAAGAACACCCTGACGAAAATTGACATCGTAAAACGTATGAAATGGGTGGTTTCCGTTTGTTTAAGAGTGAAGGAAGGGTCGAATTGGCATAACACTTTTTGCACCCTGTTATTTCTCTTCAGCATCCTCGAAAACGGGGGGAGAAACAGGTTTCATAACTTTAGCACAATTTTGCTTTTTTTCGAGAAAATCCTCATTTTGGTCGAACCATCTTTCTGCTTTTTCAGTAGCATTTCTAGAATTGTATTGCAGACGTTTATACAGCGTGTCCCAGTTTTCACGGTAACATCTTCGTAACTCAGTTATTAATAAGTTGATTTATTTCAAACTTAGGAATGTTGTACACCTTTTTAAGCTAACTAAAGGTGCATATACCTATTTAATTTATTCCATAATCGTATGGATTAGGGGGTAAAATGGGTCAAGTTTCAGGTAAATCGTATTAGTAATTTTTTTATAAAAAAAATATTACCATCATATTTTAGCGCATCCTTTAAAACCCATTTTTGCCAAATTTTGTTAAAATATTTTCTATTTAACTGAATAACCGATAACTAAATTTAAACAACAAATAATGACAGAAGTAAATCACAAAGCTTTAAGTTTCCATTACTGTCAAGTTAAAAATTACGTTTACAATTTCAAAGGTGACTAGATTTGAAACAAGTAAACTGAATAGGGTCCGTGTAACGTTTTTGGCGAGCATGATGATATTTTTGATTATTACCTTAAAGTATGAAAAAATGTGGAATAACTTTGTTTCTAAATTCATCTCGATCCGAGTTAAAGGCCATTAATTCTTGACAACACGTCATATTTACCTGTATATAACTATAAAACTACTCGAGATATTTTACCAAAAATTGGTGCAAAGAGATTTCAAAGGATGCCCTATAGCCAAATAGTGGTAATATATTTTTTGTAAAAAAAATCCCTAGTGCGATTTATCTGAACCATGACCTTGTTTTCACTTCCCAAATACGTACGTATATGGAATAAATTAAATGGGTATAGTAAGGCCCACATATAATTCATCGATATAAAAAAGCTCGCAAGAAAGCGTAAAGGACACCGACCGCTTTTGGTAATATACCACCCGTCGGTTCACGTTGACTACCGCCAGTCCACGTTGACTACATAGTTTATTCCAACCTATCATCAAATCGATTTATTAATAACTGAGCTACAAAGGCGTTGCCGTGAAAAATGGAACACACACTGTAGTGTATATTATAGCCCTGACTCTATATGCATAATCATCGGCAAAATGATATAATTTGCTGTTGCTATCGGTAAATAAAAATTTGAAGTCATATAAATATATTATACAGTGTGTCCCAGGATAGATGTAACAAGAGGTGTAATGGACCAAAAATTTTGAAATTTTGGAATGGTATTTGGGAATCGAGTCCTGCTTGTTGTAAAACTAAAGTATACCAAAAATGACTTGATTTGGTGTTCTACAGGGTGTTTTATAAGCAAAGTTGTAAAAATCACCAATAATAAAGTACCTTTATTTTTCAAAATATGAAAAAATTCCACCCACTAAGGAAAGTTATTTAGAATGGAATTTTATACCTCTATACCAAATTTCAGCATTATAAAATTATTTTTTTGAAACTTCCCATTTTTTGCGAATTAAGAGTTGAATAAATCATATTTAAAGTTGTGTAGGAGCAAATGTTAATCATCTCAAAAAGTAGGCTATTGGTAAATAAAAAATTGAATATACGAGATGTAAGTAGGTATACAATTACTAACAGAAGATTAATGAGGTTTAAAAATTATAACAAGTAATAAATGACAAAAACATGACAGATTCACAAACAAATTAATTACTGACCAATACAAAACAATGGTTACAATTTTTTTATTATTTGACGTAGCTACCACCCACATCCACGCACATTTAGATCCTTCGCCTGAAGTCCTTAAAACTGTTTCGAATATGATCTAACGGTATGCAGTTCACGGCATTTGTAATTCTCTGCTTCAATACTGCTACATCGTTAGGAAGTGGTGCAGCGTAAACCAACTGCTTGAGGCGACCCCATAAAAAGAAATTCAATATTGATAGGTCTGGGGATCTCGCCGGCCACTTGATCGGTCCATTCCTGGCAATCCAATTTTCTCCAAAATTTAAATTCAACCACCGATTAACCATTTCCGTGGAGTGGCCAGGGCAACCATCATGTTGAAAATGAACTAAATGCATATCTCTTAAAATATTTAAATGTTCTTCAGAAAATCTTTCAAGAAGCTGTAAATAAGTGTGCTGGTTTAACCTTCCTTCAATGAAATAAGGTCCAATAACTCCAACGTGATAAGAAACGGCACACCACACATTCACTTTTTTATAATGTTGTCTTCTACAATGAATTCTAAAATTTGGATTTTCAGATGCCCAAAACCGACAATTCTGAAATGAAACAACACCATTGGTTGTGAATGTGGATTAATCTGAGAAAATTATGAAATGATGATAAAATCTCTCTTCCATGTTTTTTTCTTCAATGGTCAAACACAAATCAAACCTACGGCCGTCATCTCCCTCTTCAAGCGTATATTTATAATTTGCTTTATATGCCCTAATTTTCTTTGCCTTTCTTTAGAGTTCAGACTTGCTAATATTAATAAGAGCTGATCTCTCTCTTAGTGGCATCCTAGGATTTTCTGTAACAGAGGCATGAGCTATAATAGCCCCAACGTTGTCTTCATCATATGGTTTTATTTTTCTTTTCATGTTAAGAACACTACTAGTAGCCAGAAACTTTTTAATTATTCTCATAGCCTGAGTACGTGACAAAGCAGTGTTTGGAAATTTCAAATTAAATTGGCTTACCACTTCTCTTAGCGAGTTTGCACCGCCAATTCCGTAGCATTGCACAATATAAATTTTTTCACGCACTGTGAGTACCATTTTCACTTAATTTTTTATGCTTGGTTCGTTAATTTGAAACAGAAATTAAGGATAATATTGACTACGTTTGACAGATATGTCAATAATAAATGATAATATAAATGTGTATCCACTGCCTTTCTCATAGCCTACTTTTAGCTTCTACATAACTTTAATATTTATATTAATTCACAAAAAATAATTTCTATGCAGTTTTAATTGAATGGTTCAAAATAAAATACCAATTTATTGAAAAAATGGGAAGTTTCAAAAAAATAATTTTATATTCCTGAACTTTGGTATAGAGGTATAAAATTGATTTCTAAATAACTTTTCTTATTGGAATTTTTTCATATTTTGAAAAATAAAGGTACTTTATTAGTGGTGATTTTTACAACTTTGCTTATAAAACACCCTGTAGAACACCAAATCAAGTCATTTTTGGTATACTTTAGTTTTACAACAAGCAGGACTCAATCCCCAAATACCATTCCAAAATTCCAAAATTTTTGGTCCATTACACCTCTTGTTACATCTATCCTGGGACACACTGTATATAACGTAGGACCTAAAATACTTCCTTAAGACAGACTTATTGATGTTTTTCTTAGTCCGCTAAGTGCATAAGATTTTATGACAATGCTTCTGGAAAAATAGAGCCTGTAAATGTGTCTAATTGATAAATTTGCTTCTGGAGAAATGAGTCCGACGAACCAACTGAAGAGGAGAGAAACAGTAAAGGAGAGAATAAAAACAGTATTCAGAGTTAAAAGGGCAATTATACCGTTCATCGAGAAAAACAAACTATCATGGGGCCTGACCAAACGGCTGTACATAGCCATCATACTGCCAGCGATGACATATGCAGTTAAAAACGCGGCAACAACAAAAGCCAACAGAAGAAGTTTGAGAAGAGCTGAAAGAGACATCATCCATCTACTCACAAAAACAACAGGATGAAAAAAGCGACATAAAATATCAACACTACTAGAAGGGAAGACAATCACAAAAAGGATAGAAATGTACGCAATGAAGTAATGGGGACATGTCCAAAGAAGGGACCCAACACATCTACTGAACATCAGCAGGGAGATTATGTTACACGTGGAAAACAACAATCGAGAGGGTCATGAACAAACTGAGGGTAGATTAGGTGATGTATCAAACTGAGAAAGGACAATACATACTGGGAAAGAAAAGCGAGGGGAAAAATGAATTCCACAAAGAAATTGCAGCGATATATACTCTACCAGAATCAGAAACGGAGGAATCAGAAGACTCAGAAAAAGAAGATTCGAAGAAGCAGAAACACAAAAAGAGGAGCATAAACACTCCATATCACGACACAATGCGGCAACATATTTCACAAGAAGACCCAGAAGAAGAGGCAGAAGTCCAGAATCAAAAACACAAAAAAGCTTAAACGCTCCCTCACGAAACACCCACACCTCCTATCTTACATTCCTTTACCATGCTCCATGTGGCTCTCGCTGTTGGCAACAAGCATGGCCCTAATCCAACCCAGCGCGGACGTAACAGGTCCAGCTGTATAACGCTGGGAATGGTAGCAATGCCTACCGCACGCCGGTAAATCAATAAAATCAATCAATCGATCGATCAGCGTACAACTTAGCACACGATAATATTATTGCAGAGGTAACTAATGTAAAAAAATAAATTAATTAATTAAAGAAAAAACATTTGATGTCTGATTGTTATTGTACTTGTTTGTTGAACTCAAATATCAGATAAAATAGTATCTGTGTATGCATTTACATGTCTAGATCCTATTTTATAAACATGATAATTTGTTCTGAACTTAAAATTTTGGTTTCAGATTCGGCACATATGTAATATGCTATGGTATAGTAATGACGATCGCCAGAGTGGTGTTAACCGTCATATTTGATAGAAACTAAGTATTATTATAATTTTAGAGCAAAATATTGTTAATCTTTTTAATTAATCACACAAAAATATGAAGATGGAGAAAATATCGAACCTATAATAGACAATGTGTCTCTCAGGCTCTATTGAACTTTAGGTAGAGTAGGTGATGCATCAATTTTTGTTTAAAATATTATTAAGGTATTTTTCAAAAGGCTATTACGAAGTGTAGTCGAGCGTTGTCATTCGTCAAATGGGTATTCGTATTCGGCCACGCGCAAAGTGTGTTTTATTATTTTTAGTTATTTTAAAGCAAACAACGGAATAACAAAGAAACGCGAAAATCATATTTTTTTCAAAGAAAAAAATTTTTGTTTGATTTCAATGTTTGCTTAATATATATTTTTCTAGAAATTAGGAAACCATTTAATCGAATTAATAACATTACATAATAAAATTGTTCTTGTCGTCATTTACATTATATTTAAATAAAAATGTTTGTTTTGTTTCCAGGAAAAGTCCATATGATTAGTAATATTTTAAGCATTTTTTGGTACAATGAAGCAAAACCAGCAATCATCCAGCCAAACTACCTCATTCGTTCCACTGTTTAATCCGAAGAGACGTCGCATGCTAATATGTAAAAGTGCATATTATATTTAATTAATATTCATTATAAGTCGCAGATATTTTTAGTGATAATAATTTACTCCTTCCAAAATGGTAATTTGTTATAAATTGGACATCAAGTGGACATCGTGCCACATTCTATTGTTCAATACGGCATCATAACTGAATTAAAGAAGTGAATTAATAATCATGACGCTGTCTTTGGATAGATTTATCGGCATGGTGGCAGTGGTCACCGGTGCAAGTTCTGGTATCGGTGCTGCCATTGCAGAGGAGTTGGTAAATAAAGGTCTTATAGTAAGTAAATTCATTTCAATTATTTTATTACACTTTTACCTACGATCACTACTGTAAATATTAAAAAACACACTACCTGCCATCTATGTAAGTTGAATTTTACGTATTGTAAATAAAACGCATTGTAAACAAATCGCACGGTAAACAAAACGCACGGGACACGCAATTATAGGTGGCTTATATTGCTGACGTGGGGTTTAAAAAAACAAATGCGCCTACTTAATTTTCAAACGCTGTCAAAACTGACATAATATTTGTTGAATAATATTGATGACTAGTAAACTAAATCCAGATTTTACTAAATAACTAAATAAATATGATCGTAGGTAAAGTATAGTACATAATTCGAGTTGTAAGGCAATTACGCACTCATGGAAATACGCACTCGCCGCTACGCGGCATCATGCGCAACTTTTCCATTCGTGCGTAATTTGCTTCTTACATCACTCATTACGTAATATACTAATACTACACACTTAAACATACTTTTATTTTGCAACACCGTTTTACAGTTTTCATATATATTTTTCTCTCTCATTTCACATCTGTAATGTTTTGACTTGGCCTATATCATGTATGTGACCTATTGGATGAATAAATGTATTCTATTCTATTCTACTCTATTCTATTCTATATACAATAATATAGACTCGATTTTCAGTACTGGAAACTTCAGTTTTGTTGCCTGCTGTACTGTCGAAGTCTCCCATCAGTTATTTTTAACCGTCTTCCCAAAGTGGAGGGTTTCCAATTTGGCGTGTATATTTTTTGTTTGTCCTTCTGTGTTAGTATGTATAATTTAGAAACAGTTGAAGTGATACTGATATATTGTATAAACCTTTGTTTAAACAATATATTGGGAGTTTACATTTTTTTATTGTTTTTTTTTTTCGTAAAATTGAATTCATCTTATGAACAAATTGTTATCTATTTTTTTGTATTCCAAATAGTTTTTAAGTCATGAATGTTGTAAATTTTGAAACCCGGCATACCAAAAATACGTTTATTTCGTTATTGTTTATTTTTACACCAACTTACTGGGTAGTATACCCCAGTCAAATTAGACGTTTGACGAAAAAAACGGATGAAGTTTTCAAACTTAGCCAAGATGTTCATTAAGATTTACTATTAAACATACTAAAAGTCCCCAGCTCAAACTGTTGCGCTCGAGCCGCCATCTTGGAAAGATGATTCAGTTTTTGCTTATATCTCTCTAACCATTAGCTATATCGAAATTGTGTTTAAATAAAAAATGAAACTTAAAGAAAACTCCACAAAAAATGTTATATTATTTTTTTTCGTATCTATTATTATACTCTTTTGAAATATGAAAGCAAAAAGTATATTGCATTTCATCGACACATTTCAAAAATTGTAAATCATATCATTGTGTTGTCATAGAATTCACAACAACTTTTAAAATGCCTGTCATCCCGTTCGTCTGTCCGTCTGCCTCTCCGTCCGTCATATCTCTTTTAAGCTAAATAACTTAAAAGAGAAAGGTCAGGTTTTATTGAAATTTTGTGGATATTTTAGCGTTAGCTAGAGGAAGAACCCCAGCGTTTTTTGAAAAAAATCTATCTATGAAAAAAGTACACGTGAAGGGTGTCGAAGAAAATATCAATAGTCAAGGAAAATATCCGTCATTATGAATTTTTAAGCGGTAACATCAGACTCGCTATCAGATAATACTCAAATTTCCGGGTACCAAATTTCATGTATATCTGCTAAAATTTTGCAATTAAAAAGTAAAGATTTGCCAGAAATATATAATTATAAACTCAAGGTGTCACAATATATTGTATTTTCAAAATCGATTTTCGAGATCTGTAGCTCCTTGAAAGTTCATTTTTGTATAAGGGTAATTAGGGCGTTTGTTTTTTTTTATCGAGCAGGGGAAAAATGGGCTCCCCATCACTGATATGGGATATGTCAGACTATTACTGATTAAGACCCCTCCTCCCAGGGCTCATATGTAAAGTAGAATCACCAAAAATCACCTTATATACCAAATCTGAATATAAAATTTTGAGTTTAACAAAACCTATCCTCCTTACAAGAAACGGCTCACACACAAACATGAAGCAGACAAACATATTTTTTGAGTAAGGAGCGTTGTGTAAGATACTTAAGCGAAAACATTATTCTGTGACAATTATAAAAAATTGTATCTGTTCTTCCTTTTTGTATCATATTCTACATTTTAGTACTAGTACAGTGAATGAAGGTAAAAATCAACTATTACCTCCGATTTCGGTGAACCTCCATCGATTTGCATGAAAATTTGGGATTGAGTATATTTTACCCTCAACTTCAAAAGTGACATATGCTCGACTTGCGCTTTTTGCATTTTAGGGTTAAAAATAGGATAAAATGCAGATTTAAGCATTCTGGCGTAAGTAATCTCGTTTAATTAGATAAAATAAATACTTTTCAACACTTATATGCATGATTTATGATTTTAATTAATTTTTCAACCCTTTTAGCAACCACCCCTTAAATCGAAAATCATGAAAAAATCATTTTTTGTATTTCTGAAATATGAAATCGCATATTAACATTACACAAATGGTTTGTTTAATGTTTATGATATAATTTTTGGTTGACTGTGAAATTTCAACCCTTAAAAACCACCCCCTTAATGCAGAATCATTGAAAAAATTGGTTTCAAGAAACTTTAATCATTTGAATAATACAAATTAAATAATTTTTAAGTGCTAACCACTAATAAAGAGTACCACGTGTATTTCACTCCGCTTTTGGAAATATACTGAAATATTCAATAGATACATAGCATACTAGAAAGCCCCACTATGTTTTCGAGCAGATGTTCAGAATTCCTTTCACTTTTTCTATCTTCAAAAGAAACATACACACACTCACACATGTATAATTTGTGAGCATGTACCTATCGACACGTCTACTTCTTACTATCTATCTTTTTTCCTATATATGCATACAAAATCTCTGCTCAAAAAATTTTTCCAAAAAAATGTTATTGGTTTTTTTACAATAACTCCGTCAATTTTTATGATATCAGGTTCATCCAAAAACCATTTGAAAGGTAATTTCAAGGGCTATAAGATATAAGATTAAATTTAATCTTTTAAAACCCTTATTTTTTAAAAGATAAAAGGTTAAAGGGCCCCGGTTACATGGTTCTCGCAGTAAAATTTAGGCTTTAAACGTTTCTATCTCGGTTATTTTTTATCCTACAAAAATTAAAAAAAAACTAAAATCTTTGTTAAAAAAACCTCAAATTCTCAAACTCAAGTATTATTGGAGTTATTGTCAAAAGAAAATGAAATTTACGAAAATTTTAAAAATTCTGATTTTTTTAAATCATATTTTTTTTTTTCAAAAATATGCATTCTATACCGGTCAAAATTTTTAAAGTCATTACTTATGCTAAAATAAAGAAAGCCTTATAGGGATTACTATAAATTTTAATTTTTGTGGAAATGGCGTAGGTTCTATTTTTCACTTTTTCCTAAAAAATTCGAAAGGGTCCTCTTATTTTCATCAGAACTTGCTTAATTTTGATGCTATCAACTTCTTCTTCAGCTCATTTGATAGGTATTTCTGAGTACTTTGAAAAGTATTCAGTAAGTATATTTTATAAAATGCATCGTTTTCCCGTTATTTAAGGCTGAATACTTAGATTTGAGTACTCGCCGAAAAAAAAAATACATTCAATTACCTATAGCTCACTTTGAATTAATATTAAAAGGTTTTTTAAGGAAGAAATTTATTCGTTTTTTTATTAGCTTCAATTTTGGTAATGACAACTCTTTTGTAAAAATTTATAGTTTTTGAGTTATTTATGAAAATCCGCTTTAAAACATGCATTTTTTTCACGAAAAATCAAAATCTTTGATTTTTAATAACTCAAAAAGTATTGATTTATTTTAATAACTTTATATAACAAATTTTGTTTAGAATTGATCCCTCTATCGATTCCTGGGGTTATTTTTCATAAAATAATTTCCACCCCCGAGAAGGGGTGGCATCCACCCCCAGGGTAAAAACGCAAGTTGGCACTATGTCACTTTTGTTTCTTGAGGTATCCTCTAACTACTCACAAATTTTCATGAAAATCGATGGAGGTTCAACGAAATCGGAGGTGAAAACCTTCAGTGACTGTACTATACGCATTTTCGTAACAAAAAAGAATTTAATTTTAAGGTCAAATTGAGAAAAATGAAAAACAATGAGAATGTTTCTTATAGAAATGTGTTCTTTTTGTTGGTTTTTCATTTAAAACGTAATTTTGTCATTTAGAATGATATATTTTTTTTGCGTTACCGCAGGTTGCTGCTTTGGCAAGGAGGCAAGAACGACTAGAGGAACTCGCGAGAAGACTTGAAGGCAAAAAAGGCCAACTGTTTCCGATTAAAGCAGACGTAACTAAAGAAGAAGATATCAAAAATGCGTTCAGTTGGATCAAAACAAATCTGGGACCGGTTCACGCACTCATCAACAATGCCGGTGTTTTCCACCCAGGATTTCTGACCGATGACGATGCTGTACAAATGTGGAACGAGACTTTTCAGGTCAACGTGCTGGGGCTGTGCATAGCGACGAAGGAAGCGGTACGGAGTATGAAGGAAAACAAAGTAAATGGGCATATAATTCACATAAACAGTATTGCCGGCCATCGTGTACCCAGTAGTCTTCCGATGAACGTATATCCTGCTTCCAAATTTGCTGTGACTGCTTTGGCTGACACCTTAATGAAGGAGCTCCAGTACTTAAACTTAAAAATAAAAGTAACGGTACGTAGTACATATATCTTTCAAACCACACTTTATTTTTCATCTACTATAATAAACTCTGAAATATTGTCTTATAATTACTAATTATGCTGCAAATATTTATGTATTACACACCTTAATTTTGTGTTCTTTAAAGGAGCTAATAGTACAGTAACTTCGTTATCTCACTTTGGACTAATTCTATGGCAGTTTTAAATTAAAATATATTTGGAAAGTTTAATTCAAAATGGGTCAAATATGAAATATTAAAAAGGAAAAAGGGTGCTTTTTTGTTGGGGGTGAGTTTCGCCCTAACTTGGGGGTTTCAATAAGAAAAGTGAGTATTGGAACGTGTAGATCGTTCTGCCCAAAGAAAACCTCTATAACGTTATTTTTGCTTTAATACCCTCCGAGTTACAGGGAGATGAAAACGTTGATTTTACTTCCACATTCAGTGGAAGTATAGTAACGACAAAAAATTTTAAAAAATTTTTATTTTTCAAATAGGCTTAGAATGAAAAAAAATTCTGTCTGTCGGTCTGTCTGTTGGTTTGTCTGTCTGTCTGTCTGCAACTTTCTTCGTGCGCAAGTTTACTCTGGAACCGTTTAAGATATTGACTTGAAAGGGTATAGCCGGAAAAGTTAGGGAAATGTGCCCCCGCACTTACTTAGTTAAAATGGCTTCCAGATGATGCAGTTTATAGAGTATATTACACGGTAAAAATTTTAACCGGCTACGAAGGTGGAATAGTATATTGTGTGTTTAGGTGTGAAAGCAATACATTCCCGGACGACGATGCAAATTGTTGGCCGAGGCGCTAGCCGAGGCCAACAAGCATCGAAGTTCGGGAATGTGCTTTCACACCGAAGTACACATACTATTTTTTCTGAAATCACAATCAACATTATTATAAATTAAGAAATTTGTATTAATGTATAACATTTCTTCATTACAATCTAACTGTTTACTAATAAATGCAATTTTAATGTGAGTTGGTTTGTCTGCGTGTAATAATTTACTCTCTAAAATATACATAAAAAACCGTACGGGAATGTTGATCGTTGCTTGGCAACGGACCTTTTCCGGTCTGTTTTCTGATAGTTTCTTAGCAACGGACTAAAATACTGGAATTGTGCATTTTTCGATCTGAAATCGCGCCGAAAATGTAGACATTGCCGATCGATTTCAGAAAAAAAAAAAAAATATGTCTTTAATTATTATATTTTTTTTTTTTCGGTGTCTATGCAACCGATCAATTTGAAATTTGGCACGATTATTGCTTGCGTGGAGATAACTTACTCCAAAAAATAAGGTCATTTTATGAGCATTTTAACCATCGGAAAAAAAATATAAATTTTTTTTTAGAGGACAAACGGGTGGCTACCCTTCGTGGTACAATCACCATTCTATGGTATATTATGTCTTGACACTTCGTGATTATCATACTAAATTGTCAGAAAAAAATAAAATTCGGTCAAATAAAATATTTACACATGCCTCTTAGTTGTAACAGTTAATACTTATAGCCTTACAAGGTATTGTTGCATATCTACAACTGACCGCGGGTGCCAGTGCGATGTTGCCAAGTCTACTTTTTCCCAGACGTACGGAAATTCGGCACAATCTGGCAATACCACTTCTGGAGGTCCCAGGGTTCATCCCCCAGGGGCGAAGTATTAACTCTCTAGGAGCTTGGAGAAATGTTTAGCAACAAATGATGTTCTTTGTAATTACTGTCGCATTACGACATCTGAAAAACGAGGTACTGAACCAGATAAAGAAAGTGAGGGAACGATCGAAGAAGACCAGCCTTTTGCGCCTTCGACATCTTCTAGCATAAATCCGATCTAGGAATCGAACTACAATTGACATATGGTTCCAGACGTGCAACGTCTTCATAAAAACGATGTTTAATCAAATGCAGACCCATTTTGCGCCCAGGGATCCATCAGGGCGAGTTAAGTTTACACATAGACTGGACCACGGATAGTAGGTTAAACCACAAAGGTTATAAAAACAAAGGCATATTAGGAATCAATATCACAAGTCAGGATAAGTATTGACAAACGACAACTAATGTTAAACAACTGTACCATACTGAGATAAAAATTATCCATCTGCGTAGCTGGCTGATGGAACCCATCCAAGGCCAAAAATGAGGGGAAAAAAATCAAATGTATTTTACAGCAACGATTGCCTCGGGGATGTATATTTGTTTATTTCGATAGCACTGTAGTCTCGCAGTAGTGGGTATTACGGTCAGTTCTTTACCATCACCACATATGCAGCAGTATTTATGTGTAGCAACGAGTCTTTGCAATGGTAGTTCCATTATTTCGTTAGAGTCACTAGTCGTAGTGCTAGAAGATGTCGTAGACACAAAAGGCTGGCCTTCTTCAATCGTTCCCTCACTTTCTTCATCTGGTTCAGTACGTCGTCTTTTAGATGTCGTAATGTGACAGTAATTGCAATGAACATCATTCGTTGCTAAACTTTTCCCCAAGGTCCTAGAGAGTTAATACTTCTCCCCTGGAACCTCCAGAAGTGGTATTGCCGATTTCCGTACGTCTGGGGAAAAAGTAGACTTGGCAACATCGTACTGGCACCTGCGGTCTGTTATAGATATGCGACAATACTTTGTAAAGCTATAAGTATACAACTAAGAGGCATGTGTAAATATTTTATTTTACCCAATTTTATTTCTTTCCATATTGTTCCACCACAGCAAAAAATCTGACAATTTAGTATGATAATCACGAAGTGTCAAGACATAATATATCATAGAATGGTGATTGTACCACGAAGGGTAGCCACCCTTTTGTCATCTAAAAAAATTTATATTTTTTTTCCGATGGTTAAAATGGTCATAAAATGACCTTATTTTTTGTAGTAAGTTATCTCCACGCAAGCAATACTTGTGCCAAATTTCAAAAATTGATCGGTTGCATAGAAACCGAAAAAAAAAAATATAATAATTAAAGACATATTATTTTTTTTTTCACCTTCGCAGGGGTTAAAATTTTTACCGTGTAATATACTTTATAAACTGCATCATCTGGAAGCCATTTTAACTAAGTAAGTGCGGAGGCACATTTCCCTAACTTTTCCGGCTATACCCTTTGGTGAGACATATGTAGTTTAACGATATCTGGAACTAGATTACATTTTCATCTTGTTCCGTCGAAGGTTTGGGGGATAAATTGGGGTAAATTTGAGGTAAATAGGTAAATCAAGCAGCTAAAAGTCCATAAAATTGGTATTTAGTATATACAAGAGAAGCTAAGGTTTTAAAAATATTTTTGGCATTAGCCATCCCATGGCCATCCCCATGACCACCCCCACCCTATTATTAAAGGGGATGAAAGAAATTGTGGATTAGTGTGTGTAGAAGAACCAGAAAATTCAAAATATTTGTTATTTCATACACCCCCACTACCACCCCCCTATCACCACCCCCACCTCACTACCGATGTGGGACATCGTTTTATGGGTTTTTGGGGTAGAGCATTTGAAATATTATATTATTAAAGTTCCATAAACAATTATTTCCACGTACAAAATTTTTTCGTTGTGAGTGACTTGGATAGAAAATCTGGATGTGGAAGTAGTGATTCCTTGGGCAACAGTTTTTAAGCAGAAAACACTGATTCTTCAAAGGTTTTAAGCATCAAGAGGATCACGTTCTCGAAAAAGTTTGTCATAACAAAAAAGTTAGCTTATGAAATAACAAAAATAATTCATAAAATAAAAATTTGTTTAGGCTTATCGTTGCCGAAATACAGTTGTTAGGTACATTTGAACGTAGCCCTGAAATAGGCACGCTTTTCAAACAGTCATAACTCTGGTTTAAAAAAACCTTTGAACCAGATTAAAGTTTATTAGAATAACTTAAAATTTTCTTTTGGCAATTTTCGGTGTCTGCAAAATCAAAAATGATGCAAGGCAAATAAATGCAAAATTTGTTTTTTTTTACTCAAGAAAGTGCTCGTTTTTTGGTCTATATATAACGTATTTTGAAAATTTTTGAAAAATTAAATTTTTTCGGCTTTAAGGTTAAATATCTTCACAGGGAAGCATCTTAGCTGAACATTATTAGAGACAAAAAATTATGGCAATAAACTGAGGAAAACGTTACTTTTTAAATTTTTTTATTATTATTATTTTTTTTTTTTTGACACAGATAACAGCTTAGTAGATAGAAGTGTTTGAAGTTAACTATTAACTTTTTTTTTCTTAAATTAACGCATTTAAGATGAATATAGGAAAATTGACAACATCTGCACTATTTTGACCTACCTGACCTTAAAGAGGATCAAGAGATCTTCAAAATACTTTTCTTTTTTGATGATCTTTAGCATCAATTCAAATTAGGAGCGCGCTTGATTTCAGCAAAATGCTATTTAGGTAAAATCTCACAATATTTTCAATTACATAGCAATAATCATAATTTTTATACTTCTTTGATATTCACGCACATTTCTTAAGTCGTTGAACATCGCATGTATGTATGTACTTGTTTAGATATGTATATTACAAGCTTATGTTATACTTATAATGTATTACAGGTGATGTAGGATTTTATGTCTCAAAATGTAACAATCTGCTAAGAAAGTCCTAATTTCTCAATATAATCAAAAAATAATAATTAATTCATCCATTTTATCCCTTTTATATCGGCCATATTAACGGCGCAACATAAAATTTTTAATTTTTGACTTCACGTTCGTGATCGCTACCCCAAAAACATAAATAAGTTTCATTAATTTAATTCATTAATTACTGATTTTTTCACTTTGGGAGTGGTTTCACCCTCCTAGGGGTAAGAGCAACCATTTTTCTTGTTAAAATATAAGTTCTATATCCTAAAATATAAAACCTTGCAAAAAAAGTTCTACTTGCTCAAAACAAAATATTGGCAATTTTTTCAATGTACACATATTATACCGGCCATAGGGAATTTTAAAATTCTGACTTCAGATTCGTAATCTACCTCAAAAATATATACATGACTTATTTCAATAACTAATTCTTAATACTTAAGTCAGTATTAAATTTTGAAATTCGTCCTCTTAAAGGTAAAAGCACATCTATTCCTTTTTAATATCTAAAGTTGGTACCACAAAGTTTAAGTATTTTAGTTACATATGATAGGTTTGTTTAGGTAGGATACAGATTATAAATCATTCATGTGTTTAATAAATTGAGGCTTCAATCTCTGCTCGGTCAATTAAACATCACGATATTTTGTACAGAATTATGCCTAATTTTGCACAGAAAAAAAATGTTTAATTGTTCAGCAAAACCAACGAGAAGAGTTACATAACCCTTTTTTAATAATACGAAATATCATATTTTTATATTTTAAAGGGAGTAATAAAATAATACAGATATCCCATAATATTCTAATTTAGGATGATTCGGGAATGAGTAAATTAAAAATAACAGGACTGTAAGGCTGTAAGTAAATTTAAAAACATGAACAAATATTTACTTATGATATGAATAAAATACGAATATGGAATTGAATTGATACATATAGGTTTCTACTTTGCTGTTTTGAAAGTGTCTAATTTTCGTTTTTTCGTTTTATTGACAATCTTTTTCAGTAGTTCGTAACCGATATTTCAATCTACTTTGCTCAAGCGCCCGATTATTCTGCATTTTTACATAATTATATAGAAGTACATTAGCAAATATTGAACAAATAATTCGTAAAATATAGTCAATATTGTTCCCGCATATACACATGTTTAAAAAATCTAAATAAAAATTACCTGACTTTGAACTATGTAAAGTTAGATTGATAAGAAAATCTTTTAGATTTTCAGTTTGTAGGAACTCCTTTTCTAAACTATTGTTGTTAATGATATGTTCTAATATGACGTACACGCGAAATAAAATTATGGTCATATTATTCGTGGGTACTGACAGACCATCACGTTGTAGATAATCACAATATTGATTTCCAGTAAAATTCCATTTATTTTCAACAATATGTGAAAGGCAAATATTACAAGAAATTTTTTTAGATAGTGCATGAGATGCCTATCCAGATATATAAATGTTAACTGCTTCGTCTATATTAGGCCAGTATTAATTGAAATTTGATTTTCAATACCAACAATATCAGCATCAGAATTTAACGTATAAAATACGACTTTAGACGTAAAAATGTTTACATTCCAGCTATCAGAGATATTATTATTATTTTTTTTGATAAAACGTTAATAAATTCCTCATAATTTTCAATAATATCCGACTTCTCAAAGTTTTGGATTAAAATTTCATGTTGATGAATTTGATTTTCGCGCCTACTTTCTGGATCTTGTCGACGGACTGATTTTTTGTAGATAAGAATTTAGGCAAATTTGGAAAAATGGGACAGTATTTTCTTTTAATTTCGGTTTATAAGGAATCATTTTAAATGTTCCACCTGGTACAAGATATTTATCAAATTTAATAATCTCACCGGGATCAAAATGTATTTCGCATACAACAGCATGTTTTGATGGTATCCAATCTTTTCGGGGAATAGCTGTAGGCCATTTTTCTCTTAATTCATCGTCCTTAGGAAAACTAAACTAAACTAAATGTGATCTTTGGACCGTCTGTTTTCGTTGTGGAAGTATAATTATTTGTCTTACAGCCTAGTATGACAGAATGCTTGGGCATTTTAGGTTAAGTCGGTTCACGCACTATTAAACAGAGTATACACTCGATTAAAACTATCGTAACGTCCTATAATTGATATCATACGATCTAAACTAAATGCACTTCAATTAGCAATACACTTACACTATTGTTACAAAATAAAAATATGAATTTCCAGCAATTAAAACAAGAGCCGACCAAAAGCAGCCGTAAACAGCTATGGCAATTTAGTGAAACTAAGCACCACATGCATTGTTGCCAGTTTTCCTTGTTCGCGGCCTGTTACTAGAGTCGGCCGTGACTGTGTATTCCTGCTCCAGCTCCTGTTTCCAACCTGGACCCGTCAGTATACTAGGCCAGGCCTTTGCGTAATATATCAGGAGCTCCTGCCATTCAGTCATTCCTAACTCCAATGGCGATAGTGAAGAGCTTGTTGAATGTAATTTTTGGTACCATATACCAAAAATTCTGAAAACATACTGTATTGAGGATCCTCTACAATGTTAATTATCCTTATGTGCCCGAATTACCTCCGAGAGGAGTCGGGTTGTGAGAATTTTGTAGCCTGTGTGCTCTCAAGTTATATGTATATCTAATATTTTAATTTCTTTCTAGAGCATTAGTCCTGGTATTGTTGATACTGAAATTATACCACCTCAATTACAACAACCTGAAGTAAAGGATAAATTATATGAGGAAAATAGGATTATCGAACCATCTAATGTAGCAGATGCAGTTCTTTATGTATTGTCCACACCTCCTCATGTACAGGTATGTATTAACTTAAAAATTCATGGTCTTTAAAATATACTCTTTTGATTTGTTTTGCCATGCTAGTAAAAATGACAAAAACAATAACAAATGTGACATATATCCAAATAGAGCATACTGATGGCTCTAAATTCAATGACCTAAGTGATTACGAGTTAGGCTTGAGATCACGGGGTTCCGGGTTAGAATTCTGGCATTAGATTTAATAGACCGGACAATTTTTTCGATTTCTTTCTCTGAAGAAGTTAAGTTTTACATTTTCTCCGGATACTTGATGTGAGTATCTTTCTACAATTAGATTATTTTTATAATCATTCATCACCTGAGGTATGCTGTTAACAAAATAATCACTAAACACACTAGGATCAGTAGAAATATGATTAACATTATTTTTACAAGTGATATTGAGGTAATTTAAAGTTTTCGAACAATCTTAGGGGTTCGATTTTACCGCCATATTTACAGTGTTTCTAATATCTTTATAATAATTCCAAGCAGCCCCAGATCGGGCTTTCTTATATTTACTATATGCTTAATTTTTAAGGTTATTTGATAGCCACAGAGCTGGTAGTTTGGATATTCGTAGTTCTAAATGGTGCATGAATATCAAACAAATAATTTAAACTACTATTTCGAAATTCAATCATGTCTTCAATATTAACATACATATCTATATTTGGAATTTCAATAGAATATAAATCGATTAAAAACTTATCGTAATCAAAATTTGAAAAATTCCTATTACTACGGGAGCCCACACTAACTGTACGTGCCCCTTCCCCCGATACTTGGGGCCAATATTTTTCATAAAGATTAAAGCCTAAGGAACAATTCTATATACGTCCTAAAAAAAAAACTGGCTGTACTTTCAAAATCGCGGCCATATGTTGAAAAAGTTGTAAATGTTGCTTACTTTTTGTTATGTTTAGACAACAATCCACCATCATATGATCAGAAATACCGTCAATTCTTAGAACATTTAAGTCGTTTACTAGATCTTTATTAAATGTTACGATTAAATCTATTAATGTACTCGAATTTTTTGTGATACGCGTGGGTTGTCAAATTAATTGTTTTAACCCATATTTGTTCAATAAATTGGTTAACTGTTTACAGTTAAAATTGTCACTTATAAAATCCACAATAGGGTCAAATCCAAACAGAATAATATCAAATTCAATTATAAATTTACATGTTTTCCAAACATTCAACAGACTGATTAAAATTTTAATTAGGCAGTCTATACAAAGTCCCCAAACATAATCGCTTACTTGACGTATTTGTAGTTATTCATAGGAACTCAAGAGGGCAATCATCTATTACTGGAAAGTATAAAACTTAATCAGTTAATGCAAAAACGTTTACTACGGGAGCCCAACCTAAGTGCCCGTGCACCCCCTCCCTCCCGATCCTTGGGGACAATGTTTTTCATAAAAAAAGAAAATTTTATGAACGTTGCTTTTTGTGAAAAAAGTTTTTGTCCATCTTTTTTAGTTTTTGTATTAAATGACAAAAACAGCATTGGCAACAGTTTTTTTTAACATATGGCATTTTGAAAGTACAGCCATTTTTTTTGTAGACATATCTTAAATTGTTCCTTAGGCTTTAATTTTTATGAAAAACATTGTCCCTAAGGATCGGTGGGGGGGTGCACGTACAGCTAGGGAGGGCTCCCTGACTAGTTATCTTCAATAGTAGAATCTAACCTGTTTCAAAGAGTCCTATAATGGAGTATGACTCATTAATCACATTAGAAAACATGTCAAATCCCGTACATAGAGATCGAATGTTAAAATATGCAAATGTAAATAAAGTTTTATTATTATTAGTAGCCATACTTCTAAGCGTGAGCTCCAGCATTTTTATGACAGAAATAATATTGTAATTTTACATGCTATTAAATCCATAAAAATAAGAAAAATAAATAAATATGAAACCATTTATACGTGCTAGATAAGATAAATACATTTTAATAAAATAATTAAAATGATATTCAATAATTTTATGATTTTTCTATAACTTTTTATATTTAAGAAACAAAAAGAAACAAAAAATAAGTACACAGTATAAGAACTACGAACATATTCCAATTTAAACAGAAAATTTTTTGTAGCCATATTATTATAGTCCTACCAGTTTGATCAAATATTAAAGATAAGCTTCTGAATTTATTGATTGTCTCCTTTACTCAGACAAATCTAGATCTACTAGACTTAAGAGGGTCATTGAGGTGACATGGAAGGCGGTTAAAACACACATTTTCTTTTTTGTTATCACTTAACACATACATTTTCCCTCCAGAGGACCATGCATGTTGTTTACCATATTTCTCCTTAGCTTTCAGTAAGAATTCATAACGTTGTTTATCACCTATCGGATTTTAGTTAAAAATAAAAGCAATATTTTTTTTAAATAAACTATTTTTTTGCTTATAGCATTGCATTAAATTATTTTGATTTTTGTTTCTTTTTCAGATTCAAGAATTAACCATCAGCCCAATAACTGATACTCCATGAAATAATAGAATAAAGCTAATTCTTTATACCATCATATATTTACAATTCACAATATTAAAACAGTAAAAACCGCAAAATATTTGTTTTTGTTTATTCTTCTATAATCCTAGACAATAAATTGTAAAAACATACCAGTGAAAAACCAGTTGCAGTTGCAGCGGGGATTTGTCGACCACGACCACGAATAAATAATTGAACAAAAAAAAAATAAATAAACAGATACTGACTATGTATGTACCTTTTTGCTTCTTCTTGGGTCAATATATTATCATGCAAAATATTTGTGGGCATACTGCGGACACCCTGTATCTTTCTCTAATATATTCTAATAATGCGCCATTTTGAACTACGAAAATTTAATACGATTTTTTACTTTCAGAATGCCAAAAGCAACAAAAAAATGAGCTTTTATAGAAAACTTATCTTATTTTAAGTGACACAATTTCCAAAAAACCTACAAAATGAAAATAATTTGAATCAAGAATTGAATATTGAAGTAAATTTGGAGAGAAAAAGTGAACCACGTTAAAGTATTGTCTAGCCTGAGCATAAACCTGATGAAATTAAATATGAGAATAACGGCAATAAAGTAGTCAGTCATTTTAAAAGCGTCCATCAACTGTGGATGAAAATAGGTAAGAAAGTATGGTGCTTTAAGATAATTGTTTAAAGCTTTCATTACACTTTTAAAAGAAACAGATATCAGACAGAACACACGTGGACAAAATTTCGATTAATTTCAACAATCCTGAACCTATTATTTTTTTCCTTTTGTTATCTCTCTTCTGACTAGGATTGCTAGTTGGGAGAAATGGTGACCCCTAACCACGTCATCATATACAAGGTGTTCCGAAAAGATTGGGACAACGCTTAGCCGTAGATTCTTGACATTAAAACAAGTCGATTTAAGTCAAAAAGTAGTGGTCTAACTCTTTTCGTTTTCAAGATATAGGGTGGTAAAGTAAAAAAATTGTATTCGTAATTTGTCTTTATCTTGGAAACCATTACACGTATCTACTTCAAAGTTGGTAACGACATGTTTTTCAGATCGCTAATTATAATGGTGATATTGCCGATGCCATATTTTGTAGATGGCGTTAGTTACAGGACTTTTACGTGACACTTTAAGCCATAACTTTTTTCAGGTTAGGTTTTGGACATCGTCTTCTATTATAATCGAAACGCAATTTAGTTTCCTAAAGAAAAGGTGTACTTGTTTAAACGCGATAAAATGCATGCTTTCAAAGAAATACGCGATTTACAACTTTATCACACATCAGTTCGAAGAAATTCAATTGTACCTAAATGCTGTTTCTTATCTAGTAGGTATACTTCAAGTATGATGTCTTGAAATCGTCAATAGTGCTTGTTGTAGATATGTATAATATTCTCCAAGATAGAGACAAAATACGAACATAATTTTTTTTAATATACCACTTTGTATCTTGAAAACGAAAAGAGTTAGACCGCTACTTTTTGGGTTAAATCGACATGTTTTGATGTCAAGAGTCTAAGCTAAGCGTTGTCCCAATCTTTTCAAAACACCCGGGGTGTTGCATTTCTTCGAACAGGTGTGTGACAAAGTTGTAAATCGCGTATTTCTCTGAAAGGGTGCATTTTATCGCGTTTAAACAAGTACACATTATCTTTAAGAAATTAAATTGCGTTTCGATTATAATAGAAGACGATGTCCAAAACCTAACCTCAAAAAAGTTATGGCTTAAAGTGTCACATAAAAGTACTGTAACTAGCGCCATGTATAAAATATGACATCGGCAATATCACCATTATAATTAGCGACCTGAAAAACGTATCGTTACCAACTTTGAAGTAGATAAGTATTCTAGTATCCAAGAGTTGGACCACTACTTTTTGAGTTAAATCGACTTGTTTTGATGTCAAGTATCTACTGCTAAGCGTTGTTCCAATCTTTTCGAAACACCCTGTATAAAGAGCAAGGTGCACAAAGCGGCTACTGTTTTATGAAGACAAATATTGCGTCGTTCAATGTACTGTATGGATTTTAATTTATAATTCGGTATATATTTATTATTCACTGAATGCTACAGCTTAATCCTTCGATCATTTCTATTATTTTTATTTTAATCCAGTTCTCATTTCTTTTTTCTTTGATAATTAATTGGTATATGGAAGCAGAGAAGTTGTTAAAAAATACCCAAGAAAATCAAATGGGAGGAGCGACGCAAAGCGAGTAGAGAAGTAGAAATGCATTACATGCTAAAAATTTATGTTTCGATATTATTCAATTTACACAAATAATATATTATTACTTCCACATCCAGTAGAAGTATAGTAACGCGAAAAAGAATTTAAAATTTTTTTATTGTTCAAATAGGCTTAGAATGTCATGAAACATCGAGATTTTAAGTTGGAGTTAAAAAAATTTCTGTCTGTCTGTCTAACTTTTTTTTGTGCGCACGATTGCTTTGGAACCGTTTAAGATATTTACTTGAAACTTGGTACACGTATGTATTTTAACGAAATCTGGAACTAGATTATATTTTGATATTATTCAGTTGAAGGATTGGGGCGCAAATTGAGGTAAATGGATGTAAATATGTAAATCATGCAAGTAAAAGTCCATAAAATTGGTATTCAATATATATAAGAGAAGATAAGGTCTCAAAATTTTTTTTGCATAGCCCCTCCCCCATTACCACCCCTACCCCACTATTAAAGGTGGCGAAAAAAAATATATGAGTTAGTGTGTGTACAAGAACAAAAAACATCAAAAAAAATTTTATTCATACATTATCAATGAAAGTACGGAGGCAAGTTATCCCGATAACAAGCCCCAGCTATCTTATACGTTACCTAGTTATTCGCCGGATAAAATCTATTTATACTTAAGTGAAAGTATTGGGCCTTAATGTGATTGATTCCATGCAGTGCGTCTCATAGTGAAAACGAACTATACGTAGGTTAGGTAACGTAATAATTTATCTTTAAATTGTTATTAAAATATTTTTCATAAGGCTGTTACAAAGTTATTGAGAGTTGTATTCGAGGGTTGCTGACTGCGTATTGCTATTTGAGTATAAAAATGTATACTTAATCTCAGTGACACCATGTAAAAGTGAATTGTGCTGTATTCAAAACAAACCGTTCATGAAACAGGTATTTGCATTCGGTCACGGGCGAGTGCAACTGCTACTTTATTATTATTTATTTTAAAACCAATGATTGAAGGAATAACAAAGAAATGTAAAAATTATATTGTGTTCAATTTCCATTTTAATGTTGTTGCCTAACGTAAATATATTTTGGAAATAGACTATACTTAGGAAACTGGTTAATCACGTTAATAATATTACTACACAATTGAATTGTTCTTGTTGTCATTTACATAAAAAATGTCTTGTTTTCAGGAAAAGTCCAGACGATGAGTAATATTTTAAACATCTTTTAGTACAACAAAGCAAAATCAGCAAGTCATCCAGTCAAACTAGTTTATCCGTTCCACTGTTTAATCTGAAGAGCCGTCGTATGGTACCATGTAAAAGCCCATGTTATATCTAATTAATATTCATTATAAGTCGCAGCGATATTTTTAGAAACAAAAATTTACTCCTTCCAAAATGGGCAATTTCTTATAAATTGCATATCAATGTTAACGCCGTGTCACAATCTGTTGTTCATATAAGGTATAATAACTCAATTAAAAGTGATTTAATAGTCATGACGCTGTCTTTAGA
Source organism: Rutpela maculata (assembly GCA_936432065.2). Lineage (NCBI taxonomy): Eukaryota > Metazoa > Arthropoda > Insecta > Coleoptera > Cerambycidae > Rutpela > Rutpela maculata. The sequence goes on from OW386292.2 coordinate 20,538,809, forward strand.
TAGATTTATCGGCATGGTGGCTGTAGTCACCGGTGCAAGCTCTGGTATTGGGGCCGCCATCGCAGAGGAATTGGTGGATAAAGGCCTTATAGTAAGTAAATTAATTTTAATTAATTTATTATAATTTTGCAACATTCTGATATTCATTGATATTAAATAAAATAACGCACTGTAAGTTATCCTATTTGTCAGTGTCTATATAGACTAGATTTTCAGCGTCGGAAACTTGGGTTTCTTGTCTGTTGTACCGACGAAGTCTCCCAAGAGTTATTTTTGACCGTCTTCCCAAAGAGGGGAGTTTCCAATTTGGCATGTATATTTTTTAATAACTAACTAACAGTTTAAGTGATGCTGATAGATCTTATAAACAGTCGTTTAAACAATGTATTGGAAATTAACATTTTTTATTGATTTCCTTTCATAAAGTTTAACTTATGAACAAATTGTTATTTATATTTTATTGTATTACGAATAGTTTTAAGTTATGAATGCTGCAAATTTTCTAAAACCCGTCACTCTAAGAATACGTTAGATTTCGTTATTTGTTTATTTTTACACTGACCTTCAGGCGATATTAGGTAACAGTCCATTAACCGGACGTCGCACAGTGGGAAATTTATGGATTTTTTTGGACAAAAATTGAGACGCGGCTTATTTCACAATCGATTGCAGTAATTTTTTTTAAGTAATCGTCAAGAGTTTTAGTTTATTCTACCACTGCTAAAATTCGGAAAAAGTCGATCCTCATTTTTACTTTTGACCATTAACGCGATTATCCCTACAAGGACGGAAAATCTATTTTTCTTATTGTATTTTATCACATTTTTAAAAAAGTATTTTGATAATTTAACTAACTTCATGTTTTTGAGGTCGCGAATTAATATCTGATGTCAAATTGCTAATATTGACGGTTGGCAGCTGTCAAATAGCCATGAAGAATTAGAAAAACTTACATCATAATATGACTTTATGTTTTTGAGGTCGCTGAGTTCATATTTGATGTCAAATTGACAATGTTGACAGTTGGCAGCTGTCAAATAGCTATCAAATAGCCATATATTATTAAAAAACTCAACATCACTGTATAGCTATATATTTTTGAGGACGCTGAGTTCTGATTTGATATTAAATTGACAATATTGATAATTGGCAGCTGTCAAATAGCCATAAAATATTAAAAAACTTAACATAATTTATTAACTTTATGTTTTTTAGGTCGCTGAGAGTTCAATTTTTATTTTTTTTTATACATTCTATTCTGGCGTTATCTACATTAACGAGATAACAACTCGAGAGCCCCTGTTATTAATTTTCATGAATCCTGAGATCACTAATCAATGGATCAGATGTAATTAAAAGTTGATGAAGGGTGTCTTCATTAGTTGACTCCCTCTGATACATCCTACTATGATGGGCTCGAGCTTTTCTAAAAGTTTTATTATTGGCCTCCTGTGCCTCTTCTGATAACTTTGAAGGTGTTCCTATTGACTTGGCGATTTCAGTCCCATGAATTCTAAATATCGTCAATTTGACATCAGATGTTGACTCATCAACCTCGAAAACATAAGTTATACAATGATGTTAAGTATTTAAATACTTTATGGCTATTTGGCGGCTAGTTGAGAGCTTCCAACTGTCAATATCGACAATTTCACATCAGATATTAATTCGCGACCTCAGAAACATCAAGTTAGACATATCAAAATACTCTTTTTTAAAAATGTGATAAAATACTATAAGAAAAATAGACTTTCTGTCTTTGCAGGGATAATCGCATTAATGGTCAAAAACAAAAATAACAATTGATTTTTTCCAAATTACTTAAAATAAAATTACTGCAATCGATTGTGAAATGAGTCGCGTCTCAATTTTTGTCTAAAAAAGCCATAAATTTCCCACTGTGCGTCAGTGAAATTTTTTTTCATAATTTCTCATATCTTTTTGAAGGCCGTTCAATTTTTTTCAAATTAATTTCTTCACCCTCTTTATTGGTCTTTTATTTAGCTTATACATAGTAAAATAAAATATCCGTCATTTTGAATTTCAGGGCTTTAACATCACTTGTTATCAGAGAATCCTTGAATATAAATGTACCAATTATCATTTAAATCAGATAAAATTTTGCAATTGTGGAAGCCATATTGGATTCACTATTTTGAATTTTAACTTTTGACACTAAACTAGGTATCAGCTACTTCGAAAATGTCAGTTATAATTTCATTCCAACGAAATTTGAATTTTGTCTAGTTTTTAAGTTTCGCTTACTGTGCACTGGTCGTAAATTGAAGATAAACTACATGGGTACCACCGTCGAGCAATACCTTAGTTTGTAATAAATATAATTATAATAAATCGTTTTTATTATCACCAGTTCATTTGCCAGATTTGGGACTAAAAAAATTATTTTAATTTTTGCTCACCTTACACTAGTTGTAGCTTCATGTCTATAATGGGACCAGTGTCGAGTTGTAACCCACAGATGTAAAAGATTTCATAGAAAGCATACGTACCTCTTTTTTTATTTTTTAAAGTTAGTTAAAAAATAAGAAATAGCCCAAGAATTTACGCGCAAATTGATACCTCATATCAAAAGAACAAAGTTGAAATAGAATTAATATTTGAAAACAACTAATACAGTTTTGTGACCAGTGCTGTGTATTAAGAAACGAAAAGAGCGTAATTAAACAAACAACCCAAGACAGGCAAAAGCAAGATAAGTACCTCCTTTTTCATTTTTAAGTATCTTCCCAGACAAGTATATTTATATACAATTGGAGGGTTTAGGGCCATCACCCTTGAAGAGTCGACATTGTCGACAAGTTTATGGCAATAAATTAAAGCATGGCTGTAAATTATTTTTTTAATCATTATAAAAATATTCAAATGAATTTGATCTGTCTGTAAAGTATGGTCATATAAATTTCTTTTGTTAACCTTCAAATAATCTTTTTTCATAATTATTAAAAATACTCAGGCGAATTTAATATACCCGCAATAATCAAACGTATATGGTCATAATATTCTCTTAGGTAAAATATCAAGTGAGGGTTTTCAGGTCGAAATTATGCTCATTGTCAAGTGTAATAACTTAAAAATAAGTCAATAAACAATCCTTTTTAGCAAATTTACATATGAGTCTGGCCAGGGGCGTGCCCCATCGGGGTGACAGTGCACCGTGTGGAATTGGAGCAATTTAAGAATATAATGGGAATTTGGATGGAATTGGAGGCCATTGGCTTGGTTTCGGTGCCATTGGAATTTGGAAAGCCTTATCCATGCTATGGAAACATACAAATTGTTTATGCTTCTGGTGCGGCTAGGGTGGGACTGAGAAAGTTTATTAAAAAGTTTAAAAAGGTTAGGACCGTAATAGTGACAAGCAGGGGGTAAACGGGAGGTAGTAGCTCTCCAGAAAGCACAAGAATGATGTATCTACTGCGAAGCGCGGGAGCGAGGACACATTGGCTACTGGTGCGAGGAATCGACGGCGACGGGAATTGTCTGTGTGGAGCGCTGGGCCATCGTTGGAAGGAGAAAACATAGAAAACACATTCCTTTTTGTGTGCCATCACTTGGTCTGGATACCGAGTGCGAAGGATACAGTTTTGAGTTAGGTGAGGGATGAGTGTTTGAGGGGTGAATGCATACCTCGGGACGTGCGATTGACGATTTTGTGAGTGGTGATTGGTTTTGTATATGATCCAGAGCTAGGTGCAATGTTTTTGGTGTGGTGCGGTAGAACGGATCAAAAGGAGAGGGGAATGGAGGGGAGGAGAGGTATCACAGAGAAGTGTTGTTGATCCTGACTTTTTGTTGGTGTCTACTTTAATAGGAGTGTGTTTTGTGGTATTGCATATTTCTTGACGCTGTGGGTGTTACAATATAGTGTTGTGAATCTGATTACATATTTTTCTTAAGTAAATTATCAAATGAGGTTTTCAGGTCAAAATTACGCTCGTTGATAAGTGAAAAGTTCTACATTAAATTCTACACTAAAAACAGGGAGACCAGGTTACACGGGGGAATCACAAAAAGGATAGAAATGTACGCAATGAAGTACTGGGGACACGTCCAAAGAAGGGAACCAACACACCTACTGAAGAAAGCACTAACACTGAACAGCAGCAAACTTAAAATGGGGAGACCATGTTACACGTGGAAAACAACAATCGAGAGGATCATGAACAAACTGGGAAAGGATCAAACATACTGGGAAAGAAAAGCGAGGAAAGAATGAATTTCACAAAGCAATCGGAGCGATATATACTCTACCAGAATCAGAAACGGAGGAATCAGAAGCCTCACAAGAAGAAGAAGACTTGTAGAAACAGAAGTACAAAAATAGGAGCACAGATAGCAGCGACACAATGCGGCAACATATCTCACAAGAAGACCCAGAATAGGCAGAAGCCCAGAACCAAAAATCCAAAAAAAGGGGGCTTAAACGCTCCCTAACGACATAATGCGGTAACGCATCTCACAAATACCTACACCTCCCATCCCACATTCCTTTACCATGCGCCATGTGGCTCACGCTGCTGGCAACAAGCATGACCTTAGTCCAACCCAGCGTGGACGTAGCAGGCCCAGCTGTATAACTTGGGAGTGGCAGTAATGCCTACCACACGCTGGTAAATCAATCAATCAATCAATCAATCAATCAATCAATCAAGGGGATAATTCACTGCTAAAATTTTGAAATACGTATCCAAATCTGAATTTAAAATCTTGAGTCTAAAAAAAGCTATCCTGCTTATAATAAACGGCCTGCTTACAAGAAGAATACAAACACATTTTTGAGTCCAAAGTGGTATGTAACGGATTTCTGTGACGTTTTTTTGCGACGATTATTAGAATATTTCTTCTGACAATAACAATTATAACAAATAGGAAAGTCTTAAGAGAACTGTATTCTTACCATTTTCTACATGCTAGTATGCATTTTCGAAAAATGTTATTGAATTATATTTTCAAATTATGAAAAACGGGAAGCTAATAAAAGTAAAGACTCATTCTCGATTCTCATTCAAATATCACACTCAAAGACTCAATTTCATAAAAAAAAGTCCGTTCCCTGTCTGCTTATTACAGCCCAAAGGTATTTGTATAAACAGATCTTAAATGTTCTTTTCTATAAACGGGTTGCGGTTTGTTAATTTTGAACACTTCTTAAGAGAATATTATCTGGACACGCATAAAGAATTTATTTCGATGTCATATAAATCAAATAACAAGAAAAATTCTTCAAACTTTAATGTTTTTATTGGTCTTTCCAGTTAAAATATTAATGATGCATTTTATTTCACATTACTCCAGGTTGCTGCTTTGGCAAGAAGACAAGAACGACTGGAGGAACTTGCGAGAAGACTTGAAGGCAAAAAAGGCCAACTAATTCCCATTAAAACAGACGTAACTAAAGAAGAAGATATCAAAAATGCGTTCAGTTGGATCAAGACAAATCTGGGCCCGGTTCATATACTTGTCAACAATGCCGGAGTTTTCCACTTAGGATCTCTTACCGGTGACGATGCTAATGCTGGATTGTGGAACGACACTTTTCAAGTCAATGTGCTAGGACTAAGCATAGCGACGAGGGAAGCGATACGGAGTATGAAGGAAAACAAAGTAAACGGGCATATAATTCACATAAACAGTATTGCCGGCCATCTTATACCCAGTGGTTTTCCAGGGTTGAACGTGTATCCTGCTTCTAAATTTGCCGTGACTGCTTTGGCTGAAACGTTAAGAAAGGAGCTCAGCTACTTGAACTTAAATATAAAAGTAACGGTACGTAGAACATTTCTCTTTAAAAATATATTCGCTAAAAAAATGAATGTCCATTTAGCGTAACTGCAAGGGTGAGTTTAAATCAAAACTGATGTACTTCGTGTTATCATTAGCCAGGAGACCTAGGTTGGAACTAGTATTTTATTTCCAAACCATTTGTTTTAGAATGTGAACACGTTCTTTTTATGAACAAAGAGGGTAGTATTAAAAATGAATTTAATTCAGATTTTTAAGAATTTTATTTCAAATGAGGGAAAAAATTATTTAACATGGTTTCTAAAGCACTAGTAGAGTCTCTAATCAGGTGTGGCATTACTTCCTGGGATGGTCTATATAACAATTCACTAAAACAACTGAATGTAATACAAAACTTTATTATGAAAGTGACCTACAAAAAAACTTGTACTGTACCCTACAATCTATTATACTCTCTTATGAAGATATTTTTATAATATGCGATCGCATTATATTATTTCTTCTTGCTCTTATTTCCATAAGAAGGAAAATTTTAAAAAGTTATAATCCATCAGCATGATACTAGTGGTAAAATACCTTCAAATACCTATCATTAATAAGAATTTATGAAGACACGAGTGGATTAAAGATCTATGTAATAACAAAGTGGTTTTGAGATAATTGATCTCAAAGTTTTCAACAACCTACTAGCTTCAACAGTACGTAGAACTTTTATAAATTTATAAATTAAATATTTTAGCATTAAAATCAAATGTGATATATCTGAGGGAATTTCGTATAATTAAAACCTTCATTCATATAAAAAAACTCGTTTTTTTTTTCGGAAATGTCACATAGACCATTTGTGACTTCATATCACCAAAATTGTATAACCTTCTAATTGTAATTGTTTTAATTACCTACAGGATGCAGCAGAGAAATAGCGATTATGAAAGCTAATGTTTTAATTTCTTTTTAGAGCATTAGTCCTGGTCTTATCGACACTGATGTTATTCCACCTCAATTAAAACAACCTGAAGTAAAGGACAAATTATATGCGGAAAATAAGATTATCGAACCCTATAATATAGCAGATGCTGTTCTTTATGTGTTGGCCACACCTCCCCATGTACAGGTATGTATCAACTGAAAATTAATTGTTTGCAATATACTCACTTGATTATTTTTACCAAGCTAGCAATAATGACAGAAAGAAAAATAAAGATGACATATAATTGCTTTACCTAAATGGAGTATACTAAATGGTGTACCTCTTACTACGGGAGCCCACCCTAAATGTCCGTGCACCCCCCCCCCCCCCCCCTCCGATCCTTGGGGACAATGTTTTTCATAAAAATGATTCAACTCTTAAAATAAAATATAAAATTCAATATAAAATGTAATACTACGGGAGCCCACCCTAACTGTCCGTGCACCCCCTCCCAATAACATTGGCAACAGTTTCATTTTAACATATGGCCGCCATTTTGAAAGTACAGCCAGTTTTTTTTTAGGACATGTCTTAAATTGTTCCTTAGGCTTTAATCTTTATGAAGAACATTGTCCCCAAGGATCGGGAGGGAGGGTGCACGTACAGCTAGGGAGGGCTCCCCTACTATCTGTCTTTCCACTCAGAACCGAAAATTCATTAGCTTTAAATGTACACATTTGAATTTTTTCATGCCATTAAAAATGACAGAAATAATAACAAAGATGACATTTAATTGACTTACTCAAATAAAGCATACTGATGTCCTTAAATTATGTATTTTCATTGGAATTGATTAGAATTTTAAATTTATGATTTAGAATTTACAATTTAAAATTTTAAATTTATTAACTATGCAATTAATTTAACTATTTTGATTTTCCTTTTCAGATTCAAGAATTAACCATCAGTCCACTACACGATTTCTATTAATAACAGAATAGAACTAATTCTAATTCATACTGTCATGTATTTATAATTCACATATTAAAGCAGTAAAAACAGCAAAGTGTTTGTTTTGTTTACTCTTCTATAATCCTATGCAAAATCAGATTAACTGCAATAGCAAATGAATAAAAGTTGTATTTTTTCGTTGCCTTCTGCAAATACCTATTTGAACAATAAAAATAGAAAGATATTCGCGCTATACTCAGTGACACCACGTAAAAATGAATGATTTCTTATTCGAGCAAAATATTATACAAACAGGTATTTGCAGTGGGTCATGCCCTATTGTAACTTCCACTCGCTTATATCAACTTTCTTTTAAGTTGGGACGAGCCTGTGTAAAGAATTTTTAGTCAAAATAGGTTACAAAATATAGTCGATGGATATATTTTATGCTTTTAAATATTACACAGTGTGTCCCACGCTTTTCCACGAATGGGATCGGAACAGAGCCGACCTACAAAGAGCAGACATCTGTTGGTTTACAGACGGCTCCAAAACCTCTGAACGAGTTGGAGCTGAAGCATACAGTCGCAACCCAAAGGTAAGAATTACTTCGAGTCTGGGTAATGATCCGACTGGCAGAAATTCATGAAATCCTCCAGTACTGGCAAGAACTACCAGGATTAATTCATTCAAAGGACCTTATTAGATACCCTCTGAAATCAAGAACTAAAAAACTATTAGAGTCAAATACTAAGTCACCTACCTACTAAATCAGAACCCACATAGAGTCGGAATAGCGGACAACGCTGAATGCCGACTGTGTTTGGAGGAGGATGAAATGGCAGCGCACGTTCTATCTGTTCTGCCGCAGAAAGAACCAGGTTCTCACTTATTGGCAAAGAAGACCTGGATAATCTCTCACCCAATAAGGTAGTCGGCTTTATTAAAAGGCTGTGGAGTAGGGAGGGCTGAAAAACACGAAAATTTGAATTTGCAGATGGCCTACTTACTATCTTATTACTATGTATCTAAAACTAATTCGGGTAGATTTTTAGCCAAATCGGTGAATATTTAGCTGGCCCCCAGGGCCTTGAAAATGAAAGAAAGGGCCAATTTTTCCATTTTTAACATTTTTTAAATTGACATTTGAAATTTTTTTTTACTCTTTATTAATGCCTAAATGCGTGTAGCAAAAGTTTTCTGAATAAAATATTTTTTAGTTCCAGGGAAATTAGAAATTTGTCACTAAAACGTAGAATTCGACGAAAATAAGGTTTTCTGTATAATTAATAAAGAGTCAAAAAAAATTTCAAATGTCAATTTAAAAAATGTTAAAAATGGAAAAATTGGCCCTTTCTTTCATTTTCAAAGCCCTGGGGGGCCAGCTAGATATTCACCGATTTGGCTAAAAATCTACCCGAATTAGTTTTAGATACATAGTAACAAATTAGAAACTAGGCCATCTGCAAATTCAAATTTTCGTGTTTTTCAGCCCACCCTACTGTGGAGGGTCTGTTACTAGCCCACTCACATATCAACCTAATCTAACCTAACACGGAAACACCTGCGTAGCTCAGTTATTAATAAATCGATTTATTTTAAATTTGGATAAGTATTATTTTTCTTCAAGATAACTAAAGTGCATATACCTACTCAATTTTTTCCATAGACGTGCGGATTATGGGGATAAAACTGGAGTCAATTTTCAGGTAAATCGTATTGGGATTTTTTATAAAAAAAATATCTTATAGGACACCCTTTAAAACTCCTTTGCGCTAAATTTTGTTTAAAAAATGGTACATTAAAAGAAAATTGAATAATTATTTCTACAGCAAATAAAGGGAGAAGTAAACTACAAAACTTTAACTTCCATTACTGTCAAGTTAAAAATTTTGTTTAAGATTTCAAAGGCGACTTCTTCCTTCAGCTGGGCGACGCACTTGGGCCTTGTGGCCCAATGTGCTACCGCTAGAATTTAGGAAATGTCCCCATTCAGGCCGGATTCTAATCCAAAACCAAAATTCTTCCAGCACCGGAAAACAAATGCCGAAGTGTTTGTGCCTTAAGTTCATAAGACAAGGGCAGAAAGTTAGAACGTGGAAGGAAGTTTTTTCCTCATCCTCGCAGGACCTGCAGTCGGGATTGTTAACCACTCCTATAGTGTGCAAGTGTTTTCTGAAAGAGCTGTGTCTAGTCAAAAGACGTACCACGCTTCTCGGCTATTTTCGAATTCATTCGAATTAGTTTCGTGTACGAATTTTGCCGGACTTTCGAGTGAAAAGTTAAATTTAGTATTTTCGAAACGTGTGAATATTAGTACAGTACCTAGAGGTAAAAAACATGCAAAACTTCGGAATAATGTCATATTGAACGGATTTCGTTCATTTTTGGCAGTATAACAGTAAATGCTTCACAGAAAAGTTTCTATATTGTGCGGGGGATTGCTAATTTATAGGGGGTGGATACCATCCCCTCTCAGGGGGTGGCACTTAAAAAATATATATATTTATTGGAGCTGAAGTAGAATCAAATTTTATGACGAAAAGGTTCTATGCAATTTTTCACATAAATTGATAGTTTTTAAGTTATAACGAATTCAAAATTGCGATTTTAGCTTAAAAAAAAGGTATTTCCAAACGGCTTTTGTCAAGTATCCCGAAAAGTATTACTTTATCGAAAAAATGTTACAAACCAATAACAGAAAGTACAAACTGGGAATTAATTATATTTTTTGTTTATTGATGTAGGATTAATTATTTCGGAGATATTTAAGTTTACATTTGGCATCCAAGTGTTTATAAGATAATTATTTAGAGTGAGAGTTAAATATCTTAGAAACTGTGACACTTACGTCAAGGATGCTAATAGGTAGAATAATAGGTTATTAATTAAGCTTTCAATTGTTTTTTATTTGGTTCTGTAGCATAAAATACAAAGAAGTTATGACCGAAGCAATGTGCGTCTACACATTTTTTTAATAACAATGTCGCCATTTTGTTACTGTAATTAGCCAGTAATTAAAAAAAAAGGAATTTCAAACACTGTTTCTCATTAATATATAACATGACGTAGATGCTCAAATTTTTTGGTTTGTATGCAGCACTTGCTTTAGAAAAAAATACAGTTTAAACTATAAAGGTATTTTCGATAAAACGTAATTTTTTTTTCCTTTTCCAAATATCTCAATAAATATTAATTTTATTAAAAAATGGGTAGAGACCAAAAATAAAGCTCATAAACTGATAATAAATTTCGCTTTTTATTTATTTACATAGATTTAATAGTTTCGGAGATATGAAAGTTTACAAATGGCGGTGTAACACCTACGTCACGCATGCTAAGAAATGAAATTAAAGACAATTAATTGCGCTTTCAAATTATTTTATACTCGTTCCTGTAGCATAAGAAATAAAGAAGTTACGACGGAAAAATGTACGTATTTATATTTTTTTATATAAAGAGGTCGCCATTTTGTTATTCTAATTAGCCAGTAATTTAAAAAAATTATCTCAAATACAGTTTTTCGTTAAGATGTAGGCATTACTTAGATGCTCAAATTTTTTTGCTCATTTAAAGCACTTGCTTTGGAAAAATGCATTTTAAACGCTAAGGGTAATTTCGAAACACTTGGATACTAAATATAAATTTAAATATCTCCGAAATTATTAATCCTACATCAATAAACAAAAAATATAATTAATTCCCAAGTAATACTTTTCGAGATACTTGACGAAAGCCGTTTGGAAATACCTTTTTTTAAAGCTAAAATCGCAATTTTGAAGTCGTTATAACTTAAAAACTATCAATTTATGTAAAAAATTGCATAGAACCTTTTCGTCTTAAAATTTGATTCTATTTCAGCTCCAATAAATATATATTTTAACTGCCACCCCGTGGGAGGGGGTGGCATCCACCCCCTATAAATTAGCAGGCCCCCGCACAATATAGAAACTTTTCTGTGAAGCATTTACTATTATACTGCCAAAAATGAACGAAATCCGTTCAATATGACATTATTCCGAAGTTAAAACCTCTAGTTACTGTACTAATATTTGCGGCCGAATTACATCACATGGGTCAACCCCATACGAAACGTGATTCTGTCATACGAAAAATACGTAAATATGAGGGATATGTCATATGTCGAGGACAAAAGATACATAACTTATATAGTGACATAACAACAATAATTATTGGTTGATTGATTTAAGTAGTTTAACGTAAAATGGTCATGGATGAGATTATAAGTATTGCGGGGTTAGGGGCTCTAGAGGAAGCAGAAATTTTAGCGGAAAGACAAAGTATATGTATAATTTTGTGGATTCTTTTGAGGATTTAAGTGGTAACGAATTCTTAAAAATGTACAGATTATTAAAACAAAACCCATGGTTTTAAACATTATTGAATCAATATTGTTTTTACCTGATAAAAATTAATTATCTTGTAAAATAATCTGGACATTATATCGCCTTTTTTTGGAGACTATTTTTGTTTAGGGAAATAAAAAAATACCTTTTAACTAATTGAAGTGTATTGTAACTTACTTAACTATAGTAAATATATTGATAAAAATTAAAATGTAAAGTAGCTGCCCCGATTTTCTGGAAATTGTCCGCACTTGATATATTATCTACTCTTAAAATTTGAGTTTATTTTTAATACTGAATAAATAAAATTAACCATTCTATTTATTTTTTTAAATATTTTTTAATTTTAATATAATAGAGAAAACGCTGTTAATAATAGTAACTACTCCAGTGCAAAAAATACTTCAACAAATAAACATTTTCAATTTTTCTGTAATAGAAAATAAAATAATATAAACTAAATAAACATTTCTCAACGCAATACTGACTAATAGTAGTATAGGATTATTGGTTATATTTATGTTAAATTTTTGTATTATTAATGTGGTTAGACTGCCATTTTAGAACGTTGCCACATTTATCATGCGAATAATCACATCGCACAAGAAGTTCGATTCACATAGTGTCCGAAAATACCAACTTGCTCTATTACTCGAAATAATTTCGTGTACAGATGATCGTGCACGAATATATTCGATTATATTCGAAAATACCTGTTTCCTGCTTAGTCGCAGGATTTGTTCTGCTCGCTTCGGCAAGACCTCTGAGATAAGGAGCTTCGCTTGACGAAGTCCTGGGTAGAAGGCCCAGAAGTTAAAGAACTGGGAGCTAGTCCAATTTTCTATTGACTTCTTGGCATTTGACCTAGGGTAGACAAGAACTGGCTGGGGACCAAGTAGGTGCCGCTGAGAGCCCCCTCCCTGGCCAGAGTGTCTGCCCAGGGTGGTCCTTTTTTGTTGAGTACGATTACATTTCTTATTATTACTTCAAATTTTCAGAAAAAGTGTAAAACAACTTTGTTTCTAACTTCATCTCGATCCAGAAAAAGGAGTATAAATCTGACTATGCTACCTCCACTCAGGTTAACACTGAAGCAAGCGGTCCTTTATATGCATAGAATTAAGGTATCGTTTAAATGCGGTATTTATTATACGCCATGACAATCTGCACCTTTCAAAATTTTTATTCCTGTAGGGGATCCAAAAAGATAAACATCCTAGGAAATATAAGGAAGATATCAAAACTGTGTGATTCTCTTAACGTTGAAACACTTATAATTACTTTCAATAGGACAATGCTTCTGTATCTTTTTAATTGCTCTTCACTCCCTGGAGGGGATAATTTCTTAAATTAAAGTACCATTAATTTATATGTTTTCTTCTTACCTCTACGAAGAGCGAAGAATATTAGAAGTGTGACTGAGCACAAGTACGACTGCGATGTATGGGTTCAATATCTTTTTTCAAAAAGATACCACTGTGCCGCAGTGAAAGTAATTTTCATCCCTCGGAAAAGTTGGAAAATGGTTAAGGATTGGCTCAGAGTCATTGCTGCATCTTTTTTTGTGAGATGTACTACTCATCTGAGTTGTTCCATATTTTTTTTGGAACAAAGATACCGCTGTGCAGCGCTTTATTTAGAATTACCCCGTAAACGGGTGGAAAAGCGTTGTTTTGCACCGTCTTTTAAAGTTTTCTGTTCAACTGAGTAGTTTCATAATTTTTTTTGGAACAAAGATACAGCTGTGCAGACATGTAAGCGATTTTCACCACCCGGAAGGGGTGGAAAAGTGTAGAGGAGTCTCTAAATGTAAGTCAAATCCTTCGACTGAGATTTTTTACTGTGCTGAGAGATACAAATATTTTTTTATAGAAATGTAGTTATTAAATGCATACGAGTGCTTTTCACCCCCGTAGAGGACAAGAGACAGTAGACAGTTTGGGACTCGTACCTATTGAGACTTTTGATCTACTGGATCAGTAGAACAACATATCAAACATTGGAGAAATTTAGTGAAAACCGGATTTCCATACGAAGTGTGCGTGGGCCTTTATTATTTGAAGAATAGACATCCATAAATAGGAAACCGTTTAATCACATTAACATCACATAATAAAATAATTTCTCATTGTCATGTCAAGTTATCATTATATTCAACTAAAAATATTTTTTTCTGTTTCCAGAATAATAAGACCAGATGATGAGTAATATTTCAAAAATGTTCTGTGTCTGTAAAAAAAACAAATAAAATAAAAACCGGCAAGTCATCCAGCTAAATTACAATAATGTTTTCCGCTATTTGAATCAGAAAAGACATCGTATACTATATATAAAAGCGTATATGCTTAATTAATATTCTTCATAATTCGCTGATACATTAGCATTTTTAGTGACTCCAATTTGCTCCTACCAATTTGGGCAATTTGGTATAAATTCGACAGAAAGTAGACACAATCTACTATTCATATAGTATAGTAACTCAATAAAAAGTGATTTATTAGCCATGACGCTGTCTTTGGATAGGTGGATCGGTATGGTGGCTGTGGTGACAGGGGCAAGTTCTGGCATCGGTGCTGCCATTGCAGAGGAATTGGTGGATAAAGGTCTTATAGTAAGTAAATTAATTTATTGTAATTTTGCATTTTCTAGTTGAAAATGGTCTAATATTGATGAATATTATATATATTTAATTTAAAAACTATCGTATTTATACGGATTATATGATTGATTTTTAATTTAGATTATCGATAATGATGCAGAGATGCATTCAAAATTTAGAGATCGGTGACTTTGCTATTAGTTAATCGATATGCTATATATTTTTGAATAAAGACAAATTAAATCAAAATACTTATAAAAAATTATCATTGAATGCTGGTTGCTATATTTTTCTGACATATACTAGAATACTTAAAAAAATTATTAACGTCCTCAACGAGTTAAAAAAAAAGAAATACTACATATTTATAAATATTTTGCATTTTAAGTAGTTTCTAACTTGCCGCAGTTACATGTATATGCATGCCTATTGGTTAATAAATATTTATCAATCTAAACTGAAATAATATGTTACTATGCAATTATGATATTGTAGTGTATTACTACTCATTGGTGTATGTGATTTCTTATAATAAAAACATTCGAGCTGTTATGATATAACTGCTGACTAAGGACAAGGATTAGGACCAGGCAGTCAGTCTTTATATGATAGCAGAGTGAAGTACAACAGTAAAGAGTGTGTTTTATTTAAACAAATTTAAGTGATTGTTCAGTGGCGACGAGGATTAACCATATAAATAAAAGCGAGTGCGCCTTAATTCTTTATTGTGTAAATCCATTGAAAAATAAGAAGGAACAGAGCATAAACTTTGTAAGGAAAACTTCAACAAATATACATTGGGTACTAAGAAAACGGGCCTAGCACTATTATATCGCAATGTTTATAATATAATTAAGAAAACCAATTAAAACAACCCTTATCATAGGGACATTTACAAGCCTTTAGGAGGAAATAGAAATAATATTTGTCAGAATCATTTATGTTTTGAATCACTAGTATACCATAAAGTTCTTTAATTATTATTTGTCTTTGAGAATCAAAAATTTGTTGGTGTTGGCGTTATTATTATTAAAAGAGCGTACAGTAATTAACACAAAAAAGTGAATTTCATAAAATGTATTAAACGCACTCGCAAAACAAGGGACTCAGGTCCATAACAAGGGACTCAGGTCCAAAACAAGGGACTCAGGTCTAAAACAAGGGACTCAGGTCCAAAACAAGGGACTCAGGTCTAAAACTAGGGACTCAGGTCCAAAACAAGGGACTCAGGTCCAAAACAAGGGACTTAGGTCCAAAACAAGGGACTCAGGTCCAAAACGAGGGACTCAGGTCCAAAACGAGGGACTCAGGTCCAAAACGAGGGACTCAGGTCCAAAACAAGGGACTCAGGTCCAAAACAAGGGACTCAGGTCCAAAAAAAGGGACTCAGGTCCAAAAACAAGGGACTTAGGTCCAAAACACTAAGAAAGGAAGCCTCACGGAATCTGTTCGAATCGAACACGAGGGACAATGGGTCCAGAAAAAATGCTACAACGAATGAACATACGCGGGGGATACGAATTGGTGCGTGGTCATTCAGCGTTGGAAATAATAATAATAACTAATAAATAAGTGTGCCACTTGCGAAGTCTAAAAAATAATAATAGTGATAATAATAATAATGGGATGGGTTTGATGATTTCCAGTTTCAGCTAAGAAAGCGTGTCGCATAAATCTAAAATTCTTAATAATAATATTAATAATAAATCTTATATTCCAATCATAGATAAAATTGAGTAATAATCATACAAGTAGCTATAAGGAGTGCGTCACAAATACATAGCATAATAAATCGACTAAACATTACATTAGTATAACAAAATGTAAAATATAAAATCAAATTACACGTAAAAAAAAAAATTGTATAAAGGAGCACACAACACATACATTATAACAAACTACAAATAATATAACACGTAAAAAATAGTAAGACTAAATGAAATTTATTGATACTTTTCTCTTAACAAATTCTTTATCGTCCTTTTAAAAATAAATGACTTGGAATTTTCTATATCAGTAGGTAAATGATTATACATTTTACATTCATTATAAAAGACACTTTTTGATACAAGTGCTGGTGAGGAATTAACTGATCTTTAAATCTTAAATCCAATAATAATAATCATAATAATAATAATGTAATGATGATGATAATATTGGTGATAATAGCAACTAGGACTGGCTAAGCCGAGGAACTAAATTTTTGTATCGTATACAGGATGAGACGAATAAATATGAGCTCCAACTGGTTGGGTGGAACAGCATTGGAACATTTCGATTGCGAAGGAGATGTCTGCTCCGAATGCTTGCTATAGGAAAAATCAACGTACGCGTGCAAATGAACACGATGCTTTTTAAGTTGATAGAGCAATCGCGCACTTGAAAATCACCGCAAAACGTTTCCGACTTTTTGACAGAAGGGTCACTTAAGTTTAAATACTCTGTGTATTATTTTTCTAGGGTATGGGACTGAACCACTCGCATTTCGTTGAATGAATTAAATTCGAAAAAAAAAATGTATATTTTTGTTTATTTTGTAACATAAGAAAACGTAAAATATTTTATTAATCACAGTAGTTAATTACACTTGTTAATTAAATACACATCTGTGTAAATTTGCCGTTTTGTAGTCCGAGGTTTGTTTGTAAATAGATTTGATGATTCGGAGCGAACTGTTTTACAACTGTGTCAAGTGTTTATATTAAAAGTTATTAGTTCTCTAATATTCACGACATGCATCCGAATAGACCAGAAAAGATCTCGGCGTGAAACGATTCGAACGGAAGCATGGGCGGAGAACGGAAATATTTCTGATTTACTTTAAAATTGAAAATAAAATATTTAATGAAATTTGTGACTGTTAACATTTTGAGAATTTACTGTATTAATTATCTACTAAATTTTCATTATTAAATTATTCACAAATAAATAATTTTCAAAAGGTCCTTTGACACAAACAGCGAGTATTGAGGACTGGTAAAAAAAAAAAGGTATGAGCGGACTGTGCTTGCAGGAAATATATTTCAGTATTCCAGGAGCGTACGTAGAGGCAACAGCTGAAATAAATGTATATCAAGCTACAACTCACTATTCACCGAAGGTTTGTGGTCGACGTGGAAGCCACAAACATTCTTCTTCAAGTGAAAAGTGTAAGGCATTAAATCAGACATGCAATAACTGTGGATCCCAAGGACATTTCAGGTTTCAATATACGACACATGTGAGAAATAGTCAACCATATGTAGAGCCTCCTAGAAAATTCAAGTAGGAGAAAGTGGCGAATGTGCATTCCATACAAGAAGACACCGATGAAGAAGAAACAAACTAAGTCTTCCACATCGATAATGACGAAACAATAACCTACAGTTTAGGAGGAGTTGAGATAGATATGCCCATTTATTCAGGTAGCAAGACCCAAGTAACAATCTTAATTTTAACATACTCTATAAGATATTCTAAAAGCTCATTTCTGAGACTTCTTATAAACTGAATGGTCTGGAAAGACTCTATAAAACTGACTTAAAACCCTTATACGGGTATAGAGAAAGGCCTACATATTTTCATTTAAAACTACTTTTAAAGCTTTCAAGTTTTAATGAATCATCTAAATCTCTGCTCGTAGAATATCTAAAGGGTATTATAAAACCATACTTTGTTTAGAATAAGCACTTATTAAAGTTTAAAATGCTCACACAAATGCTTGAGAGAATGTTTTGTATTTAATAAAGTAAATATAAAAGAAAATATATGGGACGCCATGCATAGTTATAAAATGAACATATCGCAAGTACTGCTAAAAATTACTTATAAATGAAGTATTGAGAGCTCTCGTAGTGGGCTAAAATTTTCAACGAGACTAAGTTTACTGTAAAATCTAGTTAGACAGTTCTTACAAAATTCTTGCGCCCTCCAAAAACGCAAATTTAAATAACTATATGAATAAATTATTTTTCTCCTCGATGACTTAAAAATAAATAAATCAGTATCATCTTTCCATAATATAATTCAATGTTAATAAATTCTTTCTAAAAAACATTTCTCTTACAAAAAAAATTACATTTCTATGTTCAATCTGGAACCTTCCCAGTGTGGCTGACCGTTGTTTATTTCTTGACCTTTGGAAGTGGTGGCAGCTGTGTGCATCGACAATATTAGTTGTGAATAATTCTACTTCAAACGTGTCTTATCTTAAAATGCCTACAAAATAACCAATTGCTCTTTAAGTACGCTGATTTATTCTTGTAGAAGTATGTTTTAAGTCCCATCGGTCTTAATATAGTTATTTCTTAAAACTTGTAGGCTATTTTAAAACCTATGCTAAACTGAGGAGTTAACACATCCGCTTTAAGACATATACGTTTTATGGCCCCTTGTATAACCTAACCAAAAAAATCAGTTTGATTTTAGTACTTTGTCATTTTTGGAAAAAGTGAGTGGTAGAGCCGCTTGCTATTATTATAAATTAGAGCAGGTATAGTAGCACAGCGGGCTAAGGCGTATTAGGGCGAGCATGCTTGGACACACTCTCTATTATGTACTGGATTTGATCTTCATCTCTGGCACTAGCAATGTCTGCTGGTAATGGATATTGTCTGAGCTTCTTCAAAAGAAAAAAGGGAAATATTACGGCGACAGGAAGCGAAGATCAGAAGAAACCCCATTAGAACCAAGGTGTACGTGAAACACCTAATAAAGGAAAACACCACTTGCCTCAACTTTAATCAAAGTACACAAGTAATGAGTAAGGATGCCAGTTTAACTAAACATAAACACACCACATACAAATTAAATACGATGTAACAGGCCAAAACTACAGAAGGAACATCGTACATCTAAAGAAGATCGAGGGAGAATGGGCAGTGTATGTTTCAAAATAAGTACATGTGACCGACAAAAAACAAGAGTCAGATAATTACTGATATTTCGTAAGCCTAATTTACTTTAGTATCGTCGTGTGACATGCTACTTTACTATATTGTTATATATATGTTACAGTAACAGATGAGTTGATCCAAGGCAAGTCCATGTCCACGTGACCGACAAAGGATCAGAGGCCGTAGACTGGTATTCTTCAAATTTACACCTTCCTTTGGTTATGACTTTTATATTAATATATTTTGCTATATCATATTCTTATATTGTTCTATTATTATATAGTTAAGTAGGTATATTGTTATATTTGGTGCACCGCAATAACTCACATTGTGGACATTATTGTTAATTTCATTAACACTGTTGTAAAAGGAAAAGTGGATGTAGTGTATTACTACTCATTGGTGTATGTGATTTCTTATAATAAAAACATTCGAGCTGTTATGATATAACTGCTGACTCAGGACAAGGATTAGGACCAGGCAGTCAGTCTTTATATGATAGCAGAGTGAAGTACAACAGTAAAGAGTGTGTTTTATTTAAACAAATTTAAGTGATTGTTCAGATATAATAATAATTTACATTTTCAAGGAATTTATATCTGATATTTTTATTTAATGTTTGAAAATTAATGTAAATACTTTATTCAGTTATAGTAATGATTCTGTAGTGTCCTATTCACAGGACTGTAAAGTCGACTGTTATTCTGATATTTGGGTTTGTTGCCTGTCGCATCGTTGAAGGCTCCCAGCGGTATTATTATTATTAACCGACTTCTCAAAGGCTGAAAAAAGATTCTCAATTCGGTCTGTGTCTTTTTACTTAGAAATGGCTCAAGCGATTGAGGTAACTTTTATAAACATTTACAGACATGTAATCTAATTAATTATTCTTAACATTACTCATGCACGAAAATGATAATAATCAATATAGCTAATAACAAAATATTTAACATTAAATCTAACATACTAGCTGAGAGGAGGGAGAACGAAATTGAAAATTTTATTCCAAACTGATAAAATATTCTTTTAGTGTTTTTAAAAATGTATTAGGAGGTAGACTCATTGTTAGTTCGGTTAACATTAAAATATTATTTGTATTCTTCAGCATTGTGATAATATGTGAACATACATTTACGGTTGTCATGGGTATATCAAAAAATGCTACATTCCTTGTTGTTCTGCACGATACTTTTACTTTGAGATTTCTTTCAATTTTTGAACAATTTAATATATTATTAAAAATTTTATAAAAAGTAAAAACCATATATATATAACTCTCCTATTTTCTAAACTAACGATATTAAATTCTCTTCGCAAGTAAGTTGTTCTAATAATATTATAATTCGGATAACGGTTGTATTTTTTTAAATATAAATATCTTAGGAATTTATTTTGTACCTTTTCTACAACATATCTGTGAACTACATATAAAGGATGCCATACTACAGACGCATATTCCAATTAATTTTGGTCTCACTAGGGTATTATATAACATTATGAACGATTCGGTGTGTTTAAAATATCGTGTCTGTCTCATAATAAAATCTAAACTGCATAACGAGTGTGAGATTACCTTTTAAATATGATAGGAAATTTTAGTGTCATACTCTACACCTAAGTCTTATACAGTGCGTGTAATTGCGGACTGGGCATGTACTTCCACGTAGCGCGAGAGATATGACAACCCAGGTAACAGCAAACACGCCCGTCGGCGGCATAGATTTAAGAGTCGGCGCTAGACCACTGAAGCATCCCCGTTCTCAGTTATTTCATTTCAGCCAGCTGGCACACGCGATGTTGCAATTCTTATGCCCAGCCCGCCACTACACACACTGATAAGTATATTCAGACTGTGGTTGTCTTTAAGAGGAAAAATTACTAATTTACAAAGGACCCCGGAACAAAAGCCATGAAAATGTTCATTCGGTGGAATCGGCTGAAATTTTGGTATTTTGTAGTTCAAGTCATGCTGATCAAATGTTCTTATTACATCGAGCCAATCCTATGGACAGTTTTTGAGATACAGCTTGTCAAAGTTCGGTAATTTGCGTCATTTTAGACATTCAAGGACATTTTACTCTTAAACTATTAACTTTAGCAAAAAAATGCAAGGGTCGAAATATTTTTGTTCAAGTCCAGTAAAGTTCAAGAATTTTTTTCAGAATTTTTTATCAATTTTTAGGTTAGGTAAAATATATATATGTCATATTTCGGCATGCTTCGGTGGGATTGGCTGAAACTTTGCTATTTTGTAGTTAAAGTCATGCTGATCAAAAATTCCTATTGCACTGAGTATATCCTACGAGTGGTTTGTCAATTTTGAGAAATTTTGAAAAGATGATTTTATCAACTTTCGACCTTTCTGTAAAACAAATAATTTTTTTTTTAACTGTTTAACGTCGGCCTATTTCCGCTACCAGGGCCTATCACCGACGCCAGGAGACGAGCTACCCCCAACCTGGAAATTTTGCCGAACCTCTTCCCTTAAGAAGAGTAGGGATCTTTTACTTGCCTAACATTTAATAGACAAAGGACCGCCTGCTTTACATCCCCTCCGAAGGATGGTATATCCACTACGTAATCCTCGTCTAAGATTACGTAACTTCCGAGTATACACTGATATACAAGCCTCTAGAAGGTGGGACGAGAATACTGTATTTCCCAAGATGGGACCCCATCCAAGTACTAACCGCGCTCGACGTTGCTTCAACGGAATATCGACTGATATTCACATTGAAGTCGTCTCTACGCTCGCCCCGTAATACAAATTAACAGCAAAAAAATTTAATACGTATTTTTCCTCAATTATTTATGAATATTACCACAATCTCTGGTGGGCACACTAGATTGAAAATTAAAATTGACTGCAAGAAATTCAAAATGGCGGAGAGAATCATAAAATTAGCACCGCCTTTATATTCCAAAAATGCAAAAATATAGAGTTTATCCCATTTAAAAAGCAGAAGTATAGTGTAGGTCTCCTGGTACTAGCGGAACTTGTAAAAACTGAATAAATGGGTAAAATAATGTCATTTTGGTAACATGTGATACGTGCCTAGTTTCATTTCGAGCCGCTAAAAATAATGAAATGGTGACTGGAAAGCGATTTCGGTGACACCCAGCATACTAAGTTTGAATTCGAAATTTTTAGTATAAAGAAAGCAGACAAACATATTTTTGATGTTCTTTAAATTTATTATTGTCCTGGCATATGTAAATGACTATATTATCAGAGGGCATCATATGAACCCTACCAGATCTAAAACGTTTCAAAGCTAAGAGGTTGTTGAATAGCTGCCTCAGCTAAAATATAACTTTGACAATTGGGTAGAAAGTAATATTTCTTTCTATTACTTCAGGTTGCTGCTTTGGCAAGAAGACAAGAACGACTAGAAGAACTGGCGAGAAGACTTGAAAGCAAAAAAGGCCAACTGATTCCCATCAAAACAGATGTAACTAAGGAAGAGGATATTAAAAATGCTTTCAGTTGGATCAAAACAAATCTGGGACCGGTTCACATACTTATCAACAATGCGTTTACCATGGAGGATTTCTTACCGATGACGATGCTGTACGAAAGTGGAACGACACTTTTCAAGTCAACGTGCTAGGACTAAGCATAGCGACTAGGGAAGCGATACGAAGTATGAAGGAAAACAACGAAATGGGCACATAATTCACATAAACAGTGTTGCTGGCCATCTAGTACCAAATGTAAATACTTATCCAGAACTGAACGTATATCCTGCTTCTAAATTTGCAGTGACAGCTTTAGCTGAAACTTTAAGGAAGAAGCTCAGCTACTTAAATTTGAAAATAAAGGTGACGGTATGTTTTGAAAAAAATAAGTGATTATCTAGTGTACATTGCAATAGCCAGTTTCAATTCAAACTAATGTATTTAGTGTCATCATCACTCAGTGGTCGATTTTCGAATTTATGGTGGACAAAAATATAATCTGCTATATAGACCCGAAATAATGCTTCACCATTAAGGGTAATGCTTCATCCGCAGATAGTTTTATGATTTCAGTTGTTGTTGATTTCTGTGGTCGCTGTTTCTTTATGTTTTCAGATATTTCTTTTAGTACCCTGCTCTCAGTATATTTACCCTCAGACCTCAAACGGACTTGTGCCGCATAGGTAAGTTCCTCTGTACTATGCTGCAAAAGAGATTGAACTCTTCTTCGCTTGGTTCTTTGGATACTCTCCGAAAACTCCGTCTTTGATCTGCCCCTTAAAGAAGGAACAGTTTGGGTACTGGTGTTTGTAATGCCGTGTACTCTCTCCATCAGATCATAAGATTAAAATTGGCCACTTAATTATATCGAATTTCTGGTACGAAAATTTGTAAGGCTACGATGACTGTCTAGATATTTCTGTTTAAATTGCTTATAGATACTTGAACTTTTTTCATTGAGCTCATTGTCGATCGCATCCTGAAAACTTTCAAGTGTCAGGGACTGCTGTGGCAACTTGCTTACTTGCCTATGAGTTTGGGCAGTTACCAAGGATAAAAAGAAGAACACCAAATATAAGAATCAATAAGATAATAAAAGCAACAAAAATATTTTATCTTTACAAAAATGAATTATATTTTAATTCAATAACTGTTATCATTTTAATTCTACAAATAAATATGTATATAATAAATTTGTAATTTATTATAGTGATTATTTACAATATCACTATAAATTGATGACCCAGACGGTCACAGGCAAACTATAAATTGGTGACCCCTGAAGAAATAATTGGATAATTGGATAATTGAATAATGAAATTTAGATTAAGAAATTAAGATATTTACTGAAAACTTGGAGAAAAGGAACAGAAATATTCTGATACAAAAAACTGGACAAGAGAAAATTTAATAATATAATCAATACCTGTATGAAGATTTTTATTTAAAACCATTAGATTGCAAGAACATTGGACATTAGATTGGTTATGTTATTAATTTCCTGACCATTTAACACCATTTAAGAGCTGGATTTGGAAGATAATCAGATTTTGAAACTGGCTTTGGAAGATAATCAGATTTTGAAACCTTATATTAAAATTTTTCTCAAAAATTAAAGATTTTTCCCAAGATCTTCCTTTGAATTTACAAAATATGATTATATAGCTACTGCTTTCTCATCAGCATTGGTTTTCTCAAGCCAAATATTAAAAAGATCTTGCCGCGAGATGACATAGGTTGATTCTATATTCTATATATACATATATATTATATGATTTTTTTCATACTACGCTTGAGAGAGCTTGACAGGTTATCACAGGGACTATTGATAAATCCAGCATATCTTGACCAGGAGATGCCTAAACAACCCCCAGGGGTTGGGACCACCCCCTCCCTGAATAACAAAACATTCCGAAAATACTGCGAAAGGGCTGAGGAACGGTTTCCCCCATTCTCGAGGGCGAGGAACACGATGGTTGCAATACTTTTTCCATCATCCTTCTGGAACTACCCCACCTTTCAACGCGTGTCGTTCTATTAGATTTAATATCCATTTAACCCCGAATTTAGGGATGAAATGTCAATCTGCGAAAAACGGAGCTGTGAAACATATATTTTTTGACGTGATGTTTGGAATCAGCGGCTTACGAAAGATTAGGATAGGTGCCTTTCACCTTTAGAAATTTATTTTTAATTTTCTTTGTTACTGTGTGTGTTATTTTTTCAAAGATGCCCACTAGGTTGGGCAGAAAGAACACTTTATTTTATTTTTCTATCGCTATACCTCAGAAAAGTTGCTTATTGTCTAGCTAAGCAAAATGAATAAAAAAAATCAAATAAAAAAATAACTTCCGGTCACGCATCGCACTCAAAGTTTTGAAAAACGGCGAAATTTTGTTATTTTTCGTCAATTTTTTATAAATAGGTACTAAACTCACTGTTATCAAAATGCTATATGTTCTAATGTGAAGTTTCGGGCATGAGGAACAGAAAAAAAATTAAAACCTGTAATTTCAAAATATTTATTGTTTGCACAAAAAGCTAAAAAAACACAATTTTTAGTAGAAATGGCAATATTTAATAATTTCTGCTAATTTTACTTTTTCATTTTGGTAAACAAACGGAGAATATATTTATCATTTCTAATTTTATTATTCAAAAGAGTGCACTTTAAAGTCAGATGTTTGGGAAAATTCTGGCGTAATGAATCTTGATAGAAAGATCGTCCTAATGAGCCATCTATCTCCTGGATCAACGCCACCCACTTTTTTAGTTCTTCAATCATAAGTTTGACACATCGTTCTCCAGCGTGGATGTGACAAGGGAGGCTTTGCGAATCCGGATGCAGCGGTGTGCCAGTATATATTAGATTCTCATTTCTCAAGTTGATAGAAAAGTGCTGACCAAGGATCAATTATACCCAAGTGATATTTTTGCTGCTATAAAGTGAGGTACAATTTCAAAAGATTTATCAGCTCGTGATCCTGGTCTGCTTTTACACTCAATATGGTTGATGACAGCAAATAGAGTTCTCGGACTATTCTTGAGCTTAACAAAACCTACCTAATTTGATCAAAATTAGGCAGCTGATACATTTTATTTTGAAATGTTACATGCTTTTCTAATTTAAAATTAAAGCCAGCAAAAATTTCATAGATCGCCCAGAGATAGTTTTTGAAGTCATCGGAACATCACGATACCCAACTCAAAATTTACTCTCATCAACCCAGTCATTGAGCGAAACATTTTCTCTGTTCACCCCGAAAATTTTACCCATCCAATTGTTGATAAAAGAAAATGTATCAGAGAACTAGAGCTGCGCCGAATGTTGAAAGCTCGATAACTTTCCAAGGGAAAGACTATTCGTAACTTCACCACGTCAAAACTCAACTTCAAAGCAACAGACTACGTTAACATAATTTGGTGGGATAGTTACAATATCCCTCACAGTAGGCTAGAACCAACTTTAAATGAAATACGCATGCACTCTCTCAATTCCTACGGGAAATGGTAGCTTGATCTGTCCTGAAACAATTCCCGTAAACCCCGAAATTATTCCCTTGGCCGTTTTTTAGAAAATTTATTTTTAATTTTTTTTTTTGAAAATTGATTTTTTGCATTGATAAAAACAAGAATCTACTACATTTTTAAAGTCTCTGAATACCCGGACATATTTCAAACAACCTATCAGTTTAGTATCAATTCTTCTTCAATCCCGGATTCTTACGTTTACACAATAGACAAAGACAATATCTATTTTCATCGTGCGTTTTTCATGATTTTTGATTTCAATCATGGTCACAATATTCTTTGGCAGTGATGACGGTCTCGGATGTCTAGGGTCGAGCAGGACTACTGCTATTTGCCCTAGTACATCGCTGTAGACCTGGACTGTACTGTACATCAATCCCACTCACAAATGTGAGCGGTGTGAATTTCGGTATACCTCCCCGAGTCTTGACTTGATAGACCTTGCTGGCTAAGGTCTTTATCTTCTGTCTTGATGATCTTTCTTCGCCAGCTTGTCACCCCTGGGGGGTATTTTTGGCTGGGATTGACTACCGGTACAGAAAATATCAATTGACATCCTGCCATTCGGATCATCGGTTAGGTAGGGATGAGCTATGTAGCTCGAGGTAGTGCAGACCTAAGTGCTTTGGTAGCACTTTTGGTCTGCACAGAGCTAGGTGACTACGGGCACTGAAGGGTGTTTGTCAGGTACCTGCATGGTGGTGGGTAGGTGGTTCGGTGATAGTCATGTCTCTTCTGTGGGTTGTCTTCATCGGCCCATCGCCAGTGGCATGGCTCTCTCACCTATTATCTGACTGAACGAAGTAATCGTCGCGAACTATATACGTGAACAACATGTGCTTACGCCCACTACGTAATCCTTCGAGAATGGAAAGTCTACTCAGACGGCGAGTAGAGGCGCATCGGATTTCCCTAGCAAATCCAGTTACGCAAATGGTACTGTTATTCATTGTTTACGGATGTATTGGTAGACCAAAATTGCTGTCATTCAAAATAACATAGGAATAGATCTAATGATTTTGTCTAAATTGACTACCTACTTGGAAAGTTTATATAACCCGATTATTATCAAAACGTCTGGGGCTGTCGAGCATGAAGGTTTCTTGTATGTCATTTCTCCAAACTTGCTTTAAGTTTAAATTTGAATTGGAATGTTTAATTTTACTTTTTACCAATGCAAAAAATTAGTTTTCAAAAAAAATTATTAAAAATGAATTTTCTAGAAAACGGCCAAGGGAATGATTTCAGAGTTTACGGGAATTGTTTCAGGACATATAAAGCTACCATTTCCCATAGGAATTGAAAGAGTGCATGCATATTTCATTTAAAGGTGGTTCTAGCCTACTGTGCCCTACTCCTCCACTATTAAGGAGCATCACGGAGGAGGACATTAATAATCTAATACAGACTGGTACACCGCTGCAACCGGATTTCCAAAGTTTGCCGCGTTAGACCCAGCATGTAGAATGATGTGTCAAAATTGTGATCAAAACATCTAGAAAAGTCTGTGGCGTTGACGCAAGAGACAGCTGCATTAGGACGATCGACCTATCAAGATATATTATGAAAGAATTTTCCCAAAAATCTAACTTTAAAGTGCACTCTTTTGAATAACAAAATTAGAAATGGTAAATATATTCATCGTTTGTTTGTTTTTTTTTCGTGTTCCTCATGCCCCAAACTTCACATTGGGACATACAGCGTTTCGATAATGGCGAGTTTAGTAATCATAAAAAATTGTCGAAAAACAGCAAAATTTCGTGATTTTTCAAATCTTTGAGTAGGATGCGTGGCAGGAAGATATTTTTTGATTTGAATCTTTTTTTTTTTTCATTTTGCTTAGCTAGACGATAGGCAACTTTTCCGCGGTACAGCAATAGAAAAACAAGAAAAAAGCGTTGTTTCGGTCCAGTTCTTGCCCGATATATTTATCTACCCTGGTTTAAAAATCAGGAGTTGAGGGAGACTGTTCGCGTCTGCACTGCATGTATTTCTAATGTTTTAATTTCTTTCTAGAGTATCAGTCCTGGTCTTGTTGATACTGAAATTATACCACCTGGGTTAAGACAACCTGAAATAGTCGACAAATTTTATGAGGCAAATAGTATTATCGAACCATATAACATAGCAGATGCTGTTATTTATGCATTGGCCACGCCTCCTCATGTACAGGTAAATATTAATAATAATTTTATTGTTTTTTAAACGTACTCAAGGAAAAGTGATTCTTTCACGCCATTTTGTAATGTGACCTAAAGATGATGTGGTCAATTCGGTTGTTAAAATGAAAAAATTTAACTTTCTAGTAATTAATACAAGTCAAGGCCATTGGTCTATTAATTAAGTATGGATTTTAACTCTCAATTTTGTTTCTCTTTTTCAGATTCAGGAACTAACAATCACCCCACTGAATAATCAATAACCGAATAAAAGTATCTCCAATTTCTACTGTCATATATTTATAATTCCTATATTAAATCAGTAAAAACCGCAAAGTGTTTGTTTTTATTTAGCCTTCTATATTTCAACGCAAAAAATGAATTGTAACTAAGTTGTAACTGTAATGATAAACAACTAACTTGCTCTGATAGATCACATCTAGAAGAGAAATTGTAATCTTCGTAATGTTATCTTGCAAATTCTTCTAACTCAATATCGTATTATATTTTCATAAGAATCATTGTATTGGAAAATAAACTCTAAACTCTCTTTACTATGTCAATGTAGCCTAGACGACAGAGAACATTCTATAGCGAAACCTACAAAATCTTGCAAAATCAATAATTTTTTTTAATGAGTTTGTGAAAGTTTACATTCTGCTCGGATGCAGAACATAAAAAAAAAGTGAAAAAATATTTCTTTCATCATTTTTTTCAAAATTTTGAAATTAAGTCAGGGTAGAAAAAAATAAAAAATACAGGTGGATAGATCACGTGTTTCTGAACAAAAAGTATCCTAATAAGATTTATCGCTTTAAAGCCACGGTATGCCTGGAACAAAATAGTGAAGTAACTTTGTCACTGCGCACGGTTAAATGCATACTATGGAAACTCTAAAATTTCTTAGCAGTTCTAAAGAGTAAAATAAAGCTTTTTTCTCTTTCTGATTACACGTTTCTAACATTTTTCTTAGTGAATAGGAGGATACATAGTGAGTATGGAGGGAAAATATTTAATTATGAACGCATACACAGACACCACACACAGCCGCTGAATCGGTCCCATGAATTTTTACGTGCCTTTACTGTATTGTATTTATTACAGGTACGCCTATCCACATTTTAGCTATATCCAATGGATTCCTTATATCTGTTAATGTATTGGAAACGTTCCAGAATTTATATTCAAAACAAAAGAGCTTTTTATAGTTCTAAGGATAAGATCGCGAAAATCGCAATTTATTATCATGATCTGATTGATCATATTTAAAGAAAAATGCATACGAGTAAACGAATTTGTGTTTGAATATTCGAAAAGTATACATTTTTTCCCAAATAGTAGTGATATTTTATTTTTGCCAATGGGTCAAGTTTTCAGCAAGTTACAGCCTCCAGTATATATATTTATCAAGAACATCATCAAGCAAGGAAATTAAAATGATTTGAGATGTACGTTTTTGTGAAT
Organism: Rutpela maculata; assembly: GCA_936432065.2. Taxonomy (NCBI): domain Eukaryota; kingdom Metazoa; phylum Arthropoda; class Insecta; order Coleoptera; family Cerambycidae; genus Rutpela; species Rutpela maculata. The sequence goes on from OW386292.2 coordinate 20,568,886, forward strand.
CCACGTTACTACAAGTTAATAAACCATAACAATCATAACTGTACATACTTTTTAACAGTTCTCAATTAATAAATAAATTCATTGAAGGACATTTATTTTCTATATTTTTTTTATTGCGACGATTGAGTTCGGGCGTGATAATATATATAAGTATATTTTTCTCATCCATCCCTTTCTTGTATTGTTTAAAACAAAACAGGATCAGAGAGCTACAATTTTCATCTTTTAAATGAACCAACACTCATATAGACTGAATAAATTCTGATTTGACTATTTTTTTCCGGGAAAACCGTGACTTTAGCGATAAATTTTGTTAGGACATGTTTTGTTCATAAATACGTGATCTATCTATCTGTATTTTTTATTTTTCCTAGCTTGACTTAATTTCAAAATTTTGAAAAACCGAATGAAAAATTTTTTTTCACTTTTTTTTTATGTTCTGCATCCGAGCGAAATATAAACTTTTCAGGATATTATTCTATACACTTTCACGAACACATTAAAAAAAATTATTCATTATTGTTTTTGTAGGTAAATACCTTCATCCACTGGACTAATGAGAATTATTTCTTTGCCAATAAAATAATCTCTCTCATTTCCAACAAACTTATGAGCCTGCCAGACCGAGTCAAAACTTGTAGATTTATGAAGTGTGCATGATTCTTCTAAATGTTATTTGCCCAATATAAAGATTTTGTTACAATTATTTTGTATGCAATATGCTGTTAGAGGATTTTGAGCCTATTTCAAAAGTTCATACAAATTGTAGAAACTAACTCAATTTGTTCAGACATTTCTTCCACAAGCGAAGTAAGTATACTGTATGTATTTTTATGCAATCGTAATCCGTAATTGTAAAATTTTAATAACATTAATGCATAATACATACCAGTTTTTCTACTAAACAAATAAAACGTTCCAGATATCATTCACGTAGTTCAGTAGATTGATTGTATTACCTGATTATTGGATTTGTTATCAATCAAATGACTAGACAGAATTTTCACAAATATACTATGAGCCAAACAATCTAATAACACTCTAAGAGAATGTTTATTTAATAGATATGTTAACAATTTCGGCTAGAATCCCTACTATGTTAATCGCCAGTATTACTATACTACCTACCGTGATATTGTGTGATATTTGCAAGGGAAAGTTCATGTATGTTGTTTATTCTAAATTTAATTTTTCATTTACCGTAAAGCATTATTTTTTGAGAGAAAACCATTTTGAATTTTTATTTTATATCTATAATATATTTTGTTGAAGAATGTATAGTACAAGTCTGAATTTCTAAGTTCTTTTTGTTTCGTTCATTGCTAATTTTCGGGTTTCATTTCAAATTAATTAATATTTATTTTGTTAGTAGGGAATTTGTTTATTTGGCAATAGTTTTGTCTAATGAAATAAATAATTTGAAATATATTTGTGATTGCAGTTCACTTTCCATACAAACGCCGTAGAAAGTGAAGGTATCATCGTTACTACCCAAAAATAATAAGTGATTCTGAAGCCAGCTCATGAAGCTGGGTTTTCAAAATTACCCGCAACCCTCTTAGCTTCTAGCAGATGCTCGGGGTGACGCTAGTGTCAATATGCATTGAGCCGTCTAACTAAAGTTTATTTGTTTATGGTGTTGGATATTCATGTGCAGATGATGAAAAATTAACCTAAAATTGTTACTTACAGTATTTAATATACAATAATAATACAAATATTAATATATTACAAATACTGCTATTAACCGTCATATCAGACATCAGAACACACAATGCCTCATCACCCTCCTTTTCAACGGTGTTTCAGCGACAATGTTATACAATTCGACAAAATCTATTATGTGTTTAAGTTTTTATGTATTTCGTCGTAGAATGAAGCAAACGCTAATTGGGCTGTTCAAAATTAATGTGTCATTATCTTTGTATACAATTTCATTTACAATTAATAAGTTTAATGATATGAGCTCTAGGGATATTTTTGAAACATTATTCGAAAACTTGTAGAGTTGATTAAGTGTAAGAATAGCCAGCTGGCTAAACTTCGCCCGCTTTATAAAGTGTACAAATGTATAACTATATATTATATTATTATGCATTTTTACAATAAAGTCGATATTATTATTACACTTATATTATTATTATTGCACAGTCGATGCACACCAGAAACCTTTCGTGTAGTTCAGTAAATTCATTATGATGGACCATGGACTAGATATTATTGGATTAGATATTATAACTAGACAGAATTTTCACAAATATACTGTGAACTAAAAATCTACTAATGATTTAAGAGGATGCTTATTAAATGGATATGATAACTATACACTTACTTTATTTTATGTGGATGCATTATTTCTATATTTTACAAATCAACTGAAATAACATTTATTTCACAATTTCACGGTTTATTAATTTTTACAAGTAATACGAATTGATGTTAAATTTTTAATTCAACAGTTGTATTGTTAATCTTTTCAGGAAAATTCCTGTAAAGAAAATCAGAGATTTACTCTAGAATTTCTCTTTTCACCTTTTGAATCAATCTCCAAATTGTTAAGTTTGAGACACTTTTGTTTTATAATAATAGATAAGATATTACATGTATACCATTAGAAGATCATGATAAATTTTATCATAAATTGGACCATGATAAACAAATATCGATATATAAATAATCCCACGAGAGGTTTGCGTATATTGTATGTCTAAATTTCATACGCTGAAATAGGTTAATAATAATTATTTGCAATGGTACTTTCTCTGGATCGATGGGTTGGTAAGGTGGCAATAGTCACTGGTGCTAGTTCAGGTATTGGTGCTGCCATTGCAGAACAACTAGTGGAAAATGGTCTTCAAGTGAGTAAATTATTATTATTAAAAACTAAGTAGAACTGTTTTATTTTTAATAAAAAGAAATCAAATGTTCAAAGAATCTAAATTCTTTCAGCAATTTTGCAAAATTGCGAGTTCATTTACAGTTAGATCCAAGGATATAAGAAATATAAAAACGATTTAGTCTCTTGGAAAGAGTATAGCAGGATAAGCGTGTATTAACTGTCCCCGCACCAATCTGGTCCAGATTTTGGGCACAAATTGATAGTAGTGTTAGATGAAATTTCCTAAAATATTATTTTTGGAAAACCATTTTTAGGGAAGGTAAAAAAAAATGGATTTTTTTATGCAAATCGGTTTATCCGTTCTTGAGAAAAAAAGATTTTTCCATTTTTTTTACCCCCATACCTCCCCTAAAAATAGTTTTCCAAAAATAATATTTTGGGAGAGGATCTAGCCGTACTCCCATGGCGAAACTGCCCCCGATAGGAACCTATATCATAACCTATGTTATATTGTAGAGGGCGCTAATAATAGTTGATCGAGTAGATATTAGCTCTATATCTTAGTTAATTGAGGAGCTATTTGAAAAAAAGTATCCGGAGACGACTTTTTTTCAAAGCGATATATCTTAGTTAATTTTAAAGCTAGGAAAATAAAACTAAATGGCAGTGTTACGGTACACTTTACAGTTTATTTTATAGCATTTCCTATAGGCCAAGCCTAAATAAAAGTATTTAAAAAATACAAAGAAAAATGTTGTCAATAGATTTCTATCAGATCTAATTGAATTACCACTTTGAAAAAAATATATAATATTGGTCTATGTCTTGCCTAACAGCATGCCAAGTTTCATTAAAATCCAAGAAGTGCAACATGCTGAAAAAAAATTTAAAGTAAGTGGACTGACTACCTTACGATCATTATGTTGACGCTTTTAATTTGCATTACATTTCAATAGTTGCGTTTTGACAGCTCATAAAAAGTATATCAACGGTTGGTGGTGTCAACTAGCCTATTACAATGTTTTTTTTATCTACTTTTATAGTGACTGTAATCGGTCTCAGTTAAGAACGCAGTTGTTTTTGTTATGAGCGGAGCACAGTTTACACAGGATATGGGAATTCCCAAGTAAGTGGAATCCCCCCATGGTCGACTCAAGCCAGTTGGTACATAAAATAAAAATTAACGGTTTAAACTAGGGTGACCATACGTCCGGAATTTCGCTGAAAAGTCCAGCATTTTGGAGTACTGGCCAGCATTTACAAGTGTCCAGCGAAAGTCCAGCATTCTGACCATATGTCCGGAATTTCGCTGGAAAGTCTTACAAGTCTCCAGCATAAGCTCACCATTTAGGTTATAGTGAAGTTACAGCATTACATTTTGTTTGGAAAAAATTTTTTCTCGGATACTTGCTTCAAGGCCCAGATCCGCCCTTGGCAGAAGTGTCCAGCATTCACTTAACAAAAATCTGGTCACCCTAGTTTAAATTGGCTTTTATTTGGCATTTGGCTCTTTTATAAATACATTGAAATTATTTAATTCATATTTCAGTATATTTTATTTAGATTAATGAAAGCACATTATAGACGTAAATCCTCTAAAAATGTCAAGTGTTATAAGAAATGGGTAAACCTACTACTTGCTTGTGCTCAATATCAAGCGAGCTGTTCTTGTCTCTGCCATTCTGAACTGTATCTTTGATCTCTCTCGCGTAGCGCACATCGCACATCGAAGTTTATTTTATTGTTTTATGATATTTATGAATATTAATACAAAAGAAATTGTACTAATTGTTCATATATTGTTCGGCTATTTCCTTCCATTTTTATTAAAATCAGACTGCTATAGTTATATTTATCTCTTTTGTTACAAATAAGGATTCACAAACACGATATCGCCTGTGCTAAACGCTGTGCGATGTGTGAAGCTCAAGTTGTTGATTTCATCACTCTCATTTAAGAGCATGGTTTTATTTAATTTTATTGTGCGATGTGCGAGAAATGTCGATATGGCCACTCTCATTTAAAATAATTGTTTATTTAATTTCAGTGTGCGATGTGCGAAGTGCGGTGCTATGTGCGCTGTGCGGTGTACCGACGCGACGCGACGTGGTTATGCACTTACACGGAGGTTATGATATTTGTGTACACTTTTTAGGCAGGTATATGAGAGAGATCAAAGATACAATTCAGAATGGCAGAAACAAGAACAGCTCGATATCGAGCACAAGCAAGTAGTAGGTTTACCCATTTCTTATAACGCTTTGACATTTTTAGAGGATTTACGTCTATAATGAGCTTTCATTACTCTAAATAAAATATGTTGCAATATGAATTAAATAATTTCAATGTATTTATAAAAGAAAAATGCCAAATAAAAGCCGATTTAAACCGTTAATTTTTATTTTATGTACCAACTGGCTTGAGTCGGCCATGGGGGGATTCCACTTTCTTGGGAATTCCCATATCCTGTGTAAACTATTCGTGCTTCGCTCATAACGTAAACAACTACATTCTTAACTGAGACCGACTATAGTCACTATAAAAGTAGATCAAAAAAACATTGTAATATTCTAGTTGACACCACCAACCATTGATATACTTTTTATGAGCTGTCAAAACGCAACTTTTCCAAAGATTAATGAAATGTAATGCAAATTAGAAGCGACAACATAGTGGTCGAGTAAGGTGGTCCACTTACTTAAAAATTTTTTTCGACATGTTGCACCTCTTGGATTTTAATGAAACTTGGCATGCTGTTAGACAAGACATAGACAATTATTATATATTTTTTTCAAAGTGGTAATACAATTAGATCTGATGGAAATCGATTGACAAAATTTTTCTTTGCATTTCTTAAATACTTTTATTTAGGCTTGGCCCATAGGAAATGCTATAAAATAAACTGTAAAGTGTACCATAATACTGCCATTTAGTTTTATTTTTCTAGCTTTAAAATTAACTAAGATATATCGCTTTGAAAAAAAGTCGTCTCGAGACAATTTTTTTCAAATAGCTCCTAAATTAACTAAGATATAGAGCTAATATCTACTCTATCAACTACTATCAGCACCCTCTACAATATAACATAGGTTACGATATAGGTTCCTATCGGGGGCAGTTTCGCCGTGGAAGTACGGCTAGACCCTTTCATCTAACACATTTCATCAACTTGTGACCAAAATCTCGACCAGATTGGTGCAGGGACAGCATACCCATGCTTATCCTGCCATACTCTTTATTCAGTTTTGTAACTTGCAATACAGTTGCGTAACGAAGAAGAACTCGATTTGCGTTGCAACTGATAAATAAAAATTGACAAATCAAAGGAGAAGCAAATAGATACGGCTCTATTTGTGATGGACTTTGTGCTAAAATGATTTATACGTAGGCAGAATCGAGTAAACTTTAACTTGGCGTGTGTATGAGTTGGTAACAGAACTATCCCAATGACGCAGAAAAAAACTAGTCGCGTATGTCTGATCCTCTTGGTTTATATGATGAAGCGACCTTTGGACCCGCTAAGTTAAAATCTACTCGACTATAGCCGCTCTACGTCCACTTACCTACAGATAACCTGGATAATATTTTGTGACCTTCGAAATTTTAAAATTACTTGTTCACAACTCCTTTAAAGACGTTCTGTAATTCACGTATTATTCTAGATGGCCCCCATTTGCTGATTGTAAACTAACAAATTGTTGTATAACTTCTACAGGTTGTTGCGTTAGCAAGAAGGAAAGATCGACTTGATGAGCTGGCAAAAAAACTCTCTAACAAAAAGGGAAAGCTATTCCCCATTAAAGCAGATGTAAGCAAAGAAGAAGATATTTTAAACGCATTTAAATGGATCAAAGAGAATTTGGGCCCTGTCCACATTCTTATCAACAACGCTGGTATATTAAAAGCAACAAAAGGCATGACTGAAGGTGACACAACAGATTGGACGGAAGTGTTTCAAGTTAACGTGATAGGACTCTCCATAGCGACTAGAGAAGCTATAAAGGATATGAAGGCTAACAAAGTTGACGGACATATAATTCACATTAATAGTATTTTGGGCCACCAAGTAAGTCGTTACTCGAACGGAAACGTATATTCAGCCTCTAAATTCGCTGTGACGGCTTTGGCCGAAACGCTAAGGTTGGAATTGAACTCCTTGAAATTAAAAATTAAAATTACGGTAAGTTTAGAAAAAAATTATATTCAATGCAGATTATTAACTCTGTTTTTTTAGAGTTTAAGTCCAGGTGCTGTTGAAACAGAGATAGTTCCAGCTGATTTTAAGTCACTTTTTAATGCCGATAATATTCTCGAAGCAGAGCAAATTGCAGATAGCGTTGTTTACGTCTTATCCACACCTCCTCATGTTCAGGTAATGTCGAAAATATTATTTAAGCCGTTTAACTTGTTGGTTATGACATTGTCACACACCATGAAGTGTTGGAACAATGAATATTGTCGTATAGGTTCTCTATATTAGAGACAATGAATTCATTAAAGGAAGTAAGAAAATTATACTGATGTATGTTCTTTGTCCTCAAAAAAAATTATATATTATAAGAACAATTGCATAAGATAACAAAAAGGGCGCTAAGGTAAGTGATAATAGTAACAAAAATGAATAAACATTTACTACAAATTTAATAAATACTGATAAACCCAACATAGACGAACAAAGATGTGTGTTACTTACAATAAAATTCATTTTAGTACCTTATTGGTTAATAAAATATATGTAATCATTACTACGGGTGCATTCTAAAATATCCGCTCTTGCAAGAGGTAAAATAAATTCTTAGACTTAAATAATTATTATTACCGGGACACCAAATAATATATACTAGATGGTTTCATGTACCATATGATAATTTGTTAATATCCACTCAAATTATAGTTAATATTGATCACTCCAAACTATGTTAATACCACTATACGCCGAACAAATACAAGGAAATGGCGTATCAACAATCGAATACTACTATATGGAAAATACAGAAAACAACGAATAAAAGTATTAATTTTCCACTAGGTGGTACTTAACACTCTCGTAGATGAATAAAGTGGACAATTCATCGGTGCAGCACATCGATTCCTTACAGAATACACTCATACATAACATAGACGTCAGTACGTCACAACAATAACAGCAAAAAGGGGGTAAAAGAGACAAACACACAAAAATACGAGACCTGACATTAGTTCAGAGATCATTAATTACGTTCTGGAAGGTAATAGGAAATAAACGCTCACCTCCAAATTGCGACAACCCTAACAAAATGGGAGCGTTCCAAACACGTGCATCAGACAGCTATCCCGAATTTGACCAAGACAGCGTCGTAAACAAGATACTATATATTCATATACCAAACAATGGACTACGTCTCGTTGTGCTGACGTGTGCAACTATCCGTACATATACGCAAATTATCCACGATAATTTTCTCAAATGCACGCGTTGCTGGCCATCTTTTGCACTTTACCAATCTTTCTTCATTGCTCTACCTGCCATTTCCCCCGCTTAGCCCTAAACGTCCTATCACGGAACCTCAACTATGTTGTTAACTACTTAATTCTTCGCCTCGTGAAATTAACCTGAGACCTTCACCAACAGGTGTCTCGATAGTCTAAATACAGTGACATTGAACACTTAATAAAACTTTACTAAACCGTAACAGTTTGTAAAATTCTCCTTCCTTAAAAATACCTAAAAAGACAATAAATATAGATTACCAGTGCGTATTTGGGCAGCAATATGTAGTAGTAACTAATAAACAATATGTGAATTAAGGAAGCAAATAGTAAATAATAAGTATTAACTTACTTTTCTATGTTTCAGATCCAAGAACTCACTATACGACCGATCTTCGATTTTGCTTAAAGATTCATTACTTCTTCGCATCGTACTGGTTGGTCGACAAAATCGGGTGAATGGCACATATAATACCCTCCAGCTCTGCACTTTGTGAGATGGTACGCATCGTGACAGTCGTTCAGATAATTTTTCATAATTCCGTTTTTGAAGAAAATGTAAAAAAATGGTCAATAAAAACTAAACAACGGAATGAGACTCACGCAAACAAGAGCTTTCTACTACAGGGATGACAAATATACTTTGGCGTTCTTTTGTCGATTTTATCAATCAATCTAAATAACCTATATAATGCGAATTATATTTATATATCTATATAATAAAATCTTATATCACCATTTGTTTTATTGACTACTAATGATGTCAAATGGCATCCAAATTACATATATTGATTGTCTGATCATTCAGCACAAATGTTATCATTTAGGATAGAAAATTACAGAAAACTTGATAAACAATTTATTACCACCAGATCTCTTAGTCAATATAATTTTCAAACATTTATTTCTTACATGAGTAAAGGCAAGAAGTTTATAATTGTACTGATGTTAACAAAGCAATACTTTAAAATACTATATTGATATAGCGTTTCCTCTAAAAAAAGTTAATGTTAATAAAAGTACAAAAAAACCTTGGATAACTAAAGAAATACGGGTCTCATCAGAGAAGTTAAAAAGTCTGTATACTATAATGAGAATAACTGGAGATCAAAATGATAAAATTATTTACAATAGATATAAACGGGTATAAAGAAGAGTAATAAAAGCTGCAAAAAACGTATATAATGAAAAAATATATTTGAAAACAAATAATAAATCAAAAGCTGTATGGAACATAATCAACAACTCAATAAAAAATAAAAATGACAATAGAATAGAGATCAATGAAATTCAATCAGATAATGGATTAATTGTAGATTTTAAAGATATTGCAAATCACTTCAATAATTTTTTTGTCGATACTCCAAGCAGTTTAAGTAATAATTTAAAAGATAATGAACGAATACAAGAATGTACATTTAGTCAAAATAATCATAATAATACTAAAACCCCAACAATGATTCTAACTCCTGTGGATGAACTCGACAGGAATTGATGATATCAGTACTAACATTGTAAAGTCATGTAAAAATTATTTATTGAAACCTTTGGTATATTTAATTAATATGTCTTTTTCTCATGGTGTTTTTCCAGAAGTTTTAAAGATAGCCAAGGTTATACCGATATATAAAAAGGGAGATATAAACTGCGCTGAAAACTATAGACCCATTGCATTATTGTCAATTATCTCTAAAATATTGGAAAAGGCAATTTATATTAATATTTATTATTTTCTCGATCAACATAACATTTTAAATTGTAAACAGCATGGTTTTAGAAAAGGCAAATCGACAACTTCGGCCATTTATGACTTCTTGGAAGTACTATATAAAAATTTAGACGAAAATAAAAAAACTATTGGAATATTTATGGATTTAAGTAAGGCCTTTGATCTTGTTGATCATACCATGCTTATTAAAAAAGTTAAAATATATGGCCTTAGAGATAACATTGGTAAGCTATTGACCTCATATCTGTCAGGACGCAAGCAACTCGTTGAAATTAAAAAAGTTAAATCAGAAACACTTGAAATCACTTGTGGGGTGCCGCAGGGGTCAGTCTTAGGGCCTTTGTTGTTTCTCCTATTTGTTAATGGCTTGCCTGTATAGATGAGTTCAATAACTTAGTAATGTTTGCTGACCATAATAGCTACCTTTGTTGTGAAAATACGACAGACGAAGTCATAAATAAAGCCCGAATTATGCTTAATAAATTCGATACATGGTTTAACTCAAATTTGTTATTTTTGAATAAAAACAGAACAGTCTTTATTAATTTCACTCTCAGAAACAAAACTATTAATGAAAGTTATTTAATACAAACTGACGGCAAAAGTATTGAGCAAGTCACAGAAACAAAATTTTTGGGTTTATTTATTGAAAACAACCTTAGCTGGGAAGTACATGTTGATAATCTGTGTAAGAAACTATCTTCTGTATGTTTCGCTCTATATAGATTAAGTCAAGTTAGTAGTGTAAATGTCATGTTATCGTATTATTATGCTGGCATGTACTCTAGAATAAGATATGGTATTTTATTTTGGGGATGTTCGCACCATGCACTTCGAATTTTTCGGTTACAAAAAAGGCAGTCAGAACAATTGCCGGTGTATCCAGATTTACGTCATGTAGAGATATATTTAAAGAACATAATATATTAACTGTACCTTGTATATATATTCTAGAAGTTTTGCTATTTGTTAAAAAAAATATGGGCAAATTTAGTACTAATATCACGATTATAATACTAGAAAAGGGACAAATTTGTGCTTGCCAAAACACCATTTGACAACTTACGAAAATAGTCCAAGTTATATAGGCATTAAACTTTTTAATAAATTACCGGATAATATTAAGATACATGATAATTTTATACATTTTAAAAATACTGTTAAACACTTTCTAATTTCAAACTGGTTTTATAGTGTTGCTGAATACTTAGAAATAAGATGAAACATTTTATAGTCTTGCATATGTACCTGTGTATAATTCAATGTGTATGTATTGTTCGTAGAAGTATGTTCACGTATAATGTATGTGTATGTGTGTATATATGTATGTATATATACATATTTATTTATTTTTTTAAATGTTTTCGATCTATGTACCTATAATTGTAAAATAAGAACAATTTTTATTTGTATTTGACTTGACGTATCCTATGCCAATTGTAATGGTCTACTGGATTTAATAAATTATTATTATTATTATTATTATATAGACGAAATTTTTTATTTTTTTATGACTTCGAAATTCGAGACTTTAAGTTTCCATTACAATTTTTTTCCTTTAAATGTATTTTTTATTTCTTCCTAACCAACAGAAACTTTTAAATTATTTTTCTTTGGGAAGTTTATTTATTTAGGATAAAGAAAAAAATAATTTTGTTTTTAAATTGTGTGGTAATATATTATAATATTAGCAACCTGCATAATATGGTGATTTCTTGAATGCATTTTCTTATGTAAAAATTATTGTTATTTCTTGTGTTGTATTTGTGAATGTCAGTGCATGTGTGGAATTTACCTTTGTTGCTATGAATGTGCTGTAATAATTTTAATAAACATATTGAAACCACGATTAATATTTTTTTCTGTTTAAAAATGTCTCTACAGGAGTCCATACGCTTTAAGCCAAATATAAGGCGTATTATTCTCTTTTGTAGAATAAATACCCTTACATTAGAAGTTGCTTGTCCCCAGCCAATAATATTATAGCAGATCGCTGAGTAGGCTAATACGTAATACGCGTTAATTTGAGCCTTCTCATTAAGAGTACATTTTAGGAAGAATATGACATAGTAGGCCTTGTTAAGTTTACCACAGACATGTTCAATTTGCTGGTTCCACGATAGCTTGGAGTCCATGTATGATCCCAGAAATTTTACTGTACTTTGATTTTCTACCGCCTGATTCTCTATTTTCAAATTAAAACAGAATGGTGTTTTATTTTCATTTAAAAATATCTATATCCACGGTTCTTCCTGCATTGACAAGGTGGTTGCTTTGACATCACTTATAAAATTCTTTTATAGCATGCTGGGCTTTCTTTATCGCCGCATCGCCATTAGCATCTGAGACCGCCACCGTTGTATCAGCTGTATGTATAAATACTCTCCAATCATCCCATATACATAAGAAACAGCAATGGTCCCAGAATTCCCCCTTGAGGAGTTCCAAGCTCAACATCATAAATATTGAAGGTATTCTGTTCCATTTTAACTATTATTTTTCTACTGGTCAAGCAGGAAATGATCCGATTATTAATGGAACCTTTTATACCTAGTACATTTAATTTCTGAGCTAAATATGTAGGGTCACGAGTATCAAAGACTCGTGACAAGTCGAAAAATATGCATATTACGCATTCCTTTATGTTTAATTTGTCATGAGCATATTGCAGTAATTCAACTGCAACAGTTTCAGTTGAAAGCCCTTTTCGAAACCCGTGTTGACTCTGTCGGTAAGAAATTTATGTTTATTAATAAAGTTAACTAAACGTTCATAAACAGCCTTTTTCAATATTTTGGATATAGGACTTAACGTCGTGACAGACCTGTAGTTTTCAATTTGTTGGGGATCATCCCTCTTAAAAATATAGATGGCAAGTAACTTCCCTGTATCCCCATGTTCAGGGTCGGCATCGCTTTATCAAACACCATGTATGGTTACTTTGTCATTTTATTCTATAAGAAAATTATAAATAATATAAATAAGAAATTATTATAAATCATAAGCTAATATTATAAGCAGCGAAATTATTTTGCATAGTAAATTTTCACCAAGAAGTGGTTCGGATTCCACTATAAACTGTAGGACCCCATCTCCTTTCTCAGACAAATCTAGATCTTCTAGACTTAAGAGAGTCATTGAGGAGACATGGAGGACAGGTAAAACACATTTATTTTTCAAAAAACACATAATCCGATTTGTATTTCTATTAGAATTGCCAATAGAAATACGAATATAAGACGTTTATTATCACCGTTTTGTTTTTCTTACCTTTTTAGTCTTGCAGCACATAAATTAGATCCTACTTTCTACTATTTTCCTAAAGTTCTTAGGATATTTTACGAATTCTTCAGACAAATAATTGTTCTATTTTTTTACACACTAATTGATTTGGAAAATAAAGTATAACGTTTATTTGCAACAATCTTATGACCATGTCAAGCCAAGTCAGAATTTGAAAGTTTATGAAGTGTTGGAATTTCATGTGAAGATAACGAAAGAGTTTACCTAACATTACTACAATATTGCACAATTGATACACATCAGTTTTTCTAAAGAGCAAATAAAATATTCCAAAAATCTTTCCGTAGTTCAGTAATCTTATTATGATGGACTAAATATTAATGGATTAGATAATAATCAGATGAGCAGATATAATTTTCACAAATATACTAGTCCAGTCCGCTGGAATGTTTTCAACGAAGGGGCGAACCACGAAGGAAATCCGAGGGAATCTGGAGGAAATCTCAGGAAATCTGAGGAAATCTTTCTGTTTTCGAATTTCTCCCCCTTCCCCCGCTATTTTATTTTTCTTTTAAGAAGAAATCTCAGGGAATTCCGAGGAAATCTGTGTGATCTTCATCAAAGAGGAAATACGGTGTACAAAATTTTGGGTGCGGTTAACTCTTCGGTTTTCAATTAAAATGAATTTGACACCAAGGCGTTTTGAGGACCTGTAGGGACCTGTAAACCCCCCGTCTATCCCGAGAGTGTACGCAAATTTTTGAAATCTGTTGTCCCGGTGGAAATGCCGCCATCATGAAAAAATGGTTGAGCTTCGTTTTCTTGAAATATATCGCTTCCTGCCAAAGATGTGACAAAAATACAGACACCGTCTTGGTTGAAAAATGTTTTCTTCTATTTCGCGTCTTTGATAAGCCTTACTTTAAAAATAGGTATTATAGCTCAGTCAAATAGGGAAAATTAGAGGGAAAAACTGTTGTTGTTGTGTCAAAACAAAAGTTTTGAAACTTGGCAAAGATGTTCATCAAGGTTTACTATTAAACATACTAAAAGTCCTGAACTCAATCGGTTGCATCTTGTAAAGATAGCGCTCTGATTCAGTTTTTTGCTTAGAGATATCGAAATGATATTTACATATAAAATGAAGTTTATAAAATGGTCTACAAAAAATGTTATATTCATTTCTTTCGTATCTGTTATTATGGGAAAAAATTACAATGATATACAAATTTTAACTGTATATAGATCTCCCAATGGGGATATTAATATATTTTTAGAAAGATTATCGCGCTCTCTGGAAATACTTTTAAATATGAATAAAAAAATTATTGTAACTGGGGATTTTAACATTCATTTTAATACGAATGAAAAAAATACCACTTTAGTTTTAAATACTTTTATTTCTTTCGGACTATATCCCATAAATAAAGAAAATACTAGGAATCATTATTGCCTAGATAATATTTTCGTTAATTTTTTTAATTGTGATCATTTCAACTGTAGGATAGTTGACCCTGAGTTATCAGATCACTTAGGAATATTATTGGGTGTTATTGACCATAAACCTAAAACTTCTTGTAGGAGAATAAAATACAGACCAATAACAGATGAAGGATTATATTTTTTAAACAATGACTTACGCGATACAGACTGGACTTTCATTGATAATAACGACTTAAATGTTGAAAATAATTTCCAAAAATTTGTTAATTACATATCCACGGCCCTCGAAAAAGCATTTACAGAAAAATCCAAACTAATAATAGAAGGTGACACAATTAAAATTAACTGGTTTAATAACAGCTTACGTCATAAAAGGGATACACTGCATTTTTTTGAGGATGTATATAAAAGAGATCCCACAGAAAATTAAAAAAATTTGATAAAAACACAAAATTAAATATAAGTCAGAACTGTGTAAAGCAAAAAAAGCAGCAAATGATAAATATATTACAGATTCAAATAATACACAAAAGGCTATGTGGCAAATCATCAACAGCAGAAAAAAACAGCAAAAGGAGGTATCGGATATTTCAGCAGACGAATTTAATTTACATTTTGCAAATGTCACTAATAAAACCCACAAACATTTCTTAGACAAAAAATCACAAATTCTCCAATCTCAGTTTTGCTTCAGAGATGTTTCTTATAACGAAGTAAATGATGTTATAACCAATTTAAAAAGACTAAGTCTACTGATGCTTATTACTTAAACACAAAAACGTTATACGCAATTAGATACTTTATATTAATTCCACTAACTAACTTAATAAATAGTTGTATACGCACAGGTGTATATCCTGATATTCTTAAAATTTCAAAAGTCATTCCATTACATAAAAAGGACTCATTAAACGATGTCGGAAACTTCAGACCCATTTCAATTTTACCTCTGTTCTCAAAAATTTTAGAAACTTTATTAAAAATGCAATTAACTTGCTACTTTGAATCCAATAACCTGCTAATTCTAGTCAGTTTGGTTTTAGAGCTAAATCCTCTACAACATTAGCCATAAATAAGTTGACTGAAATAATAAGTAAGGGCTTTGAAGCTGGTGAACATGTGTATGCACAGTTTCTAGACCTTTCTAAAGCTTTTGACTGTGTTTCACATCATATTTTAATTGATAAACTAGCATATTATAATTTTAATAGTAGCAGTATCAACTTAATTCAGTCATATCTGACGAATAGATCCCAGTTTGTCACATATCAAAATACAAATTCTGATTTACTACCTATGGAACATGGAGTGCCACAAGGTTTCGTTTTGGGACCGATACTATTCTTCATTTATATCAATGATTTGACAGACATAACTTCATCACAATTCGTCCTATTTGCAGATGATACCACCATAATTCACTCGTATCAAAATATTGATACTTTACGTACAAATGTGAGGGAGACATTGTCAGAAGCTCAGGAATGGTTTACAGCAAACAAACTTAGCTTAAATAAGTCTAAAACTGAAACCATGGTTTTTAGTCTGAGAAATGTAACTGGAGAAAACCACACAAACAGCGTTAAGTTTCTCGGGGTACACCTAGATAAGAAATTGTCGTGGGAACAACATGTACACTTTGCCTGTAATAAAATTTCAATTAACATTTACCTATTACGAAACCTTGTAAATGAAGTTTCTCAAGAAACATTGATTACTGTTTATTATTATTATTATTATTAAAATTATTATTATTATTATTATGCTCTTTGGAAATACGAGAGCAAAGAGTAGATTGTATATCATCGACATATTTTAAAAATTGTAAATATCCCTCGTAAGGAAAAAAATTATGATATCACTGTGTTAGTCATAGAATTCGGAACAACTTTCAAAATGTTCGCCCGTATTTCTGTTAGTCTGTTCGTCTGTCCGTCTGACCCTACGTCAATCTTTTAAGCTAAATAACTTAAAAGAGAAAAGTCCGGTTTTATTGAAATTTTGAGAATAAATTAGTGTTAGTTAGAGGAAGAACCCAAACGTTTTTGAAAAAAATCGATCGGTAAATATAAAGGTTATGAAACAGTTTATGAAAAAAAATGCATCTGGATATTTGGATTCTTTAAATAAACCTATTTATGTTGTTTTACAAATTACCAATAAGGTTTAATTTTTAATTTAATAGTTGTCTAGTTAATCTTTTAGCAAATATTCCTATAACGAAAGTCAGTGAGACATTTTTTCACTCTAGGATTTCCATTTCGTTGCACCTCTTCAATCAATTTACAAATTGTTACGTTTTATTTCGCAATAGTAGAGATAAGATATTACATGTACACCCTCTCAAGCTACCATAAATTTTATCTTAAATTTGACCTTGATTAACGAATACCAATATATAAACAATCCCAAAACAGCATTGTGTTCACTGTATGTTTATATTTCATACCTCAAAGTAGGTCAATAGCAATTTACAATGGTGCTTTCTTTGGATCGATGGGTTGGTAAGGTGGCAATAGTCACTGGTGCTAGCTCAGGTATTGGTGCTGCCATTGCAGAAAGATTAGTGGAAAATGGTCTTCAGGTGAGTAAATAATTAAGTGAAACTGTTTTGTTGTCTAATGTAAGAAAATTATGTTTTCATAAAATCTAAAATATTTACGAAACTGTGCAAGATTGCGAAAACATTTGTAGTTAATTTCAAGGATATTAAGATATTTAAAAATGTAAAAAATATAAAAAAATGAAAATATGTGTAAAATAATTTCAATTTAGCGAATATATTTGTAGCCCAGTCGATGTAGTTATTTACCTTCAAAAACAAGCACTGTATAGACTAATATCCTGAAAAGTGTACATTTCGCTCGGATGCAGAACAAAGAAAAAAGTGAAAACAAATTTTTTTTCAATAATTCAACACATATTTATGAACAAAAAATGTTCTAACAAAATTTATCGCTAAAGCCACGTTTTCCCGGAAAAAAATAGTCAAGTGTAACGTTACAACTCTGGGCGAGATCCATGCGTGCGTGTGCCTGAATACACATGACTGTGACACCGACGCACTAAATCAGAATTTGTTCAATCTTGGTTCATTTAAAAGATGGAAATTGTAGATGATGATTTTTTATTTTAAACAATACAAAGAAAGAATGGATGGGAAAAATATACTTATATATATTATCACGCCCAAACTCAATCGTCGCAATAAAAAATATAGAAAAAATAAAAGCTCTTCAAAAAATTATTTCTTCAGTGAGAACTGTTAAAAAATATGTACACTTCATGATTATTATGGTTTGCTAAATTGTAGTAACGTGGATTTACAAAAAAGTGCATCTCAAATCATTCTTATTTCCTTGCTTAATGATTTTCTTGATAAATATGTATATTGGAGGCTATAACTTGCCGAGAACTTGATCCATTGGAAAAAATAAAATATCACTACTTCGAAAAAAATGTATACTTCTCGAATATTCGAACACAAATTCGTTTGCTTGCATGCATTTTTTCGAAAATATGAACAAACAGATCATGATAAGAAATTGCGATTTTCACGATCTTATTCTGATAACTATGAAAATATCTTTTATTGTTTTGAATATAAATTCTGAAACTTTTCCAATACATTAACAAATGTATAAAGAATTCATTGAATATAGCTGAAATGTGGATAGGTGCACCTGTAATAAATACAATACAGTAAAAGCACGTAAAAATTCATGCTAACGATTCAGCGGCTATGTGTGGTGTCTGTGTATGCGTTCATAATTTTATATTTTCCCTCCATACTCACTATTTATCCTCCTATTCGCTAAGAAAAATGTTAAAAATGTGTAATCAGAAAGAAAAAAAAGCTTTATTTTACTCGTTAGAACTGCTAAGAATTTTTAAAGGTTCCATAATATGCATTTAACCGTGCGCTTGGCCGAGCAAAGTGACAAAGTTACTTCACTATTTTTTTCCAGGAATACCGTGGCTTAAGCGATAAATTTTACTTCACCTTTTTTTGTTCAGAAACATATGGACTATCCACTGTATTTTTTAGTTTTCCCTACCCTGACTTAATTTCAAATTTTGAAAAAAATGGGAGAAAAAAATTTTCTTTCACTTTTTTTTATTTTCTGCATCCGAGCGGAATGTAAACATTTTAGGATATTATTCTATACACTATCACGAACTCAGTAAAAAAAAAATTATTCATTCAAGTTTTTGTAGGTTTCACAATAAAATGTTCTCTGACTTCTGGGCTATTAGGGGTTAAAACATTTTTCTTTATGGCTTATTTACTTTTTTTTTTCGTTGTTAACCTATTTTTATTTTTTTCCGCATAAACAATCATTACATTACATTTCAAAGCCAAGAACTACTAAAAAGCACAGAGAAAATGGATATAGAACACTCACGGCATGCATGTCCTTTTAAATAACATATTTCCTTCTACTTTCCACTAAAATACATTAACATAATTATCTCTTAAGTTATCTGCCAAACACCTAAAATAATATTTTTAATAATGATGGAAGCAGAAATACAAGATATTTATTTTTAAACCCAAATGTGGCCAGATACCAATTTTTTATTATAATCTTTATAGGTTGCTGCATTGGCAAGAAGAAAAGATCGACTGGATGAGCTGGAAAAAAAACTTTCTAACAAAAAGGGCAAGTTGTTCCCTATTAAAGCAGATGTAAGTAAGGAAGATGATATTTTAAATGCATTTAAATGGATAAAAGAAAATTTGGGCCCTATCCATATTCTTGTCAACAACGCTGGCTTCTTAAAGTCTTCACGTGGCATGACCGAAGGAGACACAAAAGATTGGACGGATGTGTTCCAGGTTAACGTAATAGGACTCTCCATAGCGACAAGAGAAGCTATAAAGGATATGAAGGCGAACAATGTTGATGGGCACATAATTCACATCAATAGTATTGTAGGACACCAAGTACCGAATTTCCCCACGGCAAACGTTTATCCTGCTTCCAAATGTGCTGTGACAGCTTTGGCCGAAACATTAAGGTTGGAATTGAACTCCTTGAAATTGAAAATTAAAATTACGGTAAGTTTAGAAAGGAATTGTTCTCGATGAGGATTAGTAACTCTGTTTTTATTTCAGAGTTTGAGCCCAGGTGCTGTTGATACCGAATTAATTCCAGATGCTTTTAGAAAATTTTTGAATGAGAACAACGTTCTTCAAGCAGAAGAGATTGCAGATAGCGTTATTTACGTCTTATCCACACCACCTCATGTTCAGGTAATTGGTTAGATTTATTGGCATATGACATTGTCACGTACCATGAGGTATTACTATTGGAACAATGAATATTTTCGTGTACGTCCTCAGTGACCATTATGTTAAAGACAACGAGTGAATGAATATAATGTTTTCTTTCATGGCGGAAATTCAGCTGTTGCACCACCAAGTCAATAGAAACATGTAAAAGTTGAAAACAAAATCATATATCATCTTCTTATATCAAAAAGATCAAAGAGATCCAAAAAAGACAATCTAATAATAACACAGGTCCCTAAATTTTTTTTTACGTTGAATAGATTATGTGGACTTCACATTTTTTTGATACGTTGAGTCATAATCTGAAGTCAGTTGTGCTCTAACACATCTCAATTTATTTGTCAGCCCCAGAGTTATAAAAAAATCTATAATTAAATGCAATTGGCACTGTGGTAAATTTATATCCCAAAAACCAGTTTGTGCGCCAATACTAGGCCTCAAAGTCAACTAAAAGATATTGTGTTTATCAGCCTTTTCATAAACTACTCTCGCACTCTACTCACCACCGTTCACAGCGTGAGAAATTGACGAAAAAAATGTATACAGCCATTAGTCTGGGCACTCATGTGAAGAAAAAGATACACTATGCACCACAGTTACCACAAAATAACCCGTCATCTTTTTCAGCCCCTTTCAGGGGGTAAGAAATTTATATCTTCCTTTAAAACAGGATCTCTTGAAGGAAAGAATGTACACGATTATATATCATACAAATTATAAGACATTCTTCCACTATTTTCAGTAGTAGCAGTGTGTTTTTAAACACTTTTCAAAGCTGTCGTAAAAAAGACCATTTAATTTAATATTAAATCATATTCACAGACCAAATATGGATTTTTACATTTCTAATGTTTCTTTGGAGGATTTCAAAAACACCCTGCATTATATGGGAAGTGCAATTACACGAGTAGTAGGAACTAATACGCAATATGTAGATTAAATAAGTAAAAAATAAATAATAAGTATTAACTTACCTTTCTATTTTTCAGATTCAAGAGCTCACAATAAGACCTATCTTTGAAATTGGTTAAAAATTCAATAGTGCAATACATCTTACAGGTTGGTAGCCAAAAATTCTGATGAATAGTAAACAGAGTAGGTCCACCTCTGCATTGTACTATCTATGTAATAAAATCTATACTAACACAATTTGTTTTATTCACACTACTAGTAAGCGCGTCAAATTATATGCCTAAACAATTAAAAAGCTAAGGAACAAAGTGACCGCTGGTATAGATGGCGTTCCCAGTTTGTGGTTAGAGACTGTGCTGCTGTGTTTGTAACTCCACTGTATGCCATTTTTAACTTGATCCTTACTGCGTCCAAGTTTCCTGATATCCGGAAAATTACTAAAATATGTCTCATACTTAAAGCTGGTGATCCACCTTCCATAATTAATTACAGAGCCATCGCCATTTTGTGCAATTTCGCCGAAGTTATAGAAATAATCTTGTATACCAATATTTACAGTGAAGTCAAACCATTCATATCGCATGTTCAACACGGCTTCATGACGAAAAGATTAACAGTAGCTAATCTTGCCTGTATTACCCAGTTCATATCCGAAAACTTGGACGCGGAGGGGCAAGTAGATGTTATATATACAGATATCCAAAAAGCATTTGATCAGATAGATCACTATTTATTATTATTCAAGCTAAAAGACTTCAGATTCTCAGATACCTTGATCTTGCATTTTACGTCCTACCATTCATATCGCATGTTCAACACGGCTTCATGACGAAAAGATTAACAGTAGTTAATCTTGCCTGTATTACCCAGTTCATATCCGAAAACTTGGATGCGGAGGGGCAAGTAGATGTTATATATACAAATATCCAAAAAGCATTTGATCAGATAGATCACTATTTATTATTATTCAAGCTAAAAGCCTTAGGATTCTCAGATACCTTGATCTTGCTTTTTACGTCCTACTTGTTTTCTAGGGAAAAATTCGTAGAACATGGTGGTCACAGGTCTCGAAATTACTTAGCTACGTCAGGTATTCCACAGGGCTCAAGCCTGGGACCTTTGATGTTTTTATTTGTATAAATGATACAAAGTCAACAATCAATTGCCGCCAGCTACTTTTTGCAGATGATCTCAAAATCTATGCAAGTGTAAACAATTATAACGACGGCTAATTTACAAACTGAAATCAATAACGTTTCTGTGTGGTGTTTCAACAATTTGTTTAAGCTAAATATTGCTAAATGCAAGATAATGACATTTACTCGTAGGCAAAACTCCATAAAATTTGATTATCATATTAACAATTTTCCCCTTGAACGTTCTTCCGAATTTAAGGATATCGGTGTTATATTTGACTGTCAGATAAGTTTCTCTAACCATATTAATCAAATGATCAAATCAGCTTCTAAGTCACTCGGGTTCCTTGTTAGAAATTGGAGCTATTTCTGAAATGTTGAAAGCTTAAAATTATTATATTTTACATACTCGATCGAAACTAGAATATGCGGCACTCATATGGTTTCCTATATACCAAAACTCCATTTTTAAATTGAATCTATGCAGAGGAAATTTCTTAAGTTTGTGTTTTTTAAATCAAATGGTTTTTATCCTCCGCGAGGCACTGACAATGCACTTTTATTAGGTATTTTTCATATAATCTCACTAAGCAAAAGAAGGAACTGCATTGCTCTTTCTTTTGTGCACAATATTGCAAATAGTATTATTGACTGTCCGTCTCTTGTTAATAAGCCTTGTTTTCCGGTTCCTCGCATGAACTCACGTGAAAATTATTGTTTTTATTGTCTTTTTGGTCGAACTAACCTCATGCGCAAGTCACCAATTTATAATGCCTGTGATATATTTAATTCTATATCTGGCGTCTGTGACATTAATCATGATAGCTTAGATAGGATAATACACTTATATCTTACAATAAATCTGTAAAAATTGATCATATAATAATAATATATTCCATCATACTATGTTTTTCCTTTCTTTTCTTTACACTTTTTTATTTCTTTTATTTTTATATTTGTATTATAATTACTTCCACATCCAGTGGAAGTATAGTAACGACAAAAAAATTTTTTTAAAATTTTTATTGTTCAAATAGGCTTAGCATGTCACGAAACGTCGAGATTTTAAGTTTGAGCGAAAAAAAAAATTTCTGTCTGTCGGTCTGTCTGTAACTTTTTTTGTGCGCACGTTTACTCTGGAACCGTTTGAGATATTGACTTGAAATTTGGTACACATATGTACTTTAACGAGATCTAGAGCTAGATTATATTTTCATCTTGTTCCGTCGAAGGGTTTGGGGGGTGAATTGGGGTAAATTTGGGGAAAATAGGTAAATGAAGTAGGTAAGAGTCTATAAAATTGGTATTTAGTATATACAAGAAAAGCTAAGGTTCCAAAAAAAATTTTGGCATTAGCCACCCCCATTATTAAAGGGGATGAGAAAAAATTGTGATTTAGTGTGTGTACAAGAACCAGAAACCTCAAAATGTTTTTTACTTCATCCACCTAGCCTTCTTTTGTAAATATCTATGAATATATGACTGGATGGTCGAGAAGCAACACAATATATTACTAAGCAAAAAATTTTACCGATAAAGCTCAAAGCACTACTGAAATTACATACGATAAATTTGTCGGACCTTTTCCACTTCAACTAGAGTTGGATATAATCTAAGTTATTTTTATAATAACGTTTATTTTATATAATTATTGTATGTGTACCTTATGTAATCTAGATGATATAGAAATTATTAGAAGTATATACAGTTACTTTCTCGTTTTATACCGTAAAAAATTTATAAAGTAAATAAGAACTTATTATAAATGATAAGATTGTTGTGTGAGGTGTTCCACAAGAGTTTATTTTAGCCCCCATACTTTTGAAAGTCTATTGTGTCACCTCCTTTTTCTGTTAAATAATAAACTGAATTTTAACTGTATGGCATTGTAATACAAACATTTTTATATCTTGCAAACGGCTCTCAGGCTTTTGTTGGTGAGCTGGGTCGTGGACACGGATTTTGCTTTTTTTTTGAGAACGATTAAATAATTATTACTTGTGATAATGAGGGCGCCAATTATTTGCTAAGAATTTGAGAGCGCATAAAAAATTAACTAGGGGGTGGATGAAGTAAAAAAAAATTGAGGCTTTTGGTTCTTGTACACACACTAAATCACAGTTTTATTTTTTCACCCCTTTCGATAATGGGGGTGGTAATGGGGGTGGCTAATGCCAAAAACTTTTTTGAGATCTTAGCTTCTCTTATAAATACTAAACATCAATTTTATGGACTTTCACTTGCTCGATTTACCTATTTACCCCCATTTACCCCAAAATACCCCACAACCCTTCAAAATATAATCTTCTTCCAGACCTTGTTAAAATAGAAAATTTCAAGTTAATATCTTAAACGGTTCCAGAGTAATCGTGCGCGCAAAAAAGATACACACAACGACAGACCGACAGACAGAATTTTTTTTGCTCAAATTTAAAATCCTGACGTCTCATGACATTGTAAGTATATTTAAACAATAAAAATTTTCAATTTTTGTTTGCGTTACTACACTTCCATGCACTGGATGTGGAAGTAATATAAAGTATAAAGTTCTATTTCTAACAAACTTATGACTATGTCAAACCAAGGCAAAAGTATGAAGTATTGAAAATGTATGTGTAGGTAATGAAAGAGTTTACCTAAAATTATCAATATTTCAAAACCGATACGCAAAACAGATAAAATACTCCAGCAACCTTTCGCGTAGTTCAATAGTCCGATTATGGTGGACTGTTCATTAGATTAGAGATTAAACAGATGACTAGACAGAGTTTCATGAATATACAGTGAGTGTTATATTTTATCACAACTTTATACAATGCCTATTTATTATTTTTTTTAAATTACATTGTTCTGCGGGTGAAATACGCAATTATAGATGAAAAGAGTATATCTGTAATATAATAATTATAGAAATATGAAATAGCGACAGTAATTAAGAAAAATATGAGTCATAAATAATATAACCAATTAGTGAAAGAAAAAAAAAATATTAAAAATATATGGTTCTTGTATTATTAAAAGGGCGAGTTTTACCAAACTACCCTAACCCGGTGTTAAGCTAACCTCATATTAAAATTTAACACTGGTTTAAAAATTTCGCAAGTTGTACCATCGGAATTGATCCTGGTGCTAACAAATACAGAAAAAACTATGCATAAACACAAAATAAAAAATAACCAGAAGTAACACTCTCCGCACCTTCCTCGATGTTTCTTGATCAATTTTTGTAACCTCCACCATCTTTTTGTAGGTATTTTCGTCAGTTCATTTATTGTTTTAACCTAATATCCTGTGACATAATATCCAACAATTTAACTATATTTTTCAATAAATGAACTGACGGAAATACCTACAAAAAAGATGGCGTCCATGGAATTTGGGCGGGAAGCATAAGTATTGCTTCTGGTAGTTCTCTTTTCTGTGGCATAAATGCAAGTTATACCTTCAAGAGTATAATTGAATACCAAAGTAAAGGTCCTTAATGTGTAAGACATTATTTTTCACTTTTGATGATTAAGCGTAGTTTACTTAATAAACACCAGTTAGAAATCTTGTCCAAATTGTGCTCAATTCTTTCAGTTCTCAACATTTTTAACAACATCAAATATTTTTAGGTCGTCCGCATAAAAAGGACAGTTCACATCTAAATCTATGATGTTGTCGTTAATGTATATGTTAATAAGCAGGGGAACAAGAACCGGTCCTTGGGGAACTCCTGAAATTATAAGGTATTCAACAGACCTGAAGCTACTAATACTACATACTGTATTGTGTGAGAAAGATATGATACAAATAGCATTATAATGAAGAGGAAAGTTCGAATAGTGCAAGCTTTTTAGGAATATGTTGTGGTCAATTATGGCGAATGCCTTAGAGAAAAGTCTGTGTATTTAATATTTAATAGGTTACTACAATTTAATAGAATTGATAACTAGGTACTTATTTTATTTTACGTGGATGCATTATTTCTGTATGTGTATAGACACTCCATCTGTATTTTTGAATTCGATACGTGAAGATTTCAGGAGTTTCTAATAATGAGCCTAACGTTAAAGCTATAAAATTCAAAACGACGGATATAATATTTTACTGTGTTTCTACATCACTGAAAAGAGTGAAAAAAAAAGTTGAACGGTGAAATTTTATTCATAGTTTTTAGGAAATTTTTTTGAAGATAGATCATTTTTTTTTTTCAAAATTGAATCAATCTCTAAATGTTATGTTTGAGACACCTTTTGTATTATATAAATAGATATTACATGTATACCCCTCGCAAATCACGATAAATCTAATCTTTTGTTGATCAAACCTTGATTAACAGATATCAATATATAAATATCTAGTGAGAGTTTATGTTCATTATACATTTAAAGTTATACGTCAAAGTAGGTCGATAGTCATTTACAATGGTTCTCTCTCTGGATCGATGGGTTGGCAAGGTGGCCATAGTCACTGGTGCTAGTTCAGGTATTGGTGCGGCCATCGCAGAATCATTAGTGGAACATGGTCTACAAGTGAGTAAATTATTTCATACATATGCCTCAAAATTTGACTGTTTTACAAGCTTTTATTTACCTTGCTTTATATGTATGAATATTTAGTTCAAATATTGTGTTTAGTTCAAATACTGCAAGTCAATTTTGAACCATTTAACGTCGTCCAATTGAGCTGAAACTTTACATGCACATATAGTTGTGGTGACAATACAATAATATGGTAGTTTTAACATTATAATTTTGTTTTTTTTTTTGATCGCATAGTTTATTCATTCAGACGTTGTATTCTAAGAAATGGCGAAGGATCCGGTTTTAAGTACGGACGCGTGCAGCGAAGAATCCGGTAGTATTTTAAGTATGAATATAAAATAAAATAATTAAAATGTAACTAAAAATTAAAAAACAAAATTAAATGTAAACAAAACTATTTAAAAATAAGCCTTTATTATTATTTAGGTGCACTAAAACAAACAAAAAATTTAATTGTCTTAATAGCTTGTCGCGAGAATAAGAAAAATACGACAAGTTTTTATGACAATTAATTTTATTTTCTTTATTTTTTCGTTTTAGTACACCTAAATAATAATAAAAGCTGTTCTGTACTTTTGGAACACTCTGTATATAATGTGTCCACGGCAAAGCGGTATTATAGGTGTAAATGGCAATTTTTTTTGGATTACAAACACATTTTTTTGTATTCTGCTCTTGCTTCACCCAAAAACTATTTTTAGCATCCTTAGACTTTAAAAAATTTATAGAGGGCCCTGGTAAGAGCCTAAAAATAAAAATCGCATCAGGTAAAGTGCATTTTCTGTGCGAAATATTGAAAAATTTTATTAGAAAAACTTGCTCAGAATTAAAAAATATGACGTTGAACCAAATTACAGAACTAAAAACATTTTTTTTTAGTTTATAAAATTTTAATTTTTTTTAATATTATAAAATTTGCAGAAGACCGGTTTTTTCATCGACATTATTTTCTCTGATGAAGCAACTTACCAACTCTGTTGTATCTAGTCAGAATTGCCGCTACTGGAGCGATACAAACCCAAATTTTAGAATTGTTGCAGGTAGTCAATATTGTAAGAGATAATGTTTTGTGTGCAATATCCTACAATGGTATAATCGGACCATACTTCATTGACGGTAAACTGAATCAGAATAACTCTTTAAATCTACTGGAAACATTTTTTCATGAACATTTACGTAGCTTGCCACTGGACGAAAGAGCACGTTTGTATTTTCAACAAAATCATTGTTCAGCCCACAGCACACAAATAGTAAGGAATTGGCTAAATAATAATTTTGCAGAAAAGTGGATTGGATGATTTGGATCCTTTACGTATCCACCCAGATCGCCTGATTTGACAATTTGCGATTTTTATTTATGGGGTCATCTGAAGCAAATTTTTTATTCCTATGATTTAACAACGGATGTAAATGTATTTTCGAGTGTGCGGCAGTCAAAATTACTCTATATGGAAGTGTTTATTATATTATGTGCATTTGCAGAGCTCCTAACTCTGATTTAAAAGAATTTATGTTAAAACTTGAGGAATCCCTGAATATTGTGTTCAATAAAAACCAGCCTAGCTATGTAATAATATGTGGCGACTTTAACATAAATTTTTTATGCAAAGGCACAGTCGGTGTTACCGAGCATCTGGACCTCTTAAAATCCTTTTGTATGTACTCTGTTTTCGATCAACCTACGCGTATTCAAAATAACAGTATAACGGCACCAGATTATATTTTAACTAATTTTAATGATACTCTATTAGAAAAATATGTCATGCATATGGGTCTGTCTGATCACAGTGGTCAAAAAATTTCTTTTGAGGTGAACAAACCAGAAAATAATAACAGTCACACATTCAGATCGTTTTCACAATATACGGTGATTACAACGAATCTTTTAAGTTTATTACTAAAAATTTTGACGGCAAAAATAGAAGTTGGGTAACCACTGGAATTAAAGTGTCATCGATTCATTTAAAAGAACTATTCAATATGCAACAAATTGGTTTGATCAGTGTACAATATTACAAATCTTATAAAGTAATTTACAGACGAGTTATACGGCAGGCGAAGAAAATGTACTTTGACAATATCATAATAAACTCTCCGAACAAATCGAATGCTGCTTGGAATATAATTAACCAATCTTTAAAAAGAGGAAAAAATAATAATACTCCTGATATGTCAATAAATAATGAACTAACTACAGACAAGATAGTTATCGCCAATGAATTCAATTCATACTTTTTAAATATAACTAAATCATTAGCAATACCAGACAATAATATAATGAATCATAGGAATAGAGCCGACGCGCGTATTATTAAAAATTCACTTTACTTAAAACCCACTAATACATCTGAGGTTACAGTTATAATCAACAGTTTAAAAAATTCTAATTCTTCCGGTTCTGATTACTTTCCAGTCAAAATTGTTAAACTATGTTCCAGCGAGTTGGCTACATCTTTAACAGATATCATAAATCAATGTTTTTCAGATGGAATTTTTCCAGATCTCTTAAAATTATCCAAAGTAATTCCATTGTTTAAAAAAGGTGATCGTACACAACTCGGTAATTACAGACTAATAGCAATTTTATCAGTTTTTTCAAAAGTGATTGAAAAACTAATCGCATTCAGAATTTCTGAATTTTTAAATTCTAACTCAATCCTCTCAATAAGTCAGCATGGTTTTAGAGAGAATAGATCAACTATGTCAGCTTTACTGAGTTTTCTGGATTATATTTATGAACATCTTGACATGAAGTTATGGCATTATTTATTGACCTTTCAAAAGCATTCGATTGTGTTAATCACGACATTTTCTTGGATACCATTGAAAAATATGGTATACGAGGGCAATGTAAAATGCTACTAAAATCGTACTTAACCAATAGACAACAGTATGTCGATTTCTTAGGTTCGAGGTCTGAAACTAAAACAATAGATATAGGTGTACCCCAAGGTCGTGTTATGGGACCACTACTCTTTCTCCTTTACATTAACGACTTGGATAATTATGTAAATGAATTTTATCGCTCCTTTGCTGATGATATTACTGTTGCCGTAGGTACCAAAAACATCCAAGACCTGATTAATAAGTTAAATTCTACCCTACTCAACATAAATGACTATTTCACCTTAAAAAAATTGGTAATGAACCAAGAAAAAACATTATCGTTACACTTTCATCCTGTTAAAGCTCATTACATATCAAGTTTGCTCCTACAGCTTAATGGTAAATCTATTGAACAAGTGTCAACTTTTAAAATATTAGGTCTCTATATTGACCTATCACTGGATTGGAAGTCACATGTCTCCTTTATTTGCAATAAATGTTCAAGTCACTGCTTTGCGCTGAAAAGATTACGTCACTTAACCAATTTAAAGACCGTGAAGATATTTTATTTTTCTAATTTAGAGTCCAGACTGCGCTATGGTATTATTTTTTTGGGTAATTCACCGTCATCAAACCGTGTGTTTTTACTGCAAAAAAGAGCTATTCGTAATATGTTTAATTTAGGCTACAGTGAATCATGCAAGCAGACATTCATCAAACATAATATCTTTACATTACCTTGTCTGTACATATATGAAATTTTAAAATTTGTAAAAAAAAATTTATCGACCTTCAACTCCTTAAATGCTAAATCACAGTTATCCTACACGGTATGGATCCAACCTGCAGTACGATATACACAGACTTGAACTATATAAAAAAAACCGTATTATATGGGATGTACACTTTACAATAAGTTGGCTTTTGAAATTAAAAATATATCTAGTGTAAACAAGTTTTTGTCAGAGTTAAAAAAGTTTTTGTTAAAAAATGCATTCTACTCGATAGAGGAATTTTTAATGTATTAATATGTTTATCTTTTCTGTAAATGTATTTGACGTATCCTATATCATTGTATGATCTACTGGATAAATAAAGCATTATTATTATTATTTTTATTATTATTATTATTATTGAAAGCTATAAATTCAATTGACCTCCCAAACCATTCAAAAGAGCTACAAAGAATTTAAGAACAGAGTTGAGATACGTGCTGAAAATGGAGGAACATTAAGCTATTACCAGCGCTCTCTATAAATTTTTCCAAGATACTAAAAATAGTTTTTGGGTGAAGCAAGAGCAGAATACAAAAAACTCTGTTTCTAATCCAAAAAAATTGTTATTTACACATATAATACTGCTTTGCCGTGGACATATTGTATGTAGACCGTATTCGTTATTTGTTTATTTTTTCATTTTGTGTTTTTATATTACATTATCCCGTAAATCGGTTTTCCCTTCGACAATAAATATACTATTGTTACTATTATTTATCCGTGTGATCATGATAAACTACTAATTTGTTCCATAATTTTTTCAGGTTGTTGGGTTGGCAAGAAGGAAAGATCGACTGGATGAGTTGGCAAAAAAACTCTCTAACAAAAAGGGCAAGCTGTTCCCTATTAAAGCAGACGTAAGTAAGGAAGAAGATATTTTAAATGCATTTAAATGGATCAAAGAAAATTTGGGCCCTGTCCACATTCTCATCAACAACGCTGGCATTTTAAAAGCAACACGGGGCATGACTGAAGGAGACACTAAAGATTGGACGGATGTGTTTCAAGTTAACGTGATAGGACTCAGCGTAGCGACAAGAGAAGCTATAAAAGATATGAAGGCTAACAATGTTGATGGACATATAATTCACATCAATAGTATTGTAGGTCACCAAGTAAGCCGTTACTCGAACGGAAACGTATATTCAGCCTCTAAATTTGCTGTGACTGCTTTGGCCGAGACGCTAAGGTTGGAATTGAACTCCTTGAAATCGAAAATTAAAATTACGGTGAGTTTATTAAAAAAAAAATGTTTCTAATGCAGATTACTAATACTCAAGGTGCCAAATAAGGATTTTTACCCCAACCTGGAAGTGGGGTATAGTAAAGGATTTTTGGGTGTTTTTGGTTCCTCAAACATTATGATTCGGATTGATGCCACTTTGGCATCCTTGGGCATTTTGAGATATTGAAGATGGCGACTGGCTTAGAGTGAAAAAGCAGATTTTTCCAAATATTTCATTATATGGGAGTGAACTACGTCGTTTTATATGTTTTTTAAGATCTGTGAATCAGTATTTGGGGTAGGACGTAATATTTAAGTGTTGCTAATTTACTTTATTAAGAGGGTGGCTGATTCGGAGTATAAATTCATTTTTGAAGTAAGAAAAGAACTAGTACTTAGTTTTGTTATATAATCAAGTTAGGCTTTAAGAATACGGATAACACCATATCCTTAAAAATGGTATGCGTGAGCAAGTTGAATGACCTGTTAAAAACATTTGTTAAAAGGTCCTGCTAACTCAAAACAAGTAAGGTTTAAAAAAAAATGAACAAACGTAAACTTATTATTCTGTATTTTTTTAGGGCGGAAAGACTTGATCATCCTTTTTTCATTTTATATTTTATGATTTACTTACTTTTTTGTTTTTTTTTTAATTCTTGTTGTAAAAACTGTAAACAACGAAACGTCAAAATCAACATTTAATCTCCTTCGAAATCTTCACTGTCAGAAGTTATACTTTCAGAAGTTCTCGTATGAGAATTCTGGCAAGATTGTTCTGTGCTTAGTTGCAGACAATTGAACATTAAACTGCATAACAGGTCATTAGCCACGCAGCGGCATCATGTTCTGTTACACGGATTTCTTGATTTGCATGAGCATTTTGCTAATGTCAAAATGTAATCTGGGATAATTTAAATCTTTTTTGACAAGGCGATCGGATGTAATTTAATTTTATCCTCGTCAGCCTACCACCCATATTGAGTGGCATCCCTATTTGGACAAGAGAAATCCATTGCAGACAACCACAAAAATGTTTGGAAATGTGCTCTTTTTACGTTTTCTTGAAAACATTCAGTAGTTGGTGGAAGAGCAGAGAATAGCGGAGCTTTTTTAACCCATATAGGGAAGTTCTCACATCAGTCATTTTGCTAGCATTGTCTACCCCATAATACGAAGATGCAAAAATTGTACATTCTTGAAAAATATCTTCAATATTGCTTTTTAATCTACCCAAATGAGTTAAAACCCGACCATCCGTTAAACATTTAATGCCCTTTTTTTCAATCCCATGGTACTGAGCCACCGCGTCGCAACCAGAAAAATGTGCGGCTGGTAAATATGGCATGATTTGTTTGTGTTTCAAAACCGTAGCCTTAATATCTGCAGTGGCTCGCAGTGACTTAAAAAAAACCATAGATACCTCGTTTTTCAAATCTAGTAAATTATAATAGCATACAAGCAAGACAAAAACATCGGTGTCATGACTTATTACATTTATGACGATGTGTCCTTTAATCTCGTGAATAAGTTGCTGCACAATAATGGTATCCGCCCTCTCATATATCACACCGCTTTGTAGCTGAAAGGGATTAGTTTGTAGTCCCGAAACGATTAAATGATTTTTAAAAGTTAGAAAAACAATAATATAAACGTTTATTTTTAAAAATATCAGCTCATACTATTCAAGAGTGTCTCGCATCCATAATTTGAATGAAGGTCACTCTCAAAAAACATAAGCCTAAATTATTTCCTAATATTCTTCCGGAAGAAATTAAAAATAACTGTTTAATTCCTTAAGAAAGAAAGTTTAATATTAAATTATTAAATAAAGGGAGAATTATTTGTTGTAAAACATAATTGCATCTTATTTCTGAGGTATGTGTTCTTCTGCATGGAATTTGTTTTTAACACCCACAATCGACACTTATTTTATATTTTGATTGGGCAACACAGAAGGAATTACCCCTAAGTCTTTTTAGGCCTCAGATTTATGTTCTAGAACCTGAAAAACATAAAAAATGATGTATCACATGCCCACATTGGTAAATTAAAATTTAAAGAAAATTACATCTTGGATAAGCCGCCATCTTGAATATCTCAAAAGTTCCAAGGGTGCCAAAATGGCATCAACCGGACTGTTAAATTGGACATACTATAGTGCCGGTAACCGTAAAAAAAAACCTCTACTATACCTTACTTCCACCTTTTTTGATTGACTATAAATCTCTTTTTTTTTTTAGAGTTTGAGTCCTGGAGCTGTTGAATCCGAAATACTTCCGGATGCTTTTAAGGCACTTTTTAATGCCGATAACATTCTTGAAGCAGAGCAAATTGCAGATAGCGTTGTTTATGTCTTATCCACACCTCCTCATGTTCAGGTATTGTCGACAGCATTATTTAATTTGTTTAACTTGTTGACATAATATGGCCCTGTAATGTACTGTAGAGTGAGACTGTTGGAACAATGAACACTTTCGTGTACGCCATCAGTGACCTCTATGTTAAAAATAAGGTTTTATATATATGTAATTTCCTTCAAGCTGGTAATTATACGTTTATATGAAAAGATAATATAGGTAAAACTGAAACAAGAATCAATTATCATTAAGTCGTGATGTCCACAAATAGATCAAGGTGATCCAAAAAACACTATATATTAATTGTTATTAAAATAGAGAAGCAATTAATATACCTACCTACTTAGATAATGTAAAAGATGGTATGATATAAAGAAAACTGATTACTAAATCGTTTTCACAAAAATATAGATTTTTAGTCGTGATACTATGAGAGAGATACACTCTCACGCATGTCTCCCCTTACCGCAGTCGTCGTTGTTACCTAAGAGTCAACAAGTTCTGTAGTCAATTTTTATTTTAGATGTAAACTAAAATTTCCTTAACTGAGGTGTTAAGAAGCTTATCTTAAATTACGACTCTTTTGGTTGGTTGAGATAAAAGATAGAGCCAAAAATGTGAGAAAATTGTAAAATAATAGAAACAATTATTTTTTCGTTTAACTCGTTTTAACTCAAAACAAGTTAGTTTCAAATTTTTACCGTGTTATGACTCTATATTTGTTAACAAAACGTGTAAATATGAAGTTCAACTTTCAATAAGCATAGAAAATATGATTTTTAAGGCTACGTCGATAAATTGTGAAAATTTACAGGTGCGAATATAACAAGCAAGATACTTTTTTATCTTTCGAAATAGATACCAAGTATATGGAGGGCAGATGAAGATAAGGGATATAGCTAACTTTTTTATTTGAAACTTTTTTTTCGGGATTAACAGCTTTCGAGAAAATTGGAATTAAGTATACGGAACGCAATGCATATGCTGTGTAAAAACTATGTACTTTGTTTTGAAATCGAATTTAGATTTTCTTGCAGGGCCAAAAAATAAATGAGATTTTTTCCCACTTCACTAGAGCTGCGGTTGCATGATGACGACACCCACGATCCTGCTTTCCCAAAACCTGACCGGAAGCCGATACTGGGATTTCCCTCCCCTGTATCGTAAACTCTTTCTCTACTTTTGTTATGGCGGCATTTTTTTACCTAGGAACTTATCCGAAATAAATCGTTGCCCGCCGTCACCACGTGAAGGTGTTCTAGTCACAAAAATAGAAAAAGAAACAAATGGCATATCATGACAATCAAACAGAATAAAGAAAACTATACAGTTCTAAACAGCTCTAAAAAAAAGTAAAAAATCATCAAGGGAGGGTGTAGGTAAATGTTAAGTCCAAACGATATTACTCTCTCAACAGAGCAAACTTTGTCCGAAATCTGTTTCCTTAAAATATCACTGTTCAGTAATATTTTCCTTTAGATACTTGAAAATTTAAAAGTTACCCATCTCCGCTTACTAGGATTGATGAGAATATATGTTGAAATGATATTTCTCTATGAAGTTTGCAGATTGCACTTTAATTTTGACTAGGGTACTGTGTTCAGCTCGTGAAAATACGTCGGAAATTATATGTTCAGATATTATGTAGAGCAAAGTGAATTTCGGGCTATGATTCATTTCTGGGTACGTTTTCATCTTAAATATGGATTTGACAAGATATTCATCGTGCATAAATTCTGACCTTGGATTCAGTTTCAGTGCCCCAAATTACGTATAGATATAGTGATTAGTTCATGTAAGCTTTTATTTATTTGTTTGAGATTTTTCGAGCATCTTTTAGGTATTTTTTGAGGTTATGTCAAAATTCCTAACTGATCGGCCAACTTTGACCTCATTCGGTCTCAGCGACCCAAAATATGTATGGAAGTGGTGGTCAGCTCATTTAAGCCTTTTATTTACTTGTTTGAGATTTTTCAGGCATTCATCAGGGGTTTTTTGAGGTTAGGAAAAATGCAAGAGCCAATCGGGCAAAACGGACATTGGATTCGTGTTCAGCAGGTCAAAATGCATGGAAATACATAGGTCTGCCTTCTCGCACTCGACTTTTTTTTTGTGTGTGCCAGTGTTATTATAAGTCCGTATTCGTCGTGTAAATCTACAGCTATTGTGTTTTGCCTGTTTATTTTTATCACATATGCACGGCATACTCATAAAATGTTGATGAATCGCTGTTTCCAGCCAAAATTCAACTTCATTATTCCTTTTATTTTGATTATCTTCAAACAATTGTAGACAAAATCATGTGTGTAAATCGAGCACAAAGTGTCACTGTAGGCTCTCGAGAGTAGTTTCGCGTCGTGCGTAAACTTACATTATTGATCGACAATGAGTCACTTTGCGCACTTAATACACAAATAGCTATTTCATAATAGAAGCATTAGAGAATCCGTCAAAAAAAAATTGTTAAGATTACTAAATAATAGAATAAATATTTTTCATTCTTGACTGTTTGTCTATTTTCCTGAATAACGTTAGATAAATGCTCTGTTTCATAATTAAATTAATTAAAGTAATATATTATTTACTACTGTTATTTATTGTGTTTAATTAAATTAATTAAAATTTGATAAATAGCAAAATAAATAGCAACCAATATCTAACAGCTTATAACCTGTTGAAAAATCAAAAGTGCAAAAGATCATACAAGCTTTTGGAGGTGTTTTTACCAGGATTTAAACCCACAGAGGCCTTATTGCAAAATGAAAAAATGCTGACAAATGCAGTATTTGAATTCTATGATATTAAAAAGTAAAATACCTACCTGCACAGCTTTCTAGGTCTTATGCTTTTCGATGTATTTTTAGGTAAACATTGGACACGCAATTGTCGCGGGCTCGATTTGAAAGTGATTAAGGTGGGCGGTTTCGTGAACGTAATTCGAGAATTTCTCCTGCATCCCTGAACCGATTGAAAAATTTTTTTGATATTCTTTTAGAGACAACTTTATAAAATGGTATAGGCTATTTAAAACCAAAAAAAGGAAAAAATTTTTTACTTGTCCGAAAATCAAAAAAAAAAAAAATTGACTTTTCAATAGTCTGGTACCATTCTATAATGTTGTCTCTAAAGGCCTATCAAAAAAATTTTTGAATCGGTTCAGGGATATAAGAGAAATTCTCGAACTACGACATCATTTTCTTAAGCACGGCACCGGCACTTATGCGCATAGCAGGTCAAAAGTTGGTACTCTCACCGAGTGTATCTCCTATTCCATAGTATCATGATTTTTAGTTATACGCCACGGCAGCTTAGCAGGCTAAAGCATGTTAGTAGCGAGCCTGCTTGGCCACACTATCTATCGTGTACTGGGTTCAATCTCCAGCTCCCACACTGACAATGTCGATGGGTCATAATGTAAGAAAAAGGCAATAAATAAAGATTACCAGTACGTATTCAGACAGTAATTAATAGTTATTTACGTAACAAGTTCCGAAAGTTTTTCTTCAACCATCTCTTTAATGAAACCAAAAATTGATATACTTTGACTATTTCTAAATATTATTTTGTTACCATAGCACACGACTGTTTAAGTTTTAGCGTCGACTACTAATGTGATTAATGTGATTCATAGTAAAATATAACCTGCAAATTGACATTGACGTTTAGATGATCTAGCACTTTACGATACTAGTACTCGTAATAGCTACTTTCGGAGCTAGTACTAGGATACGCTACTTTCGGTACAAAAAATCGTACCGAAAGTACCTACTTTTGGAACGGTTGAAGAAAAAAAAAATTACAGTATTGATGTTACTGTTACCTGTTGCATTAATCTTTGCGCTTGGCATCCGCGCAGTAAGGATGGGACTGGGGTAGGGTCAAATTTATGGAAACAGCACATGTAAACAGTACCGTGATGATACGTAATAATTGTTTGTCATTTTCAAAATTAATTTTCTGGGTTATTTTTGAGTATTTTTATAAATCAATATTTTAGCGTATGCCAGAAGCATGTGAATATTTATAGATTCGAATATGTGCATGTATTTAAAAAACATCCTGCATCATATGGGAAGTGTCGATAACTATACAAGTAGTAGTAACTAATACACAATATGTCGATTAAAGAAGCAAAAAGTAAATAATTTTCTTTTCTATTTTTCAGATTCAAGAACTGACTATACGACCGATCTTCGACTTTGCTTAACGTGTCTCATTACCTGCTTCCCATTATACAGGTTGGTCGACAAAATCGGGTAAATGGCGCATATAGTACCCACCAGCTCTGCGTCTTATGAGATGGTGCCATCGTGACACAGTCGTTCACTTAAATTTTTTCAATAATTCCGGTTTCGGGACATTTCTAAATGATATTTCAATAA
This sequence comes from Rutpela maculata, assembly GCA_936432065.2. Taxonomy (NCBI): domain Eukaryota; kingdom Metazoa; phylum Arthropoda; class Insecta; order Coleoptera; family Cerambycidae; genus Rutpela; species Rutpela maculata. Next base: position 20,607,045 of record OW386292.2, read on the forward strand.
AAAACCAATCGAGAAATTATTCTAAATTCCCTGGAAAATTACCAAAGGAATGGACACTCTCTGATTCAAGCAAGAGCTTGAATACTACAGACGGTAAAAGCAGATGTCCATGTGGCGCTTTGCCTATTTTTTCAACCAACCTGAATAACCACTACTATATGTATTATATCTACATTATTTAATAAAATCTTCACAAAAAACGATCGTTTTACTAGCAGAAATAATGGCATCAAATCACATAAACAAAGTATCTTGGAATACAAATTTCATTCTTGAAATTTAAATTTTCTAAAGAAATACGGGAAAAGATTTGTAATACAATTTGCCATTGTTTCATTATTTCAATCATGGAGGGGCTGGAACTTTCGGCGTGAAGCTACTTCCGAAATAGTTGTTTGTGGAAATACTTGAATACTATTTGTGTTTTTTAGTGTTTGTTAAAATTACTTCACAGACATTATTTCAAGTCAAATATTAGGGAGTTATTGGACGCGCAATAAAGGCAAGCAGTATTAAAGTCAGCGTTATTTTGGCATCTACGCCTGCGCAATTTGATCCGCAAATAAGGGATCTCTTATTAAGGATAGTGCTTGCCCTTATTAGTGAAGGGATACTGCAGTGCGTTAAGTTTTCCGTATTTTGACATTTAGCAACTTTGACGTTCGATCGCTCACACATTTTTGTTTGTTTACTGGTTTGAATTACTATAACCTTATTTTTTCGTCAGTGTTATGTTGTGCCGACTGCCGGTGTTTTTTACAAAGTATTTTTGTTTCAGTAATAAATAATATATCATACCTAAGTACCTATATCTGATTCGATTCTCCCCTAAAATTAATAAAAAAAAATACAAGGTTAAAATTTACTTATGGAGACGATCTAGCACTTTACAAAACAATTTATAAACATAAACCCATGCAACCATAGATCCCCAGGAATAAAGAAACTATTCAGAAACATTATTTATTATCACTGAAAAAAAATAATTAGAATAATTAAACAACATATAATATTATTAATAGACATAATATGTTGGTTAAAATATTGTCCAAAATTGCATACTCGATATCCTCATTTGCCCCTCCTAGGATAAAAGCTTCCAGAATTTGTTCCACATTAAATTTAAACAAAGCAATACACAAGCACCATAGGATAGAAAAAACTATATAAAAAAATTATTTATTATTTTTGTTAAGTTAGAGAAAGTAGTGCGCAAGCGTCAGAATTGCACAGAAATAACGTCACGAAAAACGAAGGTGTGTTCCAATAACTAACATTTCGCTGATGAAATAAAGGTAATGCACTAATAAAATAAGGTAGCCCCTTAATACTGCGTGGCAGTATTTATAATTTCCAATAACTCTCTAATAATTTATATTGCTAAAAAGTCATAACAAAGTTTGAAATTATATCGTCGATTATTTAAATGTCATTTTTTTAATGTAGGTTACAGTGATTTACATTTTGATTTCATTTAATACACTTTGTTTATTTTTCGTCATAAACAAACTTTTTATTTGTGCATTGGCAAAAAAACTCATTTCTCTAAGTTAAGTGACAAACTAATAAAGGGTGGTGAGTCATAACTCAGTGTCACCCGGTATTCAAAAACACCCTCTAACTGCTCGATCTCACCCCCTAAAGTGTTTCCAATTATTTAAAGAATGAAGTATACAAAATTTTAACTCGGTCAGATAACGCTAACTCGTGCCCCAAGGCAATTAACATTCATGTATGTTCTCGTTGAAATGCCGGATACACGTTTTGGGTCCCATGAATTAATCGAATTAACTTTAGTGGAGCGGATCTGGCGAGAAAAAGAGGAGTTTTGAAACCAACTTTTTTTAATTTTTTTTTTGACAATTCGGTTACACGCGTTCTCTTTTATGTTATCAACTTCAGCTTTATCACACGGGGTGGCGGAGGAATTCGCATTTAAAATTCGCAAAAACACATTTTTCCACGATAACTTTGTTATTATTGACCTGACGAAAAAAAAAGTAAAATTAAAAATTGAAGATCTCGCGGAAACGCATAATCTGGTAAATTCTTTTTCAAATCGGACGGTAATTTTTCGTGAAATTTTTTTTGAAAATACTCAATTTTTTGCCCTAACACTAATACAGAGAAAAGCAATTCCTTAATTTTTTTACGAAAAAAAAAAAGTTAGGGGGATGAGATTTTTTGAGGTAGGTAAAATAGATACGAATTGATGGAGCCGGAGGATTGGGGTGGTGGGCCAATTAGGGGAGGGGAGGGAGGTAGGGAAAGGAAAATTATTCAACCCCCTCGAACTTTTTTCCCTGTCGTGCGATTTTCAAAAACCAAAATGGAATTTGTTCGTTATTACGTCTAATATTTGACTGAATAATTTTTATTTTTTTTTTCAAATAAACAAACTTGTGGGAGGGGAAAAATCTTTTGCATTTTTTTAAATGCGTTTTTGAATATGAAGGAAATACAGGTAAGTGAGATTTTTTATCCTTAATTAAAAAAAATATATATCGCAATCCAAGCAATAGGAAGGGAGAGAGGGGGCTAATGTGTTTGCGGGAATGAAGGGTTAAGGAAAAGGGATAGAGACTTCGAAGCTTAATATTCGGACATATGAATCTTTTTCCATCTTAATATTTTATCAGTCTACCCTCCATCAAATATTAAACTTATTATAAATAATTATTTAACACCGTCATGAGTTTTAGCGGCGCATTTTTCTAGTTTTAGGTGTGTATTGGATTTATAAAACAATTATTTTTCCGCTTAACTCGCTCTAACTCAAAAACGGCACAATGGATTACTCTCAAATTTTTATCGTGTTATCACTATATATTGTTAACATAATGTGTTAATATGTAGGTCAAATTTTAATAAGTGTAGAAAGCATAATTTTTTTTCTAAGGCTATGTCGAAAATTTGCATTCTCAAATGTAACATGCGGGAAACTTTTTTATCTTTCGAAATAGATACCAAGTGCATCGAGAAGTAACGAATGTAAAAGATGGACGTAACTTTTTTTATTTGAAACTTTTTTCTAGAATTAGCAGTTTTTGAGAAAATTGCCAATGAGTGATTGTTGGCCAGGTACTGCAATCTGCGGTGTGGTGTTTATGTAATTGCTATTAGATTTCCACATAACATTACCCTCTCTTTAAGCCTGAACGTCCCAGTCAGGCAATTCAGTCTATTTCACATACTTCGCCAGTCATTGACAGAGTACGGTCCTTCCCAAGGCGGTTGAAGCTTCGGGAATCTCCATTCTTTCCGCTGTGGGTTGTACAGCCAAACCAGATCTCCCACCTTGAATCCCCCTGTACTGGCATTCCGATCATAACGAGTCTTCATTCGGTTACCAGCCTTGGTCATCTGCTCTCGGTCATTCTTCGGCTGTTCTCGACTTTCATTCGCATAGTTGGTTACGGAAACTGGTTCCTTATTGGCAGCACAATTCTTGCATTTTCGACACCAAGCCTCTACATCTTGTCGACTATTAACCCAATAGAATCGTTCTCGTACTTTACTCAGGGTCTTGTTTAAGGACGTTCCATTATGCGCTTCCTGGAGTACTTCTGGTACACGACACCTGGGAATCACTAGACGCACGGTAACCTGCTTCCCATCCAACCTTTCCCATGCTCTCCTCAACAGCCCGTCTAATATTCTAAGTGAATCCCATTGCGACCACAAAGTCTTCAAAATCCTACTCCTTTGTTTGAGACATCCTTCCATTCTGGTCGGGTTCCTTCTTCTCTTGCTCGTAATATAGGTCCAATTTCTGTATCGTCCAGTTACTCTTGTCTTAAAACTTCCTTTGTTCAATTCTCTGGAATCTCTTTCCTTTCGTTTACACAGCCTGGTGATGGTAGACTACTCGGTATTATTCGCAGCCTGGCAAACCTTTATTTCTCCCGGGGCATCTCTTTCTCTAGCCGGCACCGCCACAGTGCCCTGTACCCTCTCAGGGTTCCACTGTCGACAATCTCGTCTAACATGGCCTAGTTTTCCGCAGCTATAACATCGAAAACCCCCACCTTGGCTTGGTCTTCCACCGCTTTGTTGCTTAACCTGTGTTACTAGAGATTCCAGTTTGGCCAGTAATTTACTGAACATTGCATGTACTTTCATAGTGTCCAGGTTCTTTTTGTCCCAATATGATTCTTCGACAACTGCGGCATTTACCTCAGGGCTTCGCTGTCGACAGGCTCGCTTAAAGTGCCCTAATTTGCCGCACTGATAGCATCGGATACCTCCACCTTCTTGTTTGTCCTGTTTCCCCAGAGAATCCAGTTTATCCAATAATTTACTTAGTGTCCGGATACTTTTTATCTGAATGTGCCTCTTCGACTGTCACAGCACGCACTTCTGACCGCGGGGTGACTTTAAAGGCAGCCTCTACTTCAAGGGCACCCACCAAAGCCTCGCTGATACTTTGATGTCGAGTTAACCTAAGAGCACGCCTGACCTCTTCGTCCCTTATGCCATCTAAAAAGGCTCCCACGGCTGATTGTTCCTGAAATTCTCTGGGTGCACTCGGATATGACAGGTATGCCAGTCTCTCTCAGCTTCGAATTCTTGTAAACTTTCCTCAGCCTTTTGGGTCCGTGATTTTAGCTGAGCCTGGTATACTTGGGCAAAGTGTTGGTCGCCATATCTCAAGTACAAGGCAGCTTCCAAAACTTTAAAGTCCCTTTGTTTTTCCACTGGGATAGTCTGAAGTAACTCTGTAACTCCTTAGTGCTAGAACTAATGGCATAGCCTTTTCCTCGACGTCCCAGTTTGCAGAAGCAGCTGCCTCGAATTCTCTCTTGTTGTACATGAGCTTAGGCCGTCAAAGGAGGGAGGTTTCAATCGAGGACCTGATGATGCTATTAGCTGCCCCCCTTTCTCTTTCAACTGCCGTTTAAGGCGCTCTACTTCTCCTTCCACCTCGTTCATTTTTCCTCTGATGTCACTTACTTCCCCTTTTACTTGACTGACTTCTGTCTTGACTTCACCTACTTTGTCTTCGACCTTGTTTATCTCTTCTTTAACTTCTTCCTTGACAGAAATGATTGCGTCCTGTTGTAATTTTCCTTAATTCTTCCTGGCGTCTCTCTTGTTCCTCTTTTTCTTCTTGACGCTGTCTTTCTTGTTTCGTTTTCTCCTTTTCATGTCGTCTTTCTTGTTCATCTTTTTCTTGTTGGCGTCTTATTTCCAAATTTTCCATTATTTCTAAAAGAATAGCCAAGGAAATATGTTTATAATCAGACACCACACATCGTAAATAACATTTTTTATTTCATATTTTACAGGATCGTGTAACTTTGTCTTGGACTTTTTACGATTCTGTTTAACCGAAGCTTGAGGTTCCACATTGTCTTTGTCGTTTTTAGCTATTTTTCTTGCAGTTTTTCCATAGATTTTTAAAGCCTCACCCACTCGCCTTTGAACAACTTTTATTGATTATAAAGGTCCACTATTTTCGTTTTTCTTTTGAAAGAAAATATTCCAACAAATTCAAAACTAACTGCTGTGATTGCAGATTTGAAAATTCACCAGGATGCATGCTTACTATTTTAACAATAGAACAAGACTAAAATTGCCCTCTTAGGCACTAATTGAAATAAGTGCACTATACCTGGTATACTCGACTTCCGAGAAAATCGACCCCGCCTCTGAAATCTCCAGCCGCATTCGACGACGACAAGCATTACGCAAATTAGTTTGCTGTGGCACAATAGAAATGTCGCACGTTGGTCAAAACTTGACCACACAGTTTGAAACTTACGTTACATATTAGGTTACAAACAATATTTCAATAAAGACAAGGAGGGATAGAGCTCCGGACGATATTCATTACACTATACGACAGGAATTCTATCAGCGAACAGACTTTAAAGCAACTTTTAAAGCTATTCTGTGGAGAAAGTTGCTCTTTCTGGAACTGCTACCTTATTTCACTTATATCAGTCGTTGTCATCGTGTTGCGAATGTACAACTGACAACCAAATTCTTCTATCATACTGACGTTCAATTCTTCAGGTTTCCTAGTTTCTAGAATTCTAGTAATGCATTTTCATCAGTCTCGTCAAAAATATTCCAATAGGGACTCTGTTACCTCTACGACAGTAAAGTCGTTCAGAAAGTGCCCCAAATTTTAATATACAAAGTTTATAAAATTGATAATAAGATGATTTCAAAATATTGCAAAATTCATATTTATTTCATATTAGCTAGTTCACTGCAAACTCATTTTGTTTGAGCAATATCTTCCAATGCAAATAAACATTGATTTTACTATGTTAAAAGTTTATATTGACCTTATGATGTTATTACATTTTTTGGCAATATTGCACAGCAAATATCGGTTGGTAATAACATATATTGACTTTAAAATATTGTAAAATTCATATTAACGCCATATTGGTTAACGCTAAAAAATCATATTATTTAAGCCATATTTTTCGATGCTGATAATCACTGATTTTATAATATTGCACAACAGATAATGATTTTGAAGTATTGACTGTTATCTGTATATTTAAGTTACACTTATATTTTTCGCAATATTGCACAACTAATATGAACTGTAACGACAAGCATCAATTTTAAAATATTAGGGAATTCAGAGATTACTCCAAATCATGTGATTTAACCGATATTTGAACCGATATTAAGGAGCTTTACTATATCTTTTTTGAGTAAAACAATACTTATTTCAGTCATTGGAGTGCTATTATTTTAAAAAAAAGGGGCCGATTTTTGGAGATGTCATATTAGGCATTTTTCTACTGAAAAGTAATGCAATATTATTATTGGTCAGAATGCCGTAGAATCGTTATATTTTAATTTTAGGAACATTTTTAATTATCGTTTTTGAATTACGGTCCCCTTCAAATATTAAATAATTAATAACTAGGATACGAATTATTTTTCGCAAAAAGACATTCTTTATTTTCTATTTAAATTTATTTTTTTAACCGCCCTGTGTTGTCGATACTTTTGAATTCATAGGCCAGGAATTTTCATGGAATTATCGAAAATTACACGTAAATTAGAATTTTTAGGGGAAATAATTTATAAAGTATTTATATTTTGGATCTGGAATTTCAATAGGGACAGGAATAAATATCCGAAAAATCCCCACCTGAACGGTGAATGAGACATCCTTTATTTTACGAAAAAACACCCCCAACGGTGACTCCATGACGGTTTTTCTCATTTTTCTTACTAACCGCTGTCCGGAGGAAAAAAGAATATAGGAAGCCATTTCCTATAAGGATTTAACTCTGCTGTAGAATGCACATAATATCCAGCTTCAGAGGGCCATATCTCAAAACCATGAGCCTTTAGGACTTAGTGCCCTTGAGAACTTTTGTTCTACACATCAAAAACTACAGAATCCAGAGTTTCAAAGAGTTTGGCCGAAAGCTATTTCCCAAAGGATTCTGCGGGGTCCTGACTGGAACTAATAAGTACTTCAAGTAAATACTTTCAAAGACTTTATTGCTAAAAAATTTTCTGACAGACAAAGATAGAAAAAAAATATTTAAGTACTTGCCAAAACTATTAGCAGCTTTTCTGAAATTGAGATAGCAGGTTCAATTTGTTATACAATTTGTTTTTGGTTCCTTATCGTCATTTTTCTTGGTTTTTTTTAGAATAAAAGATTTGTGCAAAATATGTCTATTACGGCCGCTTGCACCGCATTGTTTAATAGAGGATTAAACTTAAACCTCCGTTAAATTTAAAATTTGCTTTGCACCGTTCTTTAATCCTTGATTAAATTAGCTTAAACTTGGGTTAACATAAACCCCCAAAGTTGGCCGCTTAAAGGGCGATTAAATTTAATCGCAGTTCCTGCGCAGTCGTCGATGTTGTGCATAACCTCAATTTTTAGTATATTTTCAATTTTTATTTTTATTAACAAATATTTGTCTTTTCTTGAGACGTTACGTTATTTGTTTGTTTATTTTCTAATACATGCTTGCATTTTGTGGCCGTATTATAAGCAAAAGTTTTTAAACTAATGAAAAATTATCGGATTTTGATCTTTTATTTTTATTATGGTTTTCCATATTTATGAAGCTCTTGTAAACAGATAACTAGTATAGTCCAGTCATCTTAGTGGTTTCACCTCGGAATTCAAGATAACCGGCTGTAAACTCGTATAAACCTTTATTTTAACATCCTAAAACTTGTCTCAAAACCTACTTACGATAGCGTGGACGCAACTTGTAGATAACTAAGGTCAAAGGTCAAAAAATCGATTTTTTGCGCATTTTTTGCAAATATCTCGTTCCCTGTAAAATTTACGCTATTTGTATTTATTATAAATATTGTAGGGGATAAAATTCTCTACAACTTTTGTTTTAAAAATTTTTTTATACCTCAAACCGTTTTTGAGATAGAGGGCGGTGAGCGCGCAGTCTTTCACTATGTACGGTGTCATTCAAGTTCGATCTGTAATCTCGGTCAAAAACACGCCGTATAAAGCCCGTTAATTATTGAAAAATATATAATTATAAATAATTTACATTTTTTCATTAAATATCACATTTGATATAATAATTTTTTTCATAAATTAAGTATATCTTCATTTAATAACACTTACCTCTTTGTACAATTAGAAAATTATTAACAGAAATACTTTAATTACATTTTAATTATATTCAGATTTATACTAATTACTTCCTAAGTAAATAAAAAGACAATAAATAAATTTTTAATTTATATTTTTATTAAAAACTACGATTTCATACATTTTTCATGGTTGAAATTAAAAAAATTGAATAAAAATAAGAAGAACTCCATGTTGTTATTTTTAGTTTTCTTCTTCTTCTTCATCATCGTCCTCTGGTCGTTGTGGAATTTTAAATTCTTCGTTTTCATCTTCAACGAAATTTGTCTTCAAGTCTTTTAGGATTTCGGGGTCAAATGTACCATCTCCATTGACATCACTCTGATAGGGTGAAGCATTGAGACAAGCTTGCCCATTACACTGGCCACAAGCTAAAGAGCACGGCAACCCCGATTTCCTGCATCCACATCGCGAACCACCCATTCTTGCAGTTGCAGAATATTGTGTTCAGCAAATCTTCTGGAGCTGGGCTTTATACGGCGTGTTTTTGACCGAGACTACAGATCGAACTTGAATGACACCGTACATAGTGAAAGACTGCGCGCTCACCGCCCTCTATCTCAAAAACGGTTTGAGGTATAAAAACATTTTTGAAACAAAAGTTGTAGAGAATTTTATCCCCTACAATAATTATAATAAATACAAATAGCGTAAATTTTACGGGGAACGAGATATTTGCAAAAAATGCGCAAAAAATCGATTTTTTGACTTTTGACCTTAGTTATCTACAAGTCGCGTCCACGCTATCATAAGTAGGTTTTGAGACAAATTTTAGGATGTTAAAATAAAGGTTTATACGAGTTTACAGCCGGTTATCTTGAATTCCGAGATTCTTACCCTATTTTGACTAAGATGACTGGATTAAGTAGTAAAAATGTACACATGCAGATTCACGTTGTTTCTGAAAACAACAAATATTTGACAATAGTTGACAGAAATAAGATTATAATTTTGAAAGAGAAGTTAGCAGAATACCAAATTCCCTAAAATCACAAGTTAACTATCAACTTAAGTAAACCACAAAAATAAAGCACGGTGCAATAAGACGCAAGTTAAACCTGGTGTAAAAATTAAACCTCGATTAGTTATTCATCGTTTAAAATGAAAACGGTGCAAATGGCTGTTACCCAGTTTTCATCAGACAGCTAGTTGACAACTGCCAAAATCGTTAATTTTTCTTAAAATTTGAATTCAGCGACCTCAAAACCATAAAATTATAAAATTATTTCAAATTTTCAATAATTAATGGTAATTTGACACTGTTTTGACAGCTGTCAACTCTAAAAATTCTTTATCGTATTATTGAAAATTAAAATTCCTTTAAGTTAAATCTTTATTGATAATTATTAATAGGCCTTTTCATCATAGAAGCGCGCATGTGCTGCCGCTATGTTTGTTTGCGGGAACTATGAAATGTTCGGACACTTGATTGTCAAAATGGCTGGACCGGTATCATTTTTTCACATTAATTTAGACGAAAGTGTGATTGACGGTGCAAAATTAGTACACAATATTGTGGAAGAACACACTTGCGCTCAATTAAGGCGCTGGCTCAAGTATGCTGGCCGTAAAATGACTGGAAGCAAGAACAAAGAACTGGTTGCAAGGTTAGAATTCAACTATCAACTTATCAATTTATATGCAAGTGCATTAAAAGAAAACAAATGTGTTTAGTCTACAATATGCTTAATAACATTCTTCGTGCAGTAATTGATAATGCAGTAAAAATATTTTCTGTTTTTTTACGAAAATGTAGGGTCGAAAATGAAATTGAAAATGAGGTTTTTTGTCTATCCTTCTGTGGATAAAGCTGACTCCTTTTTTTCTATTTTTTTCAAATAGGTAAACTATACGTTATGGCACTAACTATTTTCAGGAAATTGGTATCAGATTCATCATTATTTGTTTAAAAAACGTAATGTTTATGTCAAATCCAATATTGACATGCGAAAACTGTCAGAACACGGCGGAACTCGACGTTTTTTTCATTATTATAGATTATTTCAAGTTTTTGTTAATGTTGACTTGACAGCTAGTTGACAGCTGCCAACTGTCAAAATCGTCAATTTACCATTAGGTTAGAATTGAAAAACATATATACGAACTCCTTTGCAAGTATTTAAAAAACAATAAGGCAGAAAATAGTTCTCATAGTGATTTTTGATCCTTTGACCACATTGGGAATCATATTGAATTTTAAAAGAAAATATCTGTATTAAAATTACTTATAGAATGTATACATCCAAATACAACAGTTTAATAAGATTGGACATAATTTTTTCTGAATTCCAAACTTAGACAATGATTTTAATTATTCGCCTTTTTCCTTATTCTGACCGAAATTTTGAATCCGCCATTTTGAAAAACAAAATTTAGACAGTAAAACCACAGAAGACCTATAGGTCTTCTGTGGTAAAACTGAATTCAGCGTACTCAAATCCTTCAGTGTATCAAATTTTGTTAATTTTAATTAAAAGTTGGGGTGGCGACATATTTTTGACGCAGTGGTTACTAAGAAAAATGACAAGAATCATCATGGAGCCACCGTTGGGGGGTAGTTTTTAACACAATACAAGATTTCTTATCCACCACTCTCAAGTGGGAACTCCTCGGATCTTTATTCCCCTGTTCAGATTTCATATCCAAAATATAAACACTTATAAATTATTCCTCCTAAAAAAATTTTTTCCGAAAAATATTAACCTCGATAGAGATTTAATATAATTTTCCTGAGATGGGCATTTTAAGATGGTATCTTGATATTATACGTTTTCATCTTCTTAGTAAGGAACGCTTAGTTATACCCAGATTAAGAAAAAAATATAGATGAATTATTTTAACCGGTTGTGTGTAATATGCATAACTTGTTTCTTTATTTTGTACATTGGAATCACATTCATATCTAAGCGCAGATTAATCTAGAGAAGCTTATTTTAAAATCGGCATACTTCAATATTTCCATTTTTATTCAATAACGTATTTTATCTAATCAAACAGTATTATTTTTATTGCAATAGAGTCAGAAACATCTGTCGAATATTTTATTGTTTTCTAAATTTTTAACCAATTTCTCTGTGTACGCCTCTGATTGCCATACTTATCAAAACATTCCTCTTTTCCTCCCCTCTTGTCCCCATCCTAGTTCCGAATATTAATTATCCTTATTATACTCAAATTAATTTGAAATCTTATGAGATAAATAAGCACAAAGATGACCTTGCTAAAAATAGTAACATATATAATATACACAGAGCGTCACCGGCATTAAACGTTTAAATCTTAGACAAGCAGGTAGTCATTTAAAATGGTTCTTTCTATGGATCGATGGGTTGGTAAGGTGGCGGTAGTCACTGGTGCTAGTTCAGGCATTGGTGCGGCTATTGCAGAATCATTAGTGGAACATGGTCTTCAAGTGAGTAAATTATTTTGTATAACCTTTTAAAAGTGAAAAAAAAATTGTTTTGGCGATGTGTCTAAAGAATTTGGCATATTTAGTAAATTTCATAACATTGTGAAATATAATAAACTGATGTATTTGTTTTTACATAAATTATTAAAAAATCAAATTGACTGTGCTAAGACTGTTGCTCAAATAAATTTCCTGGTATAGTTGTCTTTAGACCTACTCTGCACTCAAGAAACGTCGGCGTCTTTGATATTTACTGCACAGCCCAAGACACCGACATTTTTTACATGCATATCGCATAATAAGTGTGTAGTTAACTCTACCTAGACTAAGATCCAGACAACACAGTGTATTCCGTTGCAATAACTCAAGAACTAATTAATATACAGTTGAAGTAACAAATTATAAATATGTCACAAGAGGAGTAATTCCTACTTTATCAATAAGCAGGGTGTCCATTAAAGAGTGGGCCATACCTCAACAGTAGGTTGCTCTAGGAAAAATAAGTCGTTTTAGCTAAACATACCGTAGTAATACGTTGCTTCTTTACAAAGTAATGGGACGGAGAAACATTTTTTAACCTCCCCACAATACAATTGTGGGAGGTTACTGAAATTACCAAAATCGAAAATTGAGATAACATCAAATCTTTACGTTTTGAGGTCCCAGGAACACAAAAAGTGGTTTTTGAAAAATGTCTGTGTGTGTATGTGTGTATGTATATAGCACGATAGCGGTGAAACTACTAAACGAATTTGGATGAAACTTTGCATGAGGGTTTCTTTAGTGCTCTAGAAGATCTGAAAAGGTTTTGGTTGAGATCGGATTATGTTTAGTGCCGTTTTGGCACAACAAGTTGCTTATTTTGTAATTACTTACAATTTGTAATCGAATTGAAGAGCAGTAAAATTCCAATTTCAATGATATATCACACTTGCACCCTTTCGATTTGGTTTCCGTGAAAAAAATTAAAAACATGTGCACACATGACAGCATCCAAAAAATGTTATTGGTATTATTGTTAGGGCAAATATATTTTGCCATCTGCCAAAATATTTGGATTGGCAACCTTTGCGCATGTTGATTTATAGGTTATGGTACATCTGCCCATGACGTCACAGCTAACCTCAAAAATATATATTTCTAAAGATTTAAGAAGAATGTTACGTAGCTGTTATTAAAATTTCTGCCTGGTTCCCGTACTTTCAACTAAAATCTAGTACAGTGCAATGTTTATGAAGTTCTAAATACTTTGTCCTAATAAAATAGGATTCATTTTGTAGCTTGGAAATTTAACTTGTAATTAGCAATCTATTTTTATTAACCAACAACAATCAATAATGAAACATTTGAAGATATTTATCTAAGTCTATGTTGATGATGGTTTCAATAAATTTATAAATATTCTACAACACTATTTTTACATCTCGTTTCCTCTAAAAAAATTGAAAAATATGCCAAACAAAAACAAACAGTGGGTAACTACTGGAATAAGAAAATCCTCTCAGAAGTTGAAAGATCTTTACAAACTATCAATTGAATCACATAATCCGAATATCACTGATTTCTATAACAGATATAAAAAAATCTACAAAAAAGTTGTCAAAGCTGCAAAGTTACTGGATAATAAAAAAACATTCATTAATTCAAACAACAAAAGTCAAATTACATGGAGCATTATTAATAAATCTATAGGTAAGAATGAAATGAAAAATAAGATTCAGGAAATTCATATAGCAGAAAACATAATAACAGACTCTAAGCAAATATCAGTTAGCTTTAATAAATTTTTTATTGAAAAGTGTAATACTTTAAGTTCAAGTTTTCAAACAGATGATAATATTCCACGTATAACTGAGAGCAATTTTCCAACAATGTTTTTTACTCCAGTGTCAGAAAATGAGGTCTACGAAGCAATGAAAACGCTCAAACAGTCAAATGCATCTGGAATAGACGGAATTTAGTCAAATTTATTAAAAGCAGCTATAAATTTTGTTGTTCGTCCATTGACTTTTCTTATAAATAAATCATTAACTGAAAGTAAGTTTCCGGATATTTTCAAAACAGCCAAAGTCATACCAATCTATAAAAAGGATAGTAAATATGCAATGGAAAATTATAGACCGATTTCCCTTTTAAGTGCTGTGTCAAAAATTTTGGAAAAGATTGTCTTCAACAAAATTACGCAATTTCTCAGCAAATTTAATATATTAAATAGTTTTCAGTACGGATTCAGAAAAGGAAGGAACACATGCGGTGCCATTTTAAACTTTATAAATACGTTATATGATAAATTAGACATTAACAACAAATGTATGGGTCTATTTATGGATTTGAGCAAGGCCTTTGACATAGTGAACCACAAATTGCTCATTGAAAAGCTTAACGAATATGGTATTAGGGGAAAAGTAAATGATTGGATATCCTCTTATCTTTCAAATAGAAAACAGGTAGTTGACATAAACGGTATACAATCGTGTGAAATGGATGTAGGCGTTGGAGTGCCGCAAGGGTCCATTCTGGGGCCACTGTTGTTTTTGATATTTGTTAACGACTTGCCAAATATTGACCAAGAAAATAACATCGTTATGTTTGCCGATGATAACACATATTTATGTTCTGATAAATAAAAATCAGAAGTCTTAGAAAAGTTACAAAATATGGTAAATCGATTTATCAATTGGTTCTACTCCTACAAGCTGCACTTAAATGTATTAAAGACTGTTTTCATTAATTTTACGCCTAGAAAAAGCTTAATGACCGAAAGTTGTTTAATCAAGGCAGACCACATATCATTAAAATAAGTACAATCTACAAAATTTCTTGGTCTATATATTGACAACGATTTGAGTTGGAAATCGCACGTAGAAAATTTGTCATCTAAACTATCGTCATTATGTTTCGCACTATATAGACTCAAAGAAGTAACGCAAAGATCTATATGCTTAACATTTTATCATTCGAACTTTTTATCCAGATTAAGATATGGAATAATTTTTTGGGGTATTTCTCCGCACGCATCTAGACTATTTAAATTGCAAAAAATGGCAGTAAGAAACATTGTTGGTGCTACTAGACTTCAATCTTGTAAGCCTATTTTTAAAGATTTGAATATTCTACCCTTGCCATGTATATATATTTATGAAGTATTAGTCTACGTAAAAAATAACCTAGAAGAATTTATTAGTAACGATGATTTACACACATATGATACTCGTAATAAAATGAACCTGGTAGTACCAGATCACAGCTTAACGTTATATGAAAAAGGGCCAAAATTTGTTGGAATTAAGTGCTTCAACAAGCTACCAGATAATCTCAAATGTATAGACAATATTAAAGTGTTTAAGAAAAAACTATTTGCGTATTTACATGACGGCATGTTTTATAGTGTTGCAGAATTCTTAGATTAGTAAGAATTATTGTAATTTATACTAAAATGTGCATTATTTTAAATTTATTTGTTATATTATTGTGTTGTATATATGTCATTTACAAGTTTTTAGTATCTGTCAATTTAACATTAACTTAGTGTGTTACTAATACGTCGATTTTATCTATTTATGAATCTATTTTTGTTTATTGTTGTAGTCAAATTTTAACTGGATAACACATAAATATTTTTCAAATGGTACTTTAAGTGCCGATGACTTTTCCTATACCTTTGTACATTGGTCTCCTGGAATAAATAAATTATTATTATTATTATTATTATTATTATTATTATTATTATTATTATTATTATTATAGAAAAATTATTTGCGTGAATTTTTAAATATTTGCTTGAAGCCACTGTGGCTCCAAGCTAAAAATGCTTATACAAACATTAAAAATGAGAATAAACTTGAAAAACTTAAACATATTATGTCCCTTAATATATTTCATAACCTAAAAATTAATATTCGTAAAGGTTACCAACCCAAATATTTTTGACAATGTCAAAACTTTTTTTAGTTGGTTTTTTAAAGGTAATAATTGTTTATAGCCGTGTCCGGATATTAAGTCTGATTGATGGGACGCGTCACAATCGTTCATTTAATGCAAATCGAGCTAACTGAGCTAAATCTTAAACGTTCGAATATTACAAAATAAAGGCCTCGGACGAAGCTCGACTTGCTTGCACCTTTTTGATGGAGCTGGGAGATTTTAATTTGACGCATGCGTAGTCTGCTTAAATTGTCCATAATGTTATTGACTCGTTGAGGTTAGAGTGTCATTTGGGCTAAATTCTGTGATATTATTTTTTTTCGCTATCCAATATTCTACATAATTTTCTAAACATTATCTGTTAATACCCTTATAATACCCGGCAATTGATTAACATGCAACCTTAACAAACATGAGAGGTTATGTTTTAACAGATTGCTTGTAAGTCCAGTTCGTTCGATATTTCTTCATGAAATAAATGGCTCCAAAGTCACGTGCAATTTATCTGTTTGCTCAGTGCTCTGATTTCCGATGTAATATTCAAACTCAGCTTATTAAGATCCACCGTGTGGGGAGGTTCCAGTCGCTTCCAGTGGCTGCCGATTTCTTTTTATTTATTTTTTGTTATATCTCTATCACTATATACTCGACTTAATCCAAATTTGCTATATAGAGGTTTTTTGGAATGCTAAGAACAGTGGTTAATAATTTAAACGAATAACGTCTAATTTTTGTTTTGTCTTGGTCATTATTTTTTTGAAGATAAACTTTCTAGTAAAGTAATTTTTTTAATACAGTAAAAAAGGTACACGTGTTTTACATTTGTAAAATGCACCGTTTTCGAGAAACATGCATTTCAATTTCTTGGGACACAATATACCCAATTACGTTAAATTAAAATTATTTTATTCCAGCAGGCACACGGCTAAATCTGACAGTAAAATAATCTAGAATGATAGTTAAAATAAAAAATAAATAAATAAATAAAATTACCCTTGACGTCCCATAACTTTTTAACGAAGGTATGTTTAGCTAAAACGTTTTATGTTTACTCAAGGAACCTACTATTGAGGTATGGCCCATTTTTAGTGAACACCCTGTACATACCAAAAACAACTATTAGAAAGTCACTGAGTCACTTATGTTTATGTTTTGTCCTGTTGGGCAAATAAGATTATTATTTTTGTTATGGACAAACGAATTAGAAGTTACTTACCCAAAAATTTGGTGCATAAAATTAATATATATCTTTTTTACATAGAGAAATACATATGTAAAAATTAATCGGACATATTGTTACTGTTTGAGGAGGTCTAAAAGAAATACTGTTGGCCAAAGGTAAAATGTATTAAATAAATTATAAATGAAAGTACTTTTGGAATGTTTACATAATAAGTTTCCTTGTATTATGATCAAGAAGACATCTACCATTATGCCGATACATTCCTGTATTTTAGTACATCTAATTTACAATTTAGATACGATTTTTTGCCTATATGTCATATTGGACACAATACTTCATCACTAGATGTGTTATATTTCATATACAATGTTCAATATAAAACTTATTTATTTTCTTACTCAAAAGGAAACGAGATTTTGAGATTTAACGACATTTTATTACTAAAAAAATCTTCTAGTCAGACTAAAGCAATTTATTTTCGTATGTAATATCACTAGTGCTTAAAATTTTATCGAAAATTTTTTCGAAAGCGTGTTGCCTGGTAATATAAAGAGTGCAAATTGGCAGTTTATTATCTGATTAAATCCCGACCGCTTTAGCGGGAGGGATTTAATCTTTGATAATAAACTGCCAATTTGCACGAGTTATATTAACTAGGGGCAACTTAGCTTGAGAACAAATTTTTAGATAAAATTTAAAGCACGAGTGGTATTTGAGGAGAATATTTCACGAATAAATAATTCATTAAGTACATCTTCAATATTATGTTTTCTCATTAATTGCCTTCAGACGTTTTCTTGTCACTTTTTAGAGTTTACTGACCTTTATTTTCAATTTCCTCATTAATTTGATGTACAGAAATATTTCCAAACCGACTCATATTGTCAAAACAGCAAATCTGAAACAAACGCAGTAGAAATAATGGAGATTCCCTATATTTTAAAATGATCTAGTGACGTTTCTATGGCAACTAGTAAATAAAACGAGTTGAAACCTTAGATATTATAATATATAGACTGGCTTAACACCTTTCAGGCGTTTCTGAGGTGCAATATGACGAGAACGATAGAGAGAGCACTACATCTTCAATCTGCGAGCACTAGTTTATTCCCGATGTCCCGCCTATTTATTACTATACACTCGTGGTTCCGAGATTGACATAGAGAGCACCATCTAGCGCTACCGCTACTAGAGTTATATTCCATAATAATTGTTCATTGATTTATATTTACGTATTTAATCCTTATTTTTAACTTAAGAAGTTTAGTTTTTGATAGATTATCGTATGTAAGTAGGTACCTAGGTACATTGTTAGTTTGTTTACAGAGCGAATGTGTTTACTTGACATTTATAATAAATGATTTGCTTAATTTTGTAACTACGTTATTGAGCTATTGAAAGCTGTGCTTGACTTGTTCCTGTATTATGAGTTAGGTATATTATGTACAATCTTTGTATATTGTTGTTACCTGATTGAAAAGTAGGCAAATTGAAATAGTTAACAGAGAGGTAAGGGTTATAGCCTATATATTTCAGACAGGCTTCTCTTTGGAACTGACGATTGTTTACTATATATGTGGTGTATTTATGTTTGCCAGTACATAATACAATATTACAATTTACAAGGTAAGTTAACAATTAGTAAGCTAGAGAAGATATTTATAGATACAATTTAAAAGCGTGAGTTGCCCTATTTGCCGAAAATATTTCACGAAACAAAACGTCAAAAAATTATCGCAGTATTTGCCGCTGCAGCGACCTAAAAAATTAGAACGATAAATTTTGCATGTTGGTTCTGTCAAAAACCGATCTAGCTTGAATTACCACTAATAATAACATTTGATTGGTGCAGTATTGTGAAAAAACGGGCTCTCATTGGCTATAGCGTTAATGAGTGAAATAATCTGAGTAATTCTCCCAAAAAATCAAAAACATAATTTCAACTTTAATTATTGTATCATACAACATGTCCTGTATCGTTGTGTTCAAATTTTGGGAGCGTAAAGTAAAATTATTTGTAATACTAACAAACACAAAAGTGGTACCTGTCGATTGTTATTTGTTTCGAAGGCCTACTATTTGTGAATAGTAAATAAAAAAATAAAAATAAAGACTTAGTCATACTTGGGAATAAATAACAAAAAAAAAATTTAGAGGAGAAAAAAGCAACTTTTTTGAGAAAAAATTACTGGAGAAGAAAAATATTTTTTTTGTTATTTATTCCTACGGATGACAGTTCTTTATTTTTTTTTCGCCGCTCTTAGTTGCCTCTTAGTAAAATAAAATATCCGGAGATAATAATCATAAGGTTAATTTTACTCACCCCATTTAGAGGGTAGCATCCCAGGAGATGATTTTGGGATACTTTTCCTAGATACTATTTGCCTAAAAATATCATCAGGAAACGGCACTCGAAGATTGTATCGTCAATTCATTGAAGCCCTGTATATACTGGAACAAAACAAACTGGTTAGGGTTTAGCTTGTTTTATATTATATTTATTTTTTGTATACACTCACATATTGTTTATTCTGTAATATTTATGGATTATAAAAAACTTCACTATTAGATTGGAAATAACAGAAATACATGATCATAAATACGAATAATTAGATCGAATATTTGTGCGAAAACTTTTCTACACAAATCCGATTTTACTAATACTAATCTAACTAGAAACAAACATAAAAGAGAACGCACCAATTATATCAAGAAGCTTTCGATGCTTTAAAAACTTTGAACCTGGTTGCCAATTTTTCCCATTTACATCAGTCTTTACTACCTTTCATAATCGCAGGTGATATGTCTTCTCTGCCGCCGTTTTAGATATTTTGATTCGATGCCGTTTAGAGATAAGTAAACAACAATTATTGTTTTAAAAGTTCACTATTTAAAGTTTTGGCCAACTATTGCGATTTATAGCCCGGTGTGCGCTGGTGAAAATCAACTCAATGCAAAGAGACGATAGATTAATAATTTGTTTTACAATTTTGAAACTTTTACAGGTTGCTGGTTTGGCAAGGAGGAAAGATCGTCTAGATGAGTTAGCAAAGAAACTCTCTAACAAAAAAGGCAAACTGTTCCCTATTAAAACCGACCTAAGTAAAGAGGAAGATATTTTAAACGCGTTTAAATATATCAAAGAAAATTTAGGCCCTGTCCACATTTTGATCAACAACGCTGGCATTGTGAGGGCGACACACGGCATGACCGATGGAGACACTAAAGATTGGAATGATGTGATTCAAGTTAATGTAATAGGACTCTCCATAGCTACAAGAGAAGCTATAAAGGATATGAAAGCGAACAATATTGATGGACATATAATTCACATCAACAGTGTTGGAGGTCACGAAATACCGAATTTCACGAAAGCGAATATATATTACGCCTCTAAATTCGCTGTGAGAGCTTTGGCTGAAACCTTGAGGTTGGAGCTGAATTCCTTGAAATTGAAAATCAAAATTACGGTAATTTTAGAACAAAAAATTCAACGTGAATTATTAATTCTGTTTTCTTTTTTAGAATCTAAGTCCAGGTGTTGTTGAATCTGAAATAGTTCCAGATGATTTTAGGAAGCATCTTACTGACTCTAACATTATTGAAGCAGAACAAATTGCAGATGGCGTTGTCTATGCTTTATCCACACCTCCTCATGTTCAGGTAATATTTAAATTTTTGTTTGATGCTTTAAATTTAATGACATATGTACAGTTATGGAGCGTCGAGTGATATATTTCGAACAGATTTTTGCACACATGATATGAACGATCGCTATTAGTAAATATCACAAGATAATATCTGTTCGTTTATGTTCAAAGACATTTGTCAGAGGTACAAAAATATACCTTTTTCTGAAATCGATCGGCAATGTCTACATTTTCGGCGCGATTTCAGATCGAAAAATGCACAATTCCAGTGTTTCAGTCCGTTGCTAAGAAACTATCAGAAAACAGACCGGAAAAGATCCGTTGCCAAGCAGTGATCAACAAAACCGTACGGGAATATTACTTTCCCGGCCTAGACCGTAAATAAATACACGCAGAAAAACCAACTCACATTAAAATTGCATTTATTAGTAAGCAGTTAGATTGTAGACAAGGGCGGATCCAGAAAGGTTACTAAGGAGGGGGGGGGGGCACTGCGGCCGTACTGCGGCCGTACTGTGGCCGTACTGCGGCCGTCTACCACCGAACGATCAATAATTATATCGACATTTTCAATATTCAATAATAAATAATATTAGACCTTATTCTTCTCGGGGCCCTCGGGGGGGGGGGGGCAATTGCCCCTGGTGCCCTCCCTGGATCCGCCCTTGATTGTAGAACATAATAGAATAGAAAACATCTATTTTAAGAATATTACATGTGTGGAAATGAGTGGGATGTGTGGTACAGTGCTATATAAAATAATTTTTTTAATAATTTAGTGAACACACACTTTACAAAATGTGATATAACTATAAATATACTATAAAACTATAGATTGATTTAGTGAAATGTATATATATTTCCTTACTTATACAAGATTCCACTATATGTAGTTTGATAGTTTCATATATTATCCTGCATAAAATTTTCTACGGAATAGTAGGTTTTTTTAACAGCATGTTTTTATTTGCTTTGCAAAGTTTTTTACTGACAACATTTTAGTTTCTCTTGGTAGTTTGCATCGTCGTCCGGGAATGCAATGCTTTCACACCTAAATACACAATATACTATTATCATGTTAATAAGCAAAACAAAGACAAAAAAAAAAAATAAATGAGCAAATCATATCGCAATGACTTTTTAATCATTTTATTATTAAAAACATAATATATTGAAATAAAAAAAAACTCAGGAAGCATTATCGCGAATTATAAGGTATTGAATTGCAACGTAGATGAACAAAAGAGTTTTAAGTGGAATTTGTGATATTCAATCTATAGGAAATGTAGCAGATAAAGAAAAGGAATAAAAAATAAAAAAATATATTCTGTATCCAAAGGGCAATCATCAATGTTTCGTCAAATATTCCTCAAATGTGCCCTATACAGGGTGGGCCATTGAAAACGAAACACGCCTGTTTTCTGACACTTAGACTAGTTTCTTGAAAAAACGCTCGATTCTTGATTTTTGGGTGATAACTTTTGATGTCAAACTTGACATTGACACATCAACCCCCTATCCCCAGCAACTCCCAACTCAAGAATTTAAATAGCGTCTTTCAATTCTCTATGCGACAGCATGGTCGAAATTAGTTTTTTTCAATTTTTTTTCGTCCCCATGAAAACCACTCTCTAGATTAACTAAGGTGGGGGTATTGTTTGGGAAAAATCCTGAAACTCGGCACCTTTTATCATTTGAACGGCACATTTTGATGGCCCCAACAACCCCCAATAAAAACAAAAATTACGGTAAGGTAGTTGAGTGACCTCTCATTTTAAAGGTCTTTTGATTCTCTATGTGAGTGTATGATTGTTTTTAGGTTTGCTCGTGTTTTGTTTTAAACAACTGATAATATGCTCATTAATTTAAATTTTAAAAAGTATGCAATACATTTTTATTTACCTTCGGTGTTTATAAAGACCTCCCAAGACTCAGATATAGTGATTTGAAATCTCTTTCTGCCCTGAATACTAAACGGTTAAAATTTTTCAAATATTTGAAAAATATTAACCTACCGAGACTCAGATACAGTGATTTGAAAGCCCTTTC
Organism: Rutpela maculata; assembly: GCA_936432065.2. Lineage (NCBI taxonomy): Eukaryota > Metazoa > Arthropoda > Insecta > Coleoptera > Cerambycidae > Rutpela > Rutpela maculata. The sequence continues at coordinate 20,629,877 of OW386292.2, forward strand.
TGCCCTGAATATTAAACGGTTAAAATTTTTCAAATATTTGAAAAATTTTAACCGTTTAGTATTCAGGGCAGAAAGGGCTTTCAAATCACTGTATCTGAGTCTCGGGAGGTTCTTTATAAAAACCGAAGGTAAATAAAAATGTATTGCATATTTTTTAAAAAATTTGAATTAATATGCATATTATCAGTTGTTTAAAACAAAACACGAGCAAACCTAAAAACAATCATGCTCTCGCATAGGGAATCAAAAGACTTTTAAAATGAGAGGTCACTGACCACCTTACCTTAAATTTTTGTTTTTGTTAGAGGGTTGTTGGGGCTAGGGGGTTGATCTGACAAGACGCTTCAAAAGAGGGATTGAGTGACCACCCCCTTTCCCCATTTAAATTTCCGAATTTGAGGTTGCTGGGGCTAGGGGGTTGATGTGTCAATGTCAAGTTTGACATCAGAAGTTGTCCCCAAAAATCAAGAATCGACCTGTCCGAGTGTTTTTTCAAGAAACTAGTCTAAGTGTCCCAAAACAGTCGTGTTTCGTTTTCAGTTGGCCCTCCCTGTATAGACAGAGTTCACTTTAGACAAGTTATGTCGTTTTGTAATTTCGGAGAGACCCAAAATATAAGACTTACGCATATATTGAAAAATCAGTAGTGAACATTAACACTTGAATTAATGGGAACAGAAATATGATATTTTTTAACTATTTACCTTTCTTTTCTCTAGTGGAGTACCGTTACGAAAAAAAGGGCGTTATTTGTGAACTGGTTGATAATACATGGATTTGGCTCAACATTTTTACAGGTTCCTAATATTAAATATTAAAACTTCTACAACTCGAAAATTGCAGCTATTGTTCAGAGAACTGTGAGGAAATTCGAAAAAAAAAATTAAAATGCGAAGAACTTTGCTGAACATTATATCAAAATAAAGTGATTGCAAGCTCTCTTGTTTTAAAGAAGATGATATTTATTAGAAAAAAACACAAAATTTTCAAAAACTTCATTAAAAAAAAATAATGAAAAGTGAAAAGTATTAAACACAAAATAATTTAATATTAATATTTTTAATATTTTATTCTTCTAGAAATATAATACATTGGTATATATTTATATTTTCTTCAGAATCATCTTCGTCGTCATTATCAGTTAGTGAAGTAGTCGCACTGCAGAGGGGAACTGCAGCCAGATTTTTAAATTAACTTCACCCAAAAAAATGTTTTAAACATTCTGGTACTCTTGCATTAATAGCATGAAACATTTTATTACTAGGGCTAGTAGCTCAGTCAGTATAAATGAAATCGCTAAGGTGGTGATCGATAGTCAGGTGACGTCAGTGATCTTTTGGAGCTTGCTGGGAGGTCATCGGTGAGTGTATTGGTGAATTGTCGATATGTTGCGCGACCGGGGTTTTCCGTCATCTTGAAAAAATGGTTAAAAACCGTTTTTCCAAATATCTCGGCTTCTATTGAGGCTACGTAAAAAACAAATACGGCGTATTAAAGGGTGTAAAATTTCCGATGTTTTACGTGCTATACATTTTTTTCTTAAGACTGATAGATTGTTTATTGCGAAAGAAAATTTGCGCGGTTTCTCTCATTTTTCTCGATACGAGAAAATTGAAGAAGAAGATATTTGAAGAAACGGTTCTTAACCATTTTTTCAAGAAGGTGGAAATCCCCGGTTGCGCAACGTGCCTACAATACACACAACAATGATCCCCCCGACCAAGCTCCAAAATATTGCTGTAAAAAGAAGAAGAATATTTTTTGTAAGCTTTTGTTGCTATTGCTACTTCTGATATTCTATTTACAACAATTTTAAACACACAAATATTAAATAGATGCATTAAATGTTCTAATATTTTCTTTTCTCTTTTTCAGATTCAGCAACTCACTATAAGACCGATCTTCGACTTTTTGTAAGAACTTTCACTAATACAGATTGTTCAACAAAATCGAGTAAATGGCTAACAGAACATGCCATATCTGCTTTGCGTGGGATGACCAATTGTTCAGTTATAATACCCATTGTCGACGATGCATGATGAATATTCAGTTATCAAGTGTATCAAGCATATAACAGATTTGATCAGAGTTTTCATATGAAATAATAACTAATCCACCTAAATTCTTGAAAGCTAACAACAAAATGGATACTTCCACACAAAGTCTACTACTGACGACACAAACAGTAGTAGTTCTGTCTTACTCTAAACAAATGAACATACGGTATTCTTTGCCCGATTTTTTAAACCAATCTGTAAACACCATGTCATATAAATCATATCTACATTATTAAATGCATAAAAAAATCAACTTGTTTTATTTACAGTGAATTTTCCTATGAATGTATGACTGCGAAGTAAGTAATAAGATTCGAAAGAGAAAACCTTGGATCACTGCAGGTTTAGTAAATTCTAATAATAAACGGGATATTTTTTCTAAGAACATTTAGAAAAACCTAATAATGAGGAAATTAATAAAAAATACTACTCATATAGAAAGAAAATAAATGGTTTGGTAAAAAAAGCAAAAAATAATTATATAAAGCCTGATATACGAAAAGCACGTGAACAGTAACATGTATGGGAGGGTGTAAAAAAAACACGAACAAAAAAACACAAAATAATTTTGAGATAAAATTTATTATAAATAATACGGGAAAAACTGCCAATACGAGATAAATAGCAAAAATATACAATAAATATTATTCAACTGTGGGATATAAACTGGCACAATAAATTGAAAATAGCTAACTTCTTTTTTATTGCATCAACAAATGAATCTGAAGTTAAAATATATGTTAGTCAACTAAAAAATAACAAAGCTCCTGAAAATGTCAAATCCGAAACTGTTAAAGATCTAGAAGGTTATATATCAACACCATTTTAAAGAAGCAATCATATCGCCTATATATAAAAATGGAGAAAAACATTTGGTGGAAAACTACATATCACTGATATCAGACTTCTGTAAAATTTTTGAAAATATTTTTAAAGCCAGATTAACACATTTTGTTAAAAAACAACATACTATCACAGCAGCAATATGGATTTCAAGAAAAAAAAAACTGCACATGGTGCAATAGCTAAATTGATATCACTTATGTATAATTCTGTAGACCAGTCAAAGCCTTCGTTATATATCTTCCTAGACTTAGCGAAGACTTTTGACACGATATGTCACGAAACACTTATAAATAAATTACAGACATGGGTATCAGAGGTGCAGCACTAGAATTGTTCAAAATCTATTTACATAATAGAAAACAATGTGTACAATTGATGATATTTTGAATGAATCCGATATTGTGTCATATGATGTATCAGAAGGTGCTGGGGCCCATACTCCTCTCAGTTTATATAAACAAATACTTATGCTTGCTACTCCCGGAACTATCATCTCTTTTGCAGATGACACAGTTTTATTTTATGTAGCAACATCCTCGAAAATTCTTAAAGACGGAGTTGAAGAGGACCTAAAACAAATAAGACATGCATCTGCTAGCCTAAAATTATGAATAAATTACAACAAGACCTTTTATTTAGCTCTATCATCGTACACCTGTAATCTTCCAAATTTTAGTAAACTGGACATAACACAGGAAAATAAAATTATCCATATCAATGCAGCAGAAAAAGTAAAATATTAAGCATTGGCAAAGTCCATCTTGAGATACGAGGCAATAGGTTGTGGAGGAGCAGGAATAACATATTTAATGCCACCCCAAAACCTACAGAAAGGGTTTTAAAATTTTTTTTATGAAAGAAACACACTTTACCCAACAAAAATGCTATTTCAAAACTCTCAACTCTTTAGTATAAGGCAAAGTATATGTCACCCTTATACAACATTTACTTTAATTAGGTATTTAAAAATGATTTTATCAAAATAATCCAGTGAAATTAGACTTTTCTGATCTAACAAAATATATCCTTCATTTCTTTTATCGATTTATTTTGGTGTTTTAAAGAAAATATTAAAAATCGACAACGAGATCACTATGGCATAAACAATTATTCAAGGTCAAAGTTCACAAAAAACGAAGGCCAATTGAGGTTATTATGAAAATGAAAGATAATGAAATTCCGCACAAAAATGATCTCTTCCATTCTTTATGTACAACGAATGGCCTTATTTCCTCAGTTACTTCACTGCTGTATAATTCTTATTCCTTTGTATTTATTCTAGTTTTAATTTTTTTTAATGTTTGTTGATAGTTTTACATTTTTATTATTTTGGTAAACAATATAATATGACAAATTCTAAGAGAGTAAAATTCAATTCTTGTGATTGCTGATGTTTTTGTAGCCGAATGGCTCCCAAATATTTTTGAAATTGATTTATTATGAAACTAAGTTGTCAACTCTAAAAGCATATAAATTGTGCCAAATAAACTATATACATGGTTTAAATACGCTATTAGAGCATTTTTAAATTCGGTATTTAAAATTGCAAAAATCCATATATAATAGGGTGATATTTTTAGGGAAGTGCCAAAAGAAAAGATATTGGGCCCGTTCCTGATATTTTTTTCATTTGTGGTATTGAACTGTGAAGACTTCTATTAGTGAAACATGCCTACTGGTTCGATTTTTTGAAGCCAATCAAAAAAATATAGCCGATCGAAATTTTGGTAAAAAATAGAAAACACGCTGTATATCAGAAACGAAGGGCACTAGGGATACAACAAAGGCCAGTTTTTACTCATATACAATGACAATATAGACGTTCTTATAGCTATTATAAAATAATTAGTCTTAGCAGAGCCGCGAGACAAGCACTTGGTACTTGCGTTGCCTTCATCTTTACCGACAATATGAGTGATAAAGTTATTAGGGATCAATGCTGTAGGGAATCATACCCCAATTTCTGTCATCAGCTCCCGATCTATTAGTAGCCAAAATATATTATATTTTGATTATGATCCACGAATAAAATAAATCACAGAAAATCTTTTATATTGCTAGTCAATATAGTATTTTTCTGTGGACGATGACTCTATCTCAAAGAAAACTTGCCGAATAATATTACCCTTCATCTCTTATCAGAGACCACACTCATTTAATACATTTAAATCTAATGCGAACAATTTAAGATGCCACATTAATAATATACACTTACAGCTTCATAAGTAAGTGAACACTTATCTAACGACAAATAAACAATCGTAAAGATGACCTTGCTAAAAATATGAACGTATATATAAAATAAACACAGCATCATCCGCATTATACGTTTAAATTTTAGACAAGTAGGTAGTCATTTACAATGGTGCTTTCTATGGATAGATGGGTTGGTAAGGTGGCGGTAGTCACTGGTGCTAGTTCCGGTATTGGTGCTGCCATTGCTGAAAGATTAGTGGAGGAGGGTCTTCAGGTGAGTAAATTATTTTACATAACTTTAAAAGTAAATGAATATTATTTTTATAGTCTGTTCAAAGAATCTGGTATATTTATTAATATCATTCGTATGGCACTAGGTCTACCAAGCCTCGTCTTAGATTAGATTGTTAGAGAACCATAAATGTAAGGTTAACTTCGCCCTTAATAAAGACATGTTATTATTATTATTATTATTATTATTATTATTATTATTATTATTATATTAACAAAATCACAGAAAAATTTTCAAACCTTCAATTATACAATCACATTCCCAATGACATAAAATCTCTTGACTTCAATAGTTTAAAGAATACAATAAAAAGCACTTTTTAAAATATTGTCTATTCAATAAATAACTCTTTAAAGACACAAATTTGATGATACCTTTTTAGTTTGTCTTCTGCTTGTTTGGTATGTTCTGGTCATTTTATATGAACCACTTCTTCTTTCTTTTCTTGTATTTCTACATGTGTAGTATATGTGTATGTATTTGATAAGTGTACGTTTTTATATTTTTATGTATTTGTATTTTTGACTTGCCAAAAACACTTGCAACTCGGTAAAATAAAGTTTCTTATTTTATTTGTTTTTTTTTTAAATTATTAAGAAGGGAAATTAACTGCCCTGAGATTGTTGCTCAAATTTTCCGGGTACCTAAACTAGGTTCCAGGCATCGTTCTATTGCAAAAACTCAAGAACTAATGTGCAGTTGAAGTCACTCATTACAAATATGTGCACAACGTTAGTAAAATAAGTAATCTCTATGATATTAATATATGTACTAAAAAAATAACTGTGTGACTTGTAAATTAAGCTTTTAAAATGTTTCAGTTTTTGTAATTAATGTATTGTTGCCTATTTAATATTTTTAAACTCAGCACTTTATGATTATTTCTGTTTAGTCCTTTAATTGGGTTTATCCTGTTAGGCAAACAAAGATTTTATTATTTCTGTTATTAATGACTAACGAATTATAAGTTACTATCCCAAAAATTTGATGAACAAAATTAGTATATAAACAATTTTCTTTTTATCTAGCTCAAGAAATAATCATATGTAAGAAATATCTTGGACTACTGGAATGCATATTGATATATAAAACCAAATATTGGATAGAACTGTTTATTTATTAAATTATACATTAGAGCACAATAATACATTTGAAGTGTGTACACAGTAAAGTGATTGACCTAGAATCTATAAAATATCTATTATTACATAAAATATTCAGTGACATGTTCATGAATTTTAATATTTGTAATTTAGAGATGGTTTTTTGGTACAGTAACTAGAGGTTTTAACTTCAGAATAATGCTATATGAATTAGATTTCGTGCACACTTCTAGGACGTTTGACATATGCTGTTTACAGATACGTAGGCAATATTTTTTTGGTTTTGCCGTCCATTACGATATCTAGCCTACAAAAAAATTGGCAAGAACCAACCTTGTACCACAGATAATATTGTCTCTGCTTGTACAAAGTGACGGTAGAGTAACAATTTGCTCTAAAATATTAACATTTTTACAGGTTGCTGCTTTGGCAAGGAGGAAAGATCGACTAGATGAGTTGGCAAAGAAACTCTCTAACAAAAAAGGCAAATTGATCCCTATTAAAACAGATGTAAGTAAAGAGGAAGATATTTTAAATGCATTTAAATATATCAAAGAAAATTTGGGCCCTGTTCACATTCTCATCAACAACGCTGGCATTGTGAGGGCGACACACGGCATGACCGACGGAGACACTAAAGATTGGAATGATGTGTTTCAAGTTAATGTGTTGGGGCTTAGCATAGGGACACGAGAAGCTATAAAGGACATGAAAGCAAACAATGTTGATGGACATATAATTCACATTAACAGTGTTGCAGGTCACCAAGTACAGAGTTTCGCGAAAGCAAATGTATATTTCGCCTCTAAATTCGCTGTGACGGCTTTGGCTGAAACACTGCGGTTGGAACTGAATTCGTTGAAATTAAAAATTAAAATTACGGTAATTTAGAAAAAAAAACTTGTTTCCTCTATGAATTCTTAATTTTATTATTTTTTAGAGTCTGAGTCCAGGTGCTGTTGAATCTGAAATAATTCCAGAGGATTTTAAGAAGCTTTTTAATGCTGATAACATTCTTGAAGCAGAACAAATTGCAGACGGAGTTGTTTATGTCTTATCCACTCCTCCCCATGTTCAGGTAATATTTCAGTTACCATTTGATGATGATAATGTAATGTGTTCATTTGTGGTGGCAGTTTTGCGTTCACAATCGTAAAAAATATTCGCCACAGATACAAAAATATATTTTTTTCATGTTAATAAGTAAAACAATGACGAAAATCAATGAATAAGCGACATGCGCATAAAGATATATCACAATGACTAATTAATAATTTTTATTAATATTATCATTATAATAATTGATACAAATATTTAGATTATGAAGACGTTGATATGATGCAATTGAAAAAGATTTTATCAGTTATTATTTAATAAATTATTTTTAGAGACAAAATAACAGTATTTTTTCAACGACACATAGATAAGATATATTTATATTTAAACTAACTGATCCAGCAAACGTTGTTTTGCCATATAAATTATAAATTTTTGTCCAAAAAATAAAAAGAAAATTTCTGGATAGGGCCACCCTTATCACCTAGGGGTATAAAAAATAGCCTACGACCTATTCTGAGGCCTACCAAATATACACCAATTTCATAAAAATCGGTCAAGCCGTTTCGGAGGAGTTCGATAACAAACATTGTGGCACGAAATTTTTATATATTAGATAGTATTGTAAAAAACCGCTGCCCAAGGAATCACTACTTCCACATCCAGATTCTCTATCCAAGTCACTCACAACGAAAAAACTTTGTATGTGAAAATAATTGTTTATGGAACTTTAATAATATAATATTTGAAATCCTCTACCCCAAAAACCCATAAAACGATACCCCACATCGGTAGTGGGGTGGGGGTGGTGATAGGGGGTGGTAGTGGGGGGTGGACGAAGTAAAAAATATTTTGAGGTTTCTGGTTCCTGTACATACACTAAATCACAATTTTTTTTCATCCCCTTTAATAAGGAGGTGGGGGTGGTAATGGGGGGTGGCTAATGCCAAAAATTTTTTTGAGACCTTAGCTTCTCTTGTATATACTAAATACCAATTTCATGGACTCTTACCTGCTTTATTTACCCATTTACCCCAAATTTACCCCAATTTACCCCCCAACCCTTCGACGGAACAAGATGAAAATATAATCTAGTTCTAGATCTCGTTAAAGTACCAAATTTCAAGTCAATATCTTAAACGGTTCCAGAGTAAACGTGCGCACAAAAAAAGTTACAGACAGACAGACAGACCGACAGACAGACCGACAGACAGACCGACAGACAGACAGAAAATTTTTTTTCGCTCAAACTTAAAATCTCGACGTTTCATGACATTTTAAGCCTATTTGGACAATAAAAATTTTTAAATTTTTTTTTGTCATTACTATACTTCCACTGGACGTGGAAGTAATTAGTAAAAGAATATAAAAGAAGAAAATGGAGGATCAATGAGAATTTATTTATTCTTTCTTCCTCTTTCTCTAACTGAAACTATGGCAACTTTTTAGCCAGGTGAATAGGCAAGAATTACATTTTTTAAATATCTCGCAAAAAATAATAGCCGAAAGCACATAAGTACATTTTTTAAAGCTTATGAATTCTTTGTAATTTGCAAATTAAATACTAATGAACAAATTTCTCACCCGATGGGTTTGTGCTCAGCCCGCCAACATTCAGTTTCTCTGATAAGAGTATTTTTTGCTTAATTGTGCAAGGAATCAATTTTAATTATAGCTTTTTGAAAAGGAAGATGCAATTTTAAAAAATGGTACCATTTGCAGATTGGTTTGAACTTTTCTTAACTTCTAAAATTACTCTTGAAAATTGCTATACGTCTCTGTTAGTTGGTCTGCACGTATGTATGTATGTACGTATGTATATACGGAAGCACTCTACAGGTTCGCAATTCCTAACGGATCCACTTGAATGTTTTTCATCGCTTCGTCTATTATCAGAATAGAACCTTACTGAATTTCATAAAGATACGTCAACTAGTTTAATTACACAGACCCATAAAAAAAAGGTGTGTGTTGGGGTACTGATCATACCTCATTAACTCCCCAATCAATGCTATTAGGCTGAAGTTTTAAAGTTGAATCACTTTTGGAATCTGATTTAAACGAGCAATATTACGATCCAACAGACTTTTATTTGTGTTAAAAAAAATCCTAATATGATAACGCAAAACGAAGGTCAGATTTATAATAAACCCATAACTATATAACTCTGGGGATATAATAAAAGAATTTGAAGAATCTTAATAGGGGGTATTCATGACCCTGTATTCTCGTTTTCTACCATTGACAATTGTCGAGAAAACTGTAAATGAGTGATTGTTGACCAGGTATTGCAACTGATTGCTATTAGATTTCCATGTTCTTTATGATCCCTTTATCATTAAATAAATTTCAGTAAAATCAGACTTTTCTCTCTTTACAATAAACGTGAGGAACGAACAGACAGACGGACATTTTGAAAGTGTTTCAGAATTCGTTCACTGACACAGTGATATGAGCAATATTTATGGTTTTAGAAATGTGCTAATCAAATGCAATAAACGCCACGTATTTTTCGTTTTCGCATTTGCGAAGAGTATATAGTAATAATTTCAATAACCTATAATGCTATACGCATAGCATTCATTGGATAAAACAACTTACGGAGGGTGTGTATTTTTGGTTTTACCAACTATTTTGAATATTTTATTTATTCAAACATCATTATTGTTAGCGAATTTTAGAGAAATATATGTTTTTAGTACAAAAAAACTTATTTTTTTTTACATACTTATAGCAAAAAAATGACTTGGCAAAACTCTACCAAAGTTATTAATTTTTTTTTTCATTATAACTACATAAATTTACCACAATCGTGAGTTTTTTGCGAATTTCGGGTCATAGCACGGCTTGACTTTCATCGTAGGACAGATAAAACAACAAACCAAAGAAAATAGAATAAACTTTATTCTAGGTATTTTTTTACGCACACTCCACCATTTTCGAGTAAATCGTAAAAAACTGGCATGAAAATTGAGTGTCTGAAAGAGGCACCAAAACTGTTAAAACTTTAAATGTTCAGAACCAGGTCAATTTTTACAAGAATGTAAGACAAACCAAATTGTAGGCAAATTCGTAAGCTTTAAAAAATTAACACCATTATTTTTTGAGATATTTAAGAAAACGTATTTTTGTTTCAGTTAGAGACTCAAAAGAGGAAGTAAAAACGAACATTTCTCAAGTGAGGAGGTTCCTTAAGGACTGTTTTCGGCCCCCGAAAGACAGTTTTTTTGAACTTGTTTGAATGTTTTATTTTCGCATCCAGTGGAAGTTTGATAACACAAACAAAATTTGAAAATTTTTATTATTCAAATAAAATAGGCTTAAGATGTCATGAAACGTAGAGATTTTAAGTTTGAGCAAAAAGAATTCTGTCTGTCTGTAGGTCTGTAACTTTTTTGTGCGCACGTTTACTCTGGAACCGTTTAAGATATTGACTTGAAATCTGGCACACTTATGTATTTTTACGGGATCTGAAATTAGTTTATATTTTCATCTTATTCCGTTGAAGGGTTGGGGGGTAAATAGATAAATCAAGCAAGTAAGAGTCCATAAAATTGGTATTTAGTATATATAAGAGCAGCTAAGGTTTTTAGCATTAACCATCCCATTACCACCCCCATTACTAAAGGGGGTGAAAAAAAATAAAATTGTCATTTAATGTGTGTATGAGAACCAAAGGCCTCAATTTTTTTTACTTTATCCACCCCCATTACCACCTCCCTTCTACCACCCCCACCCTCACTACCGATGTGGCATATCGTTTTATAAGTTTGTGGGGTAGACGATTTCAAATATGATATCATTAAAGTTCCATAAACAATTATTCCCACATACAAATTTTTTTCGTTGTGAGAGACTTGGATAGAAAATTTGAATGTAGAAGTAGTGATTTCTTGGCCAGCGGTTTTTTGAATGATATCCACAATGACTGTATTTCCAATTTCATCATGTTTTGTGAAGCGATAGAAAAGTTAGAAATAAAAAAATATTTTCAAAGTACACTTTTCGCGTATTACTTAAAAAGTATAAGATATTTTTGTCCTCGACCAAAATTATACTTTTATTTTTGTACACTTTTCCATGATCATAATATACTTTTCGTCTTACGACCTACCTTTTTTGCGGGAGGGGGGGAATTCATCACGGACATTCAGCGCCCTGGATCTATCACGCTGGGTAGTGTTGTACTCTAACCGAGCTAAAACCCTTCCGGAATAGTAGCCCCCTCCCTGTCTTCAGTGTTTCCTCATATCCTGAAACCGCTCTCGCTTACCGTCAGAATAATGGCCTGGACATACCTTGCGTCTGTACGGGCGTGTATGAATCCTTTTGTGTCAGTCTTCTGCGCTGATGCCTTAAATTTGTTTAATTATGCTCTAAATTGTCTTTTAATAAGTTTTTCCTACGCCGAAATTTTCATTTATTCTTCAACTTAGGTCGATTTTGGGACTATAACCCCCCTCCCCCCTCCAAAGAGGATCTTTTTCTTTTCTTGACCTTTTCCATGCGGAATTGTTCACTCGATTCATTTTTAATAACTAATAGTGTATTTACCTGCTCTAAAATGAAGGGAAGTGGCAGTTTGACATTTTCCGTTAAACCTAACAATTTATTTTTTATCAAGGCCAAAAAACTTACCTTCAAGAGTTCTTTCAAAAATTGTAGACGGCCGAAAACAGGCCTCAGAGAGCCTCATCCTCTGTATTGATCCTTCATTTCTATCAAAAGAAGTTTAAGATATACAGATTGTAAGAAATTTTACAAGGTTCCCACCACCATTGTAATTTTGAATTCCCTGACCGTCAGTGACACAACAGAAATAATAATAATAATTGTTTCTGGTGTTATAGTACGTTCCTTTAATTACATTCTATGAAATGGTCAAAGAAATGCTAACGTTTAACTTTAGAGATTATCAGACAGAGTTAGTTTAATATTTTTGATCGATTGATTTATCAGCGTGCGGTAGGCATTACTGTCACTTCCAGGATCGCTGGGCTGGCTACGTCCACGCTGGGTTGAATTAGGGACATGCTTGTTGCCAGCAGCTATAGCAACATGACGCATGGTAATGGAATGTGGGATGGGAAATGTGGGTATTCGTGAGATGCGTTGCCGTTTAAGCTCCTTTTCTATGTTTTTGCTTCTAGATTTCTACTTCTTCTGAGTCTTCTATTTCTTCCGTTTCTAATTCCAACAGAGCATATATCCTTGCCATTTCTTTACAGTGTACTTTTTTTCTTGCTGTTCTTTCCCATTATGCTTGATCCTTTCCTAGATTGTTCATGATCCTCTCAATTATTGTTATCCACGTGTAGCATGGTCTCCCTGTTTTTAGTTTGTGGCCATACTGGTTCGAATTTTCAAGGGTTTGATGGACCCAAACACTTCTTGGTTTATGTTTCCAAGAAAGTTACCTGAAGTTTTTCAATATTTATAACATTTATAATGTAAGCAAACACGCAATACCGCAGAATATTCTTTTTATTATTAATACGTAATACAACACTCATTTGTGATATATTATTATTTTTCTACTTTTCCTTTTCCTTTTTGGTTTGGTTTACACTAAAATCACTGTGGAACTCTCGATTATGTGTGTAATTAATCACTTATATAATATTTTTCACAAGACCGCTAATCACACATACCACGGTATGTATTACTTTTCAAACACTTGCTATCCACTTGGCAACTTAAAATTATATCTTTTACACTTTGTATTTAGCTTAAGTGATGACGCATAAAAAAAGAGATGCTGAGAAGCTTACTTTCGGTCACTTCTAACTTGGGACTCCTAGGGTTGGTTAAACATTTTTTGTACCAAAATGCAAATATAAAATGTGATTCCTTTTTTACAAACGTTTTTTCTTAAATATATCTCAATTTAAAATTTTTACATCCATAAGCTTTTAAGAAAATTATCCCGATTTTCAACCATGGGGAGACCTAGATAAATATGGAAATATGGAGAATTGAAGTAGTAGTTACTCAGCCTTAACACGAAACTTAAATTAATAAAATCAGCACTGCTTACCTTTAATTGACTGGTTGGTACTACCACTTTTGATATTCTTTTCTAACATTTTAAATACATAAAAGTTGAATGTGTACATTAAAAAAGTAAAATGAAAACAATGTTCTAATATTTATTTTTCTATTTTTCAGATCCAGGAACTCACTATAAGACCGATCTTTGACTTTTTATAAAAACTTACGAAGAAAATATGCTTTCACTCTTTTAGATTGTTCGACAGGATCGGGTAAAAAATAAGTAAAAATATTGAGTTTATAAATTTTTATTTAAAAAAATCCATCTAAACTCTTGGAGCTGAAAAAAAAATTACCAGCGCCGTCCTGCTCGAGAGAGTGAACACATGGCTTTCTTTACCCTATGTTTTTAACCAATCTATAAACTCATGTCATATACATTTTATTTACATTATTAAATACATAAAAAAAACAGCTTGTTTTATTCGTAGTGAATCTTTATATAGCCTTGGCTCTGAAAATAGCATGCCCACATACGAAATTCACAACAGAAAGTTGTTTATTTTATTAGTAACATGAATTTGATATAATTCCATTGTTGATGAATTTTCAAAAATAGCAAAATACAGTAGTGGAAATGTTAATCTCATTATAGGGCGTGTGGTAGAGCGATGCCGTCCCTGAATGTGGTATAAAAATGCTAAGGTTTTTTTATAATGCCGATTTTGTACTTTTTTTAAATCTCCATTTTTTCAAAATTTATGTTGTTTCGTCCTTTTATTTTTAATATATTTATTTGTTTAGCAATAATAACATTTATTCATTTTAATTGTAATTTCCTTTCTTTTGTATATCGAAAATTTAAGTGAGATTGCTGTACTTGCCGAACAGGGCCGAGAACGCCCGACTGCGGGAGGATAGACCAACAGACATTACTTCGAAAGCTATCGCGGCACGTGCCTATTAGTGGAGTCAAATTAAGGATCAAAATAGGTTAAGGAATTCTCTAGCTACAGCAATTTTATTGTTTTAATTTGTTGTAGGTGTAATAACAAGTGCTCTGAGCAATTTTTTACAAAATCCGTCCATTGCTTCTTGTAGAATTTTAACAATTTATTTTTCAACACAGAAATTTTCTTCTATTTTTCCTATTACCTCATGTCATAGTAATCTTATCGCAATAATAATAATACCAAACTGTTGGCTATAAAATTATGCATAAGACTAGGCATATGAAGAAACTTCTTGATAATTTGTAAATTTGTAAAAAAATAAAAACCACCAAAAATAGCTTTTTTTTAACAGTTTAAGAAATATGATGTAATAATTCATCAATTTTAATGAAAGTGCGCTTTATTGAACTTAATCTCCGTGCCAAATTTTAGAGCAAAATATTTATTCAAACGGCTAAAAATCAACAATAATTTCGAAATTTCCCATCGCATTTTGTTTAAGTGCATCGACTCGTAGCAGGACAATTTTTATTTTAAAGTGTACTTCACGGTGGTGTTTAGAAAGAAAAAAAAATAAATTTAAACTGTAATTATGGATATTGCACTTATAAACAATTTCAAATAACTTCGTGATTTTTTTGTGGAACCAAAAACGATAAGAGAATTATGAAAGTATATGAAATAACCAACGTTTAAAAAAAGAATGATATTCTACTTGCATTTGAATCCGTGATACGTTAATTTTTGCGTTTCAGTCGATTATAAGTAAACATATTGATATTTTTTCTTGAAATTTGCGCATATTGTTCCAAAATGATATTTCTCTCTCTCTGCTAGTTGAAAATTATCCACAGTTAAAACTTTTTGAATTACATCGCATAAAGCACCATGGAGAACATAACGCACGTTCGAAAAAAAATTATCTCCCCACTCCCTGAATATTGTAACTAGGCAACTAACTTAATTAATGGTATACATTACTCCATTTTCATTATATCGAGTCCTTTTTTTAACATTTTTAGTATTTTTCGTATATTCTGATTCTTTTATTTAACGAAATATAATTTGTTAAGTTTTTATTCATCATAAATTCAACAATCTTTTTTATTTTATAATATTTTCGGCTCTTGTCATATCTGATTTTCCGTTTCTTTTTAAAATGTTTGTGTTTTGTGTCGATTTTCAATTTTTAATGTATTGTAACGTAAAATAATTTGTTTAGCCGTTATTTAATTAAAATGCATTAGAAACTTTCAAAATATTTATTTTGTGGGACCAGACTGGATATCTGAATATAAAGAAAATTGAAGACAACATTTACATAAATGATACTTAAAATGTATTCTGTTTATAAAATTAAAGTGATTACTTTTAATTGGTATACCTCTTTATCTATTTTTTTCCCCGATAAATCAACATACATAGATCATTTACAGGTTGCTGTAGAAGATAATATCAATAATAATTTAAATAATAAATTATAATATAAATATATAAGTATACAAATTTTAATGAGACATATGGCCAAAGTCAGTTGTCACTAATCTAATTTACTTAATATTTATATGAAGCAAATATGTTTTATGCGCTATTTATGCAATACTTATTATGTTAAGAAAAACAATTGAAAGTTGTATTGTTATTCTTTACATATTAGACGAAGCAGCATTCCTAAAATTACATATTGTTGTACAGAATATGTCATCATCACACAATTATTTCAGACATTATACAGTATTCAATGGTGAACTAGACTAAATTGATCAAGAAACATGTTTTCTGAAGTACTATTATAAAATATGCGAGCTAATATTCTATTAGCATATAGTAAGAACAGTATAGTGGTCCTAATTTTGAGCCTAATAGTGCTGCGAATGATATCTCATATGGAAAAACGATTTTCGAGAAAACGTCTTTAACAATTTTGTAAATTGATCTAACAACATATGATTATTTGTTTTTTCCGTAAAATTCCAATTACAGTTAGCCTTCACAGGCATCTCATATTACATACAGCAACTACTCTTCTTCAGCTATGCAGCATATTCATATTTCATGTAAAATTCCCACAGTAGGATTGCACCATGCTGCCCCCTTTGTTCTAGAACTCTTCAAGTCAGCAACTCTTAAGTTATAAATATATGTAAATTGTATTTTCAAGTCAGTTAATAGAACTCACTAATTAGAACAACAGTAAACCAGGATGTAATATCCTTTTGTAGATTTTAATAATGTAATGTAATTTTTAATAAAGTTCTTAAAAAGTCTAAAGTGTAACGTGTGATATAACAAATTTTAGCGCAGTCGCGGTAGAATCTGGAAAACACCCTTGTAACGGAGCCTAACTAGTAGAAAAACTACCCAAGAGAACAAGGACAACATCTCGAAAAAGGTGCCTAACTAGTGGGGAAGCTCTGTTAGAACAAGGACAACTTCTGTACAGGAGTGGTGGATTCTAATCCTTAAACAGAAAAGAAACTACGCATAATTTTAAGAAGAAACAATTTAAGAAGATTGTATAAAACACATTCCTGGCCCCTGAAAGTTAGTGTATTCGGCATCGAGAAAACCCTCTACGGACGGAACACCTAGTGAAAGAGATTTTTTTGGTGTGGGGAAATTCACGAAGCAGCATTCGACTTCCATTTCAAGCCATGGGAACATTAATGTAAGTCAAGGGATCATCTCGCTATTTTTCTAGTATATTTTTTTAAACGATTTTAATTTTATGCTATTGCAATAAACGTAAAACGCAAGTAAAACAGCAAACAGTTCTAATATTCATAATAGTTAATTCAAATTACCTCAAGTACATGGTGCAACACAACACACCTTCCTCTTATCATATTATTTTTATTGCAACTTAATACTATCTTATTTTAACCTTTTATCTCTATGCTCAACGTACCATAATTGTGAAATCTACATAACTATAATATTTCATAAACAATTTAGCTTTAACTTGTAAGACACCAGTGTCGTATCATTTTATTTTTCTTTTAATAATTAATTTAAAGAAAAATCTACTTAACCATTTATTTAATTGTTTGAAAATTTAAATAAAAATACAACAATGCCAGACAGACAAGATGAACAAATTGAACAAAATGATACCCTTACCATGGAACCTTACAAGTTAAGTGAAATCTTTTCGATAGTACCCGAATTTGACGGGAAACCACTATTTTTGCAAACTTTCATTACGGCATGCATCCACGCTCAGGGTATGGCCGTGGATGACCAAAGAATTTTACTAACCCTGCATATAAAAAATAAGCTTAAAGGAAAGGCCGCAGAATTAATTAATTCACGGAACCCAGCAACTTGGGACGAAATTAAAAAACTGCTCGAGTCTCATTTTGGTGATTCACGCGATTTAACTGCATTAATTCAGGACTTACAAAGAGTTCACCAACTACAGAAGGAAACTGCTATCACGTTTGTATCTCGCTTACAAACGCATAACGCCAAAATGCACGCCGCAGTGCAGAGACAAAGTTTAACTAAAGAGGAAAAAAAAGCTCAATCAGATTTAATCGAGACTATGACGCTCAATACTCTATTAACAGGCTTAGAACCCAAGCTAGGGCAAATAATTCGGGCTAGAAATCCTACCAAAATGCTTGACGCAATAGAATCAAACGAGAATTGCAATTGTCATATTTCGAATCACAAAAATTTCCAAATAAAACAATTAATACAAATACCATTCAAAATCAACAAAGACGTCCAAATTTGCAGCAATTTTGTTCATACTGTAAGAAAAACGGTCATAATTTTAATGAGTGCCGTACAAGGCAACAATTTTCACAAAACCAAAATTTTAGACAAAATTATTTTAGCAACCCGACACAATTTCCGAAGCCTAATTTCCAAAATTTTTCAAATCAATATTCTCAAGGAAATATATGTTTATGTATATTATAGAGGTAACATTCCACAGGATTTCTATTTAAGTACAAGCGACAAAAATTAAGAAACTATTTTTTCTTTTTTTAATGAAATGATTAATAACTTTCTTATTTACTGATTGATTTTCTTCAAAAACAATAGGGTTCTTCCTCTAGCTAACACTAACTTACTTTCCAAATTCAATACAATCGGACTTTTCCTTCTTAAATTATGGTGCTTATAAGAAACGTGACGGACGGACAGACGGACATTTTGAAAGTTGTTTAGAATTTGTTCACTAACACAATAATATAAAAGAAATTTCTCTACGAGCGATATTTCCGGTTTTAGAAATGTGCCTATCAAATGTAATATACTCTTCGTTTTTGCGAAGAGTAAAATAATACGGAAAAAATTGCAAATGCGAGATAAATAGCAAAAATATACAATAATGCAATTACGCATATGTGGGATAAAAGCTGGCACAACAAATTGAATAACGCCCTGTATCCCGAAATAGATAACTTCTTTCTTATCTCATCAACAAATAAATCTGAAGTTAAAATACATGTTAGTCAACTAAAAAATAATAAAGCTCCTGGAAATGATTGTGTGAAATCCTAAACTATTAAAGATCTAAAAGACACCATTGAGCCATATATTTAACACAAGTGGGGGTATATTTTCAAAATATTTTAAAAAGGCAATCATAACGTCTATATATAAAAATGGAGAACATTTGGTAGAAAACTACAGACCCATAACACTTATATCAAACTTATAAAATAAATAAATATTTTATTTGTTATAAAATTTTTGAGAAAATTCTTAAGGCCAGATTGACACATTTTGCTAAAAAAACAACATAATTTCAGAGCAGCAATATGGATTTCAAAAAAATCTGCAAATGATGCAATAGCTACATTATAATTTTGTAGACCAGTCAAAACCTTCGTTATGTGTCTTCCTAGACTTCGCGAAGGCTGTTGATACGGTATGTCACGAAACACATAAATAAGTTGCAAGACATGGGTATCAGCACAGCACTAGAATCGTTCAAAAGCTATTTACATAATAGAAAACGATGTGAAAAAATTGATGATATTTTGAATGAACCCGAAATCGTGGCATATGATGTACCACAAGGAACGGTGCTAGGGCCCATACTCCTCTCAGTTTATATAAACAACATACTTATGTTTGACTCCCGGAATTATTATCTCTTTTGCAGATCACACAGTTTTATTTTATGAAGCAACATCCTGGGAAATTCTCAAAAACTGAGTTGCACAGGATCTAAAACAAATAAGATATGCATTTAATAGCCTAAAATTAACAATAAATTACAACAAAACTTTTGCTTAGGTCTAATACCGTATAGCTATAATCTTCCAAATTTAAGTAAACTAGACAAAATGCAGGCAAATAAAATTATCCATATCAATGCAGCAGAAAAAGTAAAATATTTGGGAATTTATATCTAAGATGGCAACATAAAATACAAAATATTATCCAAAAAGTGATAAATTCAAACCACTGAAAAATTTACTAAAAATTCCACATTTAATAGCAGTATATAAGGCATTGGCAGAGTCTATCTTGAGATACGGGATCATAGGTTGTGGAAGAGCAGGAGTAACATATTTAACGCTACTGCAAAACCTTCGGAAAGGGTTTTTACAAGTGATTTATGAAAGAACTACACTTTACCCAACAGAAATGATATTTCAAAACTCTTTAGTATAAGGCAAATTTAATGTTATGTCACCCTTATACAGGGCGTCCCACCGGAAACTGCATCGATCGATATAGGGAAAGGTACGCATCAGAAAATTTTGAAAATTTACTATGTCAGTATGGCAAATCCAAGGAAATTACAAGAATTTGGCATTTCCGCTTATACCAGAAGTCGATACCAACTTGCTTATTTTAAATGGAACACCTTATATATTTTAAAGCTTTCGAGAAGAGCGAAAAATTCTGAGTCGAAAACGCTGTTTCAGAGATATTTGACATTTTATTAAAAAAAATGACAGGTGTAACGGTTTGTAATCATCTTTTTAACTCTTTTCACATAAACGATCCTCATTTGCTTTTTGGCATGCAAAAAGACCGTAAGGTGAGCTACACTTTACAGTTTACAGAAATACCAAGTGTACCAGCAAATGTGTTATAAGTACTTGATGCTACTTTATTATATTCTTCGTAAATAATAAACAAACCAAACCAAAAAAACTAATTACATAGTTTTATACGTTATTTAAATTTGGTACCGAAAATTGCAAAAATCCATATACATAATATTTTTAGGCAAATACCAAAAAAAAGAAAATTGGGCCCGATATTCCTGATATTTTTTTCGTTTGCGGCACTGAATTGTGGAGACCTTTATTAGTGAAACATGCATGCCTACCAAATTTGGTTCGATTTGGTGGAGCCAATCATAAAAATATGGCCGATCGAAACTTTGGCAAATATAAAACACGTCGTATATCAGAAACGAAGGGCACTAGAGATATAACAAAGGTCAGTTTTTACTCGTATACAATGTCTTAGCAGAGCCGCGAGACAAGCACATGGCACTTGCATTGCTTCCATCTTTACCGACTATGTGATAAAGTTATTAGAGTTCAATGCGGTAGGAAATCATACCCTAACTTCTGTCACCAGCTCCTGGTCTATTAGTAGCCAAAATATATTATATTTTGATTATGATCCACAAATAAAATAAACCACAGAAAATCTTTTTTTATATTACTAGTCAACATAGTATTTTTCAGTGGACGAAGGCTCTCGCCTCGTCTCTTACATAGTCGGACTGGCCATGCCCGCTGACTCGCAATCGCGAGGGGCCTAACACACCAAGGGGCCCGTTCCGAAGGAAAAGTAAAAAATGAGCTATTAAATTTAATAAAGTTTTTACCAATGATCCTTTAATAGATATTGAAAATGATTTCAAAAGACAAAGAGTGAGTGTAAGAAAGAAAATGCATGGTGAAATCGCTGGTAATTTTACGCCACAGCAAAATTTTAAAATAAATACCTTTTTAAGTATACTTGATAGTACTTTAACCAGCACTGAAGAGAAATTTGTACCTTTATAAGGATTGTGGAAGGTTAAATCCAGAAAAATTTAAGGATGTTTCCAATTTTTGTGATATTACATACTTCCCGGAAAATCTTTTATTAAGCTTAGTGAACAAGCTGGTGTTAATAGAGTCAATATATTGGTAGAATTAATACAATTTGCTGACCAATACGTTGCTTTGACAGCTGAATGCAGAGAAAAGTTCGAGGAAATGCGGCGAAGAACAGTAGATTCCGTGACTGACAATGAAGAAAGAGATGAAACTTTTGATTGGGTGAAAAATAATATTCACCAAAATGGATATAACTGCACCCAGTGCTTATCCTGTATTTTTCAGGTTCTATTGAATTTGATCTCTCAGTCAGGTTTATTTAATTACCCTTTATGTTGTGTATAAATATGTCCTAACTTTACCCTGCACGCAAGTTACATGTGAAAGGTTTTTTCCAAATTAAAAAATAGAAGTGGGCTTTCTGAAAATACATTAAGCCCTTTGTTACTAATGTATGTTGAAAATTATATACTATACCTGATAGATAAAAATAAAATTATTGACGAAATAGCGTGTTCTTCGGCAGAGTTTAAAAAAATACTAATTAGTTCTAAGAGTGCATGTGAAACATTTTTATAGTATGTAATTAGATTTTAAGGTTTATTTGTATATGTTTACATTTGTTACTATTTTGTAATCAATCTTTGGTCAACAAGTTCTTTCAGTTTTTTATATGTACATGTTTTGTGATATTAATTTTGTTGATTTTGTTTTCTTGATATGAGTTTATTATTTTTTTTTGTTTTGTTATATTGAAATGTTGTTTTGTTTTTTTGTTCTAGAAAAGTTTGGATTTTACTTAATGTTAAAATTCAATAACACATGTTGTTCTTGATTTTTGTTTCCCTTCAATACCTTAAAAGGGAGCTCTCCGCGAAATTCAGTGAGGGGCCCTAAACATAGCCAGTCCGACACTGATCTCTTATCAGCGACTGCACTCAATTGCGAACAATAATAATATACACTTACAGCTTCATAAGAGAGTGAACACTTATCTAACGTCAAATAAACAATCGTAAAATACGACCGTATATATAAAATAAACACAGCATCATCCGCATTATACGTTTAAATTTTAGACAAGTAGGTAGTCATTTACAATGGTGCTTTCTATGGATAGATGGGTTGGTAAGGTGGCGGTAGTAACTGGTGCTAGTTCCGGCATTGGTGCTGCCATTGCAGAAAGATTAGTGGAGGAGGGTCTTCAAGTGAGTAAATTATTTTATATAACTTTTAAAAGAAAATAAAAATTATTTGTATGATGCGTTCATAGAATCTGGCATATTTATTAAATTTTACAACATTGTGAAGCATAATGTATGAATGTATCATTCTTATGACACTAAGTTTACCAAGCCTCGTCTTAGATTAACAAAATCATAGAAAAATATTTTAAACCTTCAATTATACAATCACATTCCTGATGACAAAATCTCTTGACTTCAATAGTTTCAAGAATACAATAAAAAACACATTTTAAAATATTGTCTATTCAATTAATAACTCTTTAAACAGGCAAATTTGATGATACCTTTTTAGTTTGTCTTCTGCTTGTTTGGTATGTTCTGGGTCATTTCATATGAACCGGCTTCTTCTTTCTTTTCTTGTATTTTTACATGTGTAGTATTATATGTGTATGTATTTGATAAGTGTACATTTTTATATTTGTATGTATTTGTATTTTTGACTTGCCAAAAACACTTGCAACTCGTTAAAATAAAGTTTCTTATCTTATTTATTTTTATACAAATTATTAAAAAGGGAAATTAACTGCCCTGAGATTGTTGCTCAAATTTTCCTGGCACCTAAGCTAGGATTCAGGCATCCAGTACGTTCTACTGTAAAAACTCAAGAACTAATGTGCAGTTGAAGTCACTCATTACAAATATGTGCACAACGTTAATAAAATAAGTAATCTCTATGATACTCAAACTCAAATTTAAATTCAAATTCTTTATTCAACTTTATAGCCATATAATTATAGATTAGTTTTGTCAATAAAAGAGAACAGAAATGAGCTATACAGACATATGTATACATTATTTTGTCAAGATTAAGGTAAAATATTGTAAAGAACTGTATTTTTAGTTATAAAAAATAAGACACGTTAAGTTGTAAATAAACAAATTAAATATATAGGAATTAAAATTTTACAATAAAAACATCTACATTAAATATGAAAAACATTTACAAATAGTGTAAAAAAAGCTTATAATTATGACGTACGTACATATAATATATACATTTTCACGAATATTATGCATTTCTGAAATATTGCTCAAATTCTTTTAAATTATAAAAGCATTTTTCCAATAGTACCTAATTTTTTAAATCTTTTTGTAAATTTTGGCAATGATTATTTTAATAATTCAGAAGATAGCATATTATAGTACGTATAACCGGCAAAGTATGGAGATTTTTTATAAAAGGTGTGATTAAATTTGTCGATGTAGATATTATTTTTATTTCTTGTAACAGTTTTTTTTGTTTTGAATGTATCCCTGCAAGATTCAGTTTGTGTTAGACCAAAAATTAGACGTATTATTCTTTTTTGAATAATGAATACACGTGAATGCTCAGTTGCTTGGCCCCAGACTATTATGTTGTTTGACATCACTGGATACACAGAGCTGTAGTAAAAATTTATTAGTGAGTCTTCAGTTAGAGTATTTTTAAGAGTTTTTGGTGCGAAAATGGAACTGTTTAGTTTCGCACAGACATGATCAATCTGCTCGTTCCAGTTTAACGAGCCATCTAAATGAGTACCCAGGAATTTTGTTGAATTGTTGGATATTATTTGTTCAGTGGGACCGTTTAGATGTAAGTTTAATGATTTTTTTTGTACATACCTGTAAACTCTAGATATACTGTCTTGTTTGGATTAATTATTAGGTGGTTTGCGGTACACCAATCTACAAATTGTTGAGATACTCTATCGAGTTTGTTAATTATCTCTTGCCTTGTTCTTCCCGAAACAAAGACAGTAGTATCATCTGCATACATGAAAACTCTACCTTCATGTATGTAGTTTGGTGAATCATTAATATATAATAGGAACAATAGCGGTTCTAAAACACTACCTTGAGGGGTGCAAGATTCACATCAAATTGGTCAGAAAAAGAGTTTTCAATTTTTATTAATATATGTACCAAAGCAATAACTGTGTGATAAATTAAGCTTTTAAAATGTTGTAGTTTTTATAATTAATGTATTGTTGTCTATTTAATATTTTTAAACTCAGCACTTTATGATTATTTTTATTTAGTCCTTTAATTGGGTTTATCCTGTTAGGCAAACAAAGATTATTATTTCTGTTATTAAGGATTAACGAATTAGAAGTTACCATACCAAAAATTTAATGCATAAAATTAATATATAAAATTTTCTTTTAATCTAGCTCAAGAAATAATCATGTGTAAGAAATTATGAAATATTTTGGACTACTGGAATGAATGTTGATATCTAAAACCAAATATTAGAAAAAATTGTTTATTTATTAAATTATACATCAGAGCACAATAATACATTTGGAATGTGTACACAGCAAAGTGATTGACCTAGAATCAATAAAATATCTATTATTACATAAAATATTCAGTGACATGTCCGTGAATTTTAACGTTTGTAATTTAGAGATGGTTTTTTTTGATACAGTAACTAGAGGTTTTTAACTTCGGAAGAATGTAATTTGATATGAATTAGATTTCCTTCATTTTTGGCAACTTAATAGTCAAAGTTAAAGAAAAGTTTCTATGTTATGCGGGGGCTTGTTAATTTATAGAGGGTGGATGTCACCCTTTTTCAGGGGGTGGCAACAAAAAAAAACGAAAACATTGGAGCAGGGTTCTATGCAACTCATATAAATTGATAGTCCTTAAGTTATAACGATTAGAAAATTGGGATTTTAGCTTGAAAAAGAAGTACTTCAAATAGGTTTTTGTCAAGTGACTCGAAAGGTATTACATTGAGCGAAAACATGCCAAAGACAAATAAGAAAGCCACTGAATTGAGGACGAATTTCATTTTTTTCTAATTTCTGCAGCATTAATGGTTTCGGAAATTTGGAAGTATGAAGATAGTCTTCGAAACAATGTACTTTTTCACATATTTTGAATAAAAACGTCTCCATTTTCTTAATGTAAGTAGTTAGTAATTAAACAAGTATATTCTCTTATACTGTTTTTCGTTAATATATTGTATAGACATACACATTTCGCCCAAAAATTGTATTTTAAGCTTTAAAGGGATAAAAAAACATAACATTTTTGTTTATTTGCAAATATCTCAATGATTATTAGTTTTAACGAAAAAATGGTGGGCATCAAAAATTAAGCTTATAAATTGAAAATGAATTTATTTTTCTTGGAAATTTGTGTAGTGTAGATAGTTACGGAGATATTTAATTTTATAGATGGCATCCGACCGTTTTCAGGATGAAGTATTTAGTTTAAATGTTAAATATCTTAGAAACTGTGACACTTCCATCAGAAATTCTAAGGGACAAAATTAAATACAGTTAATCAATTTTTAAAATCATTTTTTGTTTGTTTCTACATCACAAAAAATAAAGAAGTTATGGCCGATAAATGTGAGTTTTCACATTTTATTTAACAAAATGTTTCCATTTTGTTATTGTAATTATTGCTCAGTAATTATTTCTTTTTTCAAAAATGCTGTTTTTCGTATTTAAATAACGTCGCCTATTCCAAAAATATAACCGTCCTACGTTTCAAAAATAAATTAATAACACTTTTTCAAATATTGAATATTTAAATTTATGGATGCTTTTCACCCCTTGAGAGTAAGAGCAAGTATCCGAACCAAACAGAAACTGAAGACGATACCTTTTACTACAATAATATTTAATAAAGAAAAATTATCATTGTATATGAAATTATTCCGAAATTTTATATATTTTTTACTTCTAGGTACTGTACTACTATTTATGATGTTAGTCACGGTACTTCATCATTACGTATTTTAAATTTCAAAAATTTATTCTGCACATACTTCTAGGACTTTTGACTCATACTGCTTACAGATACGTGGGCAATATTTTTTTGGTTTTGTCGTCCATTGGGATATCTAGCCCAGAAAAAATTGGCAAGAACCAACCTTGTACCACAGACAATATTGTCCCTGCTTGTACGAAGAGACGATAGAGTAACAATTTGTTCTAAAATATTAACATTTTTACAGGTTGCTGCTTTGGCAAGGAGGAAAGATCGACTAGATGAGTTGGCAAAGAAACTCTCTAACAAAAAAGGCAAATTGTTCCCTATTAAAACAGATGTAAGTAAAGAGGAAGATATTTTAAATGCATTTAAATATATCAAAGAAAATTTGGGCCCTGTTCACATTCTCATCAACAACGCTGGCATTGTGAGGGCGACACACGGCATGACCGATGGAGACACTAAAGATTGGAATGATGTGTTTCAAGTTAATGTGTTGGGGCTCAGCATAGGGACACGAGAAGCTATAAAGGACATGAAAGCGAACAATGTTGATGGACATATAATTCACATCAACAGTATTGCAGGTCACCAAGTATCGAGTTACGCGAAAGCAAATGTATATTTCGCCTCTAAATACGCTGTGACGGCTTTGGCTGAAACACTGCGGCTGGAACTAAATTCGTTGAAATTAAAAATTAAAATTACGGTAATTTTTGAAAAAAAACTTGTTTCCTCTATGAATTCTTAATTTTGTTATTTTTTAGAGTCTGAGTCCAGGTGCTGTTGAATCTGAAATACTTCCAGAGGATTTCAGGAAGCTTTTAACTGACGATACCATTCTTGAAGCAGAACAAATTGCAGATAGCGTTGTTTATGTCTTATCCACTCCTCCTCATGTTCAGGTAATATTTCAGTTACATTTGATGATGATAATGTAATGTATTCATTTGTGGTGGCAATTTTGCGTTCACAATCATAAAAGATATTCGTCACAGATACAAAAATATATTTTTTTCATATTAATAAGTAAAACAATGACGAAAATCAATGAGTAAGTGTTATGCGCATAAAGATCTGTCACAATGACTATTTAATAATTTTTATTAATATTATCATTATAATAATTAATATAAACATTTAGGTCATGGAGGCGTTGATATGTTACAATTGAAAAGATTTTATCAGTTGTTATTTAATAAATTATTTTTAGATACAAAATAACAGTATCTTTTCAACGATAAGAATAAGAAAAGAAATATTTATATTTAAATAGTACCTACTGTAAAATTAGTAAATCTCCCATATCAAAGAAAAAAATGGCGGATCAATGAAAACTTATTTATTCCTTCTTCCTCTTTCTCTAACTGAAACTATGGCAACTTTTCAGCGAGGTGTGAACAGGCAAAAATTATTTTTTTTTAATATCTCAAAAAATAATAGTTTTACCGAAAGTATACACATTTTTTAAAGCTTATGAATTCTCTGCACTTTGCAAATTAAATACTAATGAACAAAATTTTCGATGTTTAAATCCAAAAAGGTAAAGATAACCTTTTAAGAAAATTATCCCGATTTGCAACCACGGGGAGACCTAGAAAAATATGGAAATATTGAGAATTGAAGTAGTAGTTACTCAACCTTAACACGAAACTTAAATTAATAGAATCAACACTGCTTACTTTTAATTGACTGGTTGGTACTGCTACTTTTGATATTCTTTTCTAAATTTTAAATACATAAAAGTTGAATGTGTACATTCAAGAAGTAAGATGAAAATGATGTTCTAATATTTATTTTTCTATTTTTCAGATCCAGGAACTCACTATTAGGCCGATTTTTGACTTTTTGTAAAAACTCAGGAAGAAAATAATACTTTCGCTCGTTTAGATTGTTCGACAGAATCGGGTAAAAAATAGGTAGAAATATTGAGTTATTGTAAATTTTTATTTAAAAAAATCCACCTAAACTATTGGAGCTGGAAAAAAAAATTACCAGCGCCGACCTGCTCGAGAGAGTAAACATATATATGGCTTTCTTTACCAGAGATTTTTAACCAATATGAAAACTCATGTCATATACATTTTATTTACATTATTAAATATATAAAGAAAACAGCTTGTTTTATTCATAGTGAATCTTTATATAATGTATAGTCTTGGCTCTGAAAATAGCATGCCCACATACGAAATTCACAGCAGAAAGTTGTTTATTTTATTAGTAAGTAACAAGAATTTGATATAATTTTGTTGACGAATTTTAAAAAATGGCAAAAATAGCATGCCCACATACGAAATTCACAACAGAAAGTTGTTTATTTTATTAGTAAGTAACATGAATTTGATATAATTTTGTTGACGAATTTTCAAAAATGGCAAAATATAGTAGTGGAGATGTTAATTTCATTATACAGGGCGTGTGGCAGAGTGATGCCGACCCTGAATAGGGTATGGAAAATGCAACGGTTTTTTTTTTATAATGCCGATTTTGTACTTTTTTTAAACCTCCATTTTTCAAAATTTATGTAATTATTACGCATTAAATTTAATTTTTGATATTCTCAAATATTTTTTTCTTTATTCTAAATAAATAAACTGTTGATTAGAAAAAAATTCGAAATGTATTTCTAGGAAAGAAACTGTAATGATAACTTAATGTGTCAAATTTCAAAGTCTTATATTTTTTTGTTTTAAAGTCTTCTAGATGTTACAATTATTCTGAAAACTTTTCTGTTTTATCATCTTCTATTGGTAATGTAATACACACCTACACGTTTTATCAGTTTTACTAAAAGAAGTTTTACTAAAGGAAGACAAGGGAATATCAATAATTCTTTATTTAATCGAAAATTAAATGTGGAATTTTTTCAACAAAAACAAACATATCCTTTCAAAAACTTTATTTAAAAGGTTAAAAAACTATAATTTTGGGTAAAAAAAGGAGGATTAAAGAAAATATATTTTTGAAAATTGTAAAAATGCACTTTTTTGAAAATAAGAAAAAATGCACTCTTTTGAAAATTAAAAAAAACTCTATCCTCTAAAAGTACATAAAATAACGTACAAACTAAAAGAAAAAAAAGTGACGTACAATGCCTCCTTGATAATTGACGAAGAATTAAAAATGTTATTTCGTCCGCCATCTTTGACCGTTCTATTTGACATAGACATCCGGGATTAGTGAATTATATTTGATCATGAGTGAGTTTTATTTTTGGCTCGTCAGTGCCACATGGTAGAGAAAAACGAAAATGCAAACACTTCAACCAATACTCCAAATTTTCTTGTGGGATGTGACCACTAGGCACTAACGGAGCCATCTATGTAAGATGGTAAATATTGTTCAGAAGTAAATGTTTTACAAAGTTCGACTGTTTAAAATCATCAACAATAACTGCGAATGCAGATTACTAACTTCTGAAACAATCCAAGCGCAGTGCCAAGATGTTATTAGTTAATCTAGCGTACCATAGATGGCGCACTAGACTTTTTCTGACGTTTTTCAGTCTGGTTTATACTCTACACTTTTAAGTGCAGCAAACTATAGAACTACAAATGTCAGGAGAGCTGGTTGAAACCCATTGTATAGCCATTCATTCCTCAACAGTAGCAGCGTTTCGCTTTCCCAGGCTCCTCAGTGCCACATGGTACAGAAAGAGCGAAAATATAAACGCTTCAACCAAACCAGACTGAAAAACGTCAGAACATGTCGAGTGCGCCATCTATGGTACGCTAGATTAACTATTTATTTTTATAGAAAAAGAATACATAATATGATTTCAAAGAGAATTAGCGAATACAGGGTAAATATATATTTTCCAATATTTTAAAACCAGCATATGTCGGCATGAATCGATATTGGTTGTATGATATTACCAAAACTGTCTAAAACAATATGGTGTAAATGTAAACTTTTCAATACTGTACAAGTGTAGAGCCATCCAGTGGCGCAGCCAAAAAATTCATCTAGGGGGGGGGGCAATAGAACCGGCCTCCCCAGAAGATGAGGAAAATTTTTCAGAAAATGCTTGAAAACGGATGTGTATGTAGATTCCTCTATTAGATAATATTGGCATTAATTACAAAATATTTATTTCCAGGGATAATTTAGATACTGCTTTGTACTGCTTCTTTATTTTTTGACTCATAGAAGACGGCTTGGGGGGGGGGGGGGGGGCATGGCTCCCCCTGGCTGCGCCCATGCAGCCAACATTAGCTTGTGTGAATAAATGTTAATATCTAAAAGAATATGTTCTAAAATCGACTTATATGTATAATAAAGAATGGGACAAGATTTTAAAGTCAATTACGACATTACCTATGAATATAGATTGAGGGATATTTCTTAACCAAGATGAGCCAGCATTGACTTTTCGATATCTTCTTCTTTTTCTTCTTTTAGCAGGGCGACGAAGGGTCGCCGCACTCAGGCCTTGTGGCCCTTGTACTACCGCTACGAATTTATTGAATTCCCCCATTCAGGCCGGATTCTAACCCAAAGGCCAAAATCCTTCCTATAGGGGCATTCCTTATTTCCTACAGCACGGGAAAACCAATGCCGAAGTGTTTGTGCCTCAAGTTCATAAGACTAGGACAGGAAGTAAGGACGCGGATGGACTTTTCGATATCACAAAAACAATGATTGTTTATATAGGTGAATATCCTTTAGATGTTATTTTTTGAAAGGGGGGTTCCCAATATAATCTCAATATAAATTCCCCAATATTTTAAAGGTAATGCTTGTCATTACATTCAGTACTTCATATGCATTACTGGCAATAATATGATAATGGCGTGACATGCTTATATATAGGGTGTGCCATTAGTAATGGTATACAGAGCAATAGCAGATTTCTTACGTAAACATATTGCGAATCAACTAAGCCTGATTTAGTCCAAAGGCTAATTAATAGTAATCAAAATACAAGGTGTCAGAGTTTATTTTATTTTTGATTTTTTAAAATAACTTCCAAAAAAATGTAAATACTTTAAGCAAATTTAGTGATCGGTGGCTTTTTAAGGCGAGAAATTCAAATTTAGTCATAGTACAAAATACCGTAAATGGTGAAATTTATTATCAAAGATTAAATCCCTCCCGATAAAGCGGTCAAATAATAAACTGCCAATTTGCACGAGTTATATTACCTTCTTGGCAACTTAGCTTGAGCAAAAATTTTTAGATAAAATTTTAAGCACTAGTGATATTACACACGATAATTTATTAGAAACCAAATCACAGTCAATATACCGGGTGCCACATGCTAGTGGCTCCCCCCTATATTCCTCTTATTTTTTAACTTATTCGTTTGAAATTTGGGGTGCATAAACTACCTATAAAAATGGATTTTTGAACATAAAAACGGTATGAGACCATTTCCGTTTTACCCGGAAATGACCTCAACTTTCGATTTTCAAATGGAACACCCTGTATATTTTTACATATTTGGATTCAAGACAGCATTCTGAGTATACCATGAGATTTTCGCGAATTTTTGTGTCATGTTTAGTTTTTTAAGCATTTTAAGACATTCGTCTAGAGTGCTTTGGAACACCAAAATTTGTTCGACGGTAGGTAAACTCCAAGGGAAAAATATAATTTTTCGTTTTATTTCATTAATGTTTACGAAGCCTCCAAAATTGAACAAATCATTTTATTATCGAAAACTTTTTTTTAAATAGGAAGGTGGTGGCTCATAGTGTTCAATAAATTATAGATTTTTTTCTGAATTCATTGACATCCATTTCAAATCTATGCTATTTGCTTTTCTATTTTATTAAATTTATTTAAAAATAAAAAATCACTTTCAAAATAATTTTTATTGATCCTTAGTTTGCAGTAGTAGTACTTATACCTATTAAGAAACAAAAGAGCGAACCAAAAGGCTATTATTCAGAAAAAGGTAGTTATTCACATTGCATTATTAGACATTTGATTTTTGCAAAGGCAACTACGTTAAAGTTCAAGAAAAGTTATATGAAAGTGATTTTTTTATTTTTAAATAAATTTAATAAAATAGAAAAACAAATAAGCATAGACTTGAAATGGATATCAATGAATTCAGAAAAAAATCTATAATTTATTGAACACTATGAGCCACCCACCTTCCCATTTGAAAAAAAAAAGTTTTCTATAAAAAGTGATTTGTTCAATTTTGGAGGCTTCGTAAATAGTTATTAATGAAATTAAACGAAAAATTATATTTTTCCCTTGGGCTTTACCTACCGTAGAACAAATGATATTCCAAAGCACTCTAGACGAATGTCTTAAAATGCTTAAAAAACTGAACATCGACTCAAAAATTCGCGAAAATCTCATGGTATACTCAGAATGTCATCTTGAATCCAAATATACAGTGTGTTTCACTTCTCGTGAAGACACCCCTGTATCTTTTTTATTTGTTGCCGAATTAATTTCAAATTTTTATCAGCCATACAAGTCCATAAGGTGACTTTATTCAACACATAAATGCCGTCTAAATCTAAAACGCGGGCCTACTGCGATAAAAAGAAAATGTCAATTTTCGAGAAATCATAGTAGGCTTAGAGATAGACAAAAATTTTGTTAACAAAAGTTGTTCAGAATCACTTGATATGCCCCTCTGTAAAATTTTGTGAAAATCGGAATATTTTCAAAAAATAATTTTTGTTTCACTTCTCGTGAAGACACCCCTGTATCTTTTTTATTTGTGGCCGAATTAATTTCAAATTTTTATCAGCCATACAAGTCCATAAAGTGACTTTATTCAATACATAAATGCCGTTTAAATCTAAAACGCCGGCCTACTGCGATAAAAAGAAAATGTCAATTTTCGAGAAACCATAGTAGGCTTAGAGATAGACAAAAATTTAATTTTGTTAACAAAAGTTGTTCGGAATCACTTGATATGCCCCCCTGTAAAATTTTGTGAAAATTGGAATATTTTCAAAAAAAAAATTTTTGTTTCACTTCTCGTGAAGACACCCCTGTATCTTTTTTATTTGTGGCCGAATTAATTTCAAATTTTTATCAGCCATACAAGTCCATAAAGTGACTTTATTCAATACATAAATGCCGTTTAAATCTAAAACGCCGGCCTACTGCGATAAAAAGAATATGTCAATTTTCGAGAAATCATAGTAGGCTTAGAGATAGACAAAAATTTTGTTAACAAAAGTTGTTCGGAATCACTTGATATGCCCCCCTGTAAAATTTTGTGAAAATCGGAATATTTTCAAAAAAAAAGTTTTTTGTTTCACTTCTCGTGAAGACACCCCTGTATCTTTTTTATTTGTGGCCGGATTAATTTCAAATTTTTGTCAGCCATACAACTCCATAAGGTGACTTTATTCAACACATAAATGCCGTCTAAATCTAAAACGCCTGCCTACTGCGATAAAAAGAAAATGTTAATTTTCGAGAAATCATAGTAGGCTTAGAGATAGACAAAAATTTTGTCAATGAAAGTTGTTCAGGATCATTTCATACGCCCCATGTCGTCTAAATCTAAAATGCCGGCCTTAGAATAATTAAAATTAAAATCTAATTACTTTAATGAGTTTTAACATCTGTCAACAATATGTAGGTTGGTAGGATGCTGTCATATAACGAATTCTTTTTGAATTAAATTGGTGGCCCTGAAAAGGGCCGTTGTTTTTACAGAGAAGACTACTAATAATGAATGATAATATTGTCGGAAAAAAAAATACAGATAAAGCAAAAGCCGCAGTGTTAGAATAGTTCAAAAATAAAAGAAGTTAATGGTTTTTTTTACTTATTTATTATATTGCGCCCCTTTCCACTAACCCACCCTCAAGTGTAATACACTTCTCAATCCGTTTTCTGTTATTTTTTACAACTCTTCGCAGTTCTTGAGCTGTAACTTCTAAACATGCTTGCCTTATCCTCTCACAAAGCTGCTCTATATTTTGAGGTCTGGTCATATAAACTTTGTTTTTAATGTGACCCCAAAAATAAAAATCCATTGGAGTGAGATCAGGTGATCTGGGTGGCCAATGTATTAAAGGGCTATTTCGTCCTATCCATCTTTGGGGAAAATGTTCATTCATCCATGCTCTCACTACTACGGAATTGTGGATAGATGCTCCGTCGAGTTGAAAATATAATTGTTCCAAAGGAAAATCAACAATTGCATTCCAAAGATCATTATTTAAAAATTCTAGCAAATTTAACGCATTTATATTTTGAAAAAAGAAAAACGGCCCTATTATTGTTTCGTTAAAAATTCCGCACCACACATTTACTTTCTGGGAATATTGCCTTTTACAATTTATTATCCAATCAGGATTTTCTACTGCCCAGAACCTAGAGTTTTGTGATGACACTACCCCGTTGGTGGAGAAAGTTGCCTCGTCCGTGAAAATTACTTTCTTCAAGAAGTCTCTATTGTTTAAATAATTACCTTGGATCCATAAACAATATTCTAATCTTCTCTCTTCATCACCTTCCTCCAAGGTATGTAAAAATTTTGGTTTAAACGGTTGTAGCTTATGGCGTTTTAAACATCTCTAAATTTTTGATGCCGACAAATTAAGGTCACAAGCCATATTTCGAAGACTGGTAGTGGGATTGGCGTTAAACGCCGCTAATATAACATTATCATCTCCGTGATTTCGATTAAGATGTACTCTCGGTTTAAGCACATTGCCAGTTGTATTGAACAAGTGACATATTCTTGCTACGGTACCATGGTGTATTGGTTGTCTTAGAGGATGTCTTAAATTAAATTCTTCTGCTGCTTCTCTTGAAGACCGTACATTTTCACCGACTATCTTTATTATTTCAATTTTTTCATCGGTAGTTAAAAGTATTCTAACCATTATGAGAAAAGATATGAAATAAGGAAACTTTAGTATGAATAAAATTATTAAAACAAGAAAAACTAACAAACTCCACAGAAAATAACAACAATCACTTCTGTCATGAAAGCAATGACGAAATAAATAAAACAATACATATCGACAGTTAATTTCACGGCACTCTTTACATTCAACGCAATAAAACCGTCCATGTTCCTAAATTTCTGAGCCGATAAGGAGGAAGGATATGATGGAGAGTTACTCCTCCAGAAGAGAGATAACAAAAAGAAAAAAAGAAAAGATATTACATTCAACTTGATATGTAAAAATAAAAAGCCCTTTTAGTGTTTTATTGAATGCTGATTTTTGTTCACAACTTTCATTTGTTGGAAAAAGTTCTCTTTATGTGTTCTCTTTTTTTGAAAATATTCCGATTTTCATAAAATTTTACAGAGGGGCATATGAAGTGATCCTGAACAACTTTTATTAACAAAATTTTTGTCTATCTCTAAGCCTACTATGATTTCTCGAAAATTAACATTTTATTTTTATCGCAGTAGGCAGGGGTTTTAGATTTAGACGGCATTTATGTATTGAATAAAGTCACCTTATGGATTTGTTTGGCTGATAAAAATTTGAAATTAATTCGGCCGCAAATAAAAAAGATACAGGGGTGTCTTCACGAGAAGTGAAACAAAATTTTTTTTTTTGAAAATATTCCGATTTTCACAAAATTTTACAGGGGGACATATCAAGTGATTCCGAACTACTTTTGTTAACAAAATTTTTGTCTATCTCTAAGCCTACTATGATTTCTCGAAAATTAACATTTTCTTTTTATCACAGTAGGCCGGCGTTTTAGATTTAGACGGCATTTATGTGTTGAATAAAGTCACCTTATGGACTTGTATGGCTGATAAAAATTTGAAATTAATTCGGCCACAAATAAAAAAGATACAGGTGTCTTCACGAGAAGTGAAACAAAAAATTTTTTTTTGAAAATATTCCGATTTTCACAAAATTTTACAGGGGGACATATCAAGTGATTCTGAACAACTTTTGTTAACAAAATTTTTGTCTATCTCTAAGCCTACTATGATTTCTCGAAAATTAACATTTTATTTTTATCGCAGTAGGCAGGGGTTTTAGATTTAGACGGCATTTATGTATTGAATAAAGTCACCTTATGGATTTGTTTGGCTGATAAAAATTTGATATTAATTCGGCCACAAATAAAAAAGATACAGGGGTGTCTTCATGAGAAGTGAAACAAAAATTTTTTTTTTTGAAA
Organism: Rutpela maculata; assembly: GCA_936432065.2. Lineage (NCBI taxonomy): Eukaryota > Metazoa > Arthropoda > Insecta > Coleoptera > Cerambycidae > Rutpela > Rutpela maculata. The sequence continues at coordinate 20,666,443 of OW386292.2, forward strand.
ATATTCCGATTTTCACAAAATTTTACAGGGGGACATATCAAGTGATTCCGAACTACTTTTGTTTACAAAATTTTTGTCTATCTCTAAGCCTACTATGATTTCTCGAAAATTAACATTTTCTTTTTATCACAGTAGGCCGGCGTTTTAGATTTAGACGGCATTTATGTGTTGAATAAAGTCACCTTATGGACTTGTATGGCTGATAAAAATTTGAAATTAATTCGGCCACAAATAAAAAAGATACAGGGGTGTCTTCACGAGAAGCGAAACAAAAAATTTTTTTTTGAAAATATTCCGATTTTCACAAAATTTTACAGGGGGACATATCAAGTGATTCCGAACAACTTTTGTTAACAAAATTTTTGTCTATCTCTAAGCCTACTATGATTTCTCGAAAATTGACATTTTCTTTTTATCGCAGTAGGCCGGCGTTTTAGATTTAGACGGCATTTATATGTTGAATAAAGTCACCTTATGGACTTGCATGGCTGATAAAAATTTGAAATTAATTCGGCAACAAATAAAAAAGATACAGGGGTGTCTTCACGAGAAGTGAAACACACTGTATAAAAATATTCCATTTAAAAATCGAAAGTTACGGTCATTTCCGGGTAAACCGGAAATGCTCTCATACCGTTTTTTATTTGCAAAAATCCATTTTTACAGGTAGTTTATGCACCCCAAATTTCAAATGGATAAGTTAAAAAATAGAGAAAATAGAGGGAGGAGCCACTAACCTGTGGCACCCGGTGTATACTGCTTACTATGGCTATGGCTGGACTATCACCTATAATACACCTAGACCATTGATAACACCGAGATAATTTTGTCATAGAGACTGCTGAAAGCGTGTTGCTTGGTAATAGCCGGAGGGCTATTACCTTTAAGCAACACGCTTTCAGCATTCTCTGCGACAAAATTTTGAGTATTTATCGATGCTCGAGGTGTACTCGGTAAGATATCCAATATTCAATTAGTATTTTCTGTTAAAAAATATTATTTTGGATATTCAGCAGATAACTTTCAAAGAAAACATTCGTTTCTTTCATATACCATTGGTGCAAGTCTGACCAAAAAGGAAGATCCCCCTACGGTGACTTGTCGACCTCTTTCATGCACCTACCATATCTAAGATTCAGCATGAAAAGCATGAATAAAACAACCACTCTTTCTATATATTGATTATTCAAGTCTGATCATGCTAATATATATAATATTAAGTATCTCTAGCCCTACCTAGAGGATACTACGTCACAATCAAACTTTTATTACATTTCAAAGTCAAGAAAATACTAAAAAGCACAAAGATAATAGGTAGGGCTAGAGATACTTAATATTATATATATTAGCATGATCAGACTTGAATCATCAATATATAGAAAGAGTGGTTGTTTTATTCATGCTTTTCATGCTGAATCTTAGATATGGTAGATGTATGAAAGAGGTCGACAAGTCACCGTAGGGGGAGTCTTGTTGATCTTCCTTTTTGGTCAGACTTGCACCAATGGTATATAAAAAAAACGAATGTTTTCTTTGAAAGTTATCTGCTGAATACCCAAAATAATATTTTTTAACAATGATGTAAGCAGAAATAATAGGTATTTATTTATTAGTATTTTCTGATCGAACAAAATTCTAAAAATATTTTCTATGTATCCTTTTTACTTTTAACGGTGTTTTTGGGCGTATCCTCTAATACAATTTGATTAATTGAATCGTTTACCAAACCTTTGTAAATACCCTAAACCTTTACCAAACCTTTTATAAATTTATTTTCAGTTTGACATTTGTCGAATTTTAATCTGATATTTGAACATATCATGTGTATCTTGCCTGATAACACCACATGTATACGTATTATCGCTGTAACCTCTTACTGATTGGATAAATTTTGACAAATGACATGAAATGATTGGTTAACACATTTAGTAAAAAATTATCATATATAAGTGATATCTGACGTAAACAGGCTCAAAATAATTAGAAATAATCTAGGGTCAGAGGAGCTATTATAATTAAAATTTAGTTGATTAGGTAAAATATTGTTTCTATATTATCTATTTACGTATTTTCACAAGGTCTTTATCCTAGACATTAATATGATTACATATAGTATATTACACTGAAATATGAATACTTTGTACTGCATTATATTCAGTTGAAATAAAAAATATATCAATAATAAAAAGGAATAATAATAATAAGAAATATATTCAATCAAATTAAGAATAAATGAAAAATTGGGATCGACATGCCCAACTTGCAAAGCACACACATTTAAAAATTTTGTCCGGTCATAATATACTTATTTAATTAAATCTACAGATGTGAGATTACAATAAATCTACACCATCATTAGTGAGGTGGACAATATGATAAACTTTCACGTAAAAATGACATTGCGAAAAAATATCAATATAAAATGTAGAGTTTCATCTCACCTGTACGTTTAAATTTCAGACATTAAAGTAGATATAGTTATTTACAATGGTGCTTTCTATGGATCGATGGGTTGGTAAGGTGGCAATAGTCACTGGTGCTAGTTCGGGTATTGGTTCTGCCATCGCAGAATCATTAGTGGAACATGGTCTTCAAGTGAGTAAATTCTTTTAAGTCACTTTTAAAAATCGAAATGTATGGATCTAAAAAATTGAGCTGAAGAAACAATTGAGTCACACGCTCACTGTATTTCATCATTACGTAGATTAAATTTTAAAAATTATAGGTATATACATTGTTCTAAAATAAAACAAAAAATTAGCAATCAATTTTTTGTTCAAAAGAGAGTGAAACTGCCCTGGACATCTAACGTCTTTATATTAACAGACACATTATCTAGGTGGACAAAGGCAATTCATTTTATAAATACCCATATTTTGATGTTCAAGGGCAAAAATTAGAAGTCTACTAGGTATCTAAATTTAAATACTTAGACAAATATTAGATTTAAAATATATGAAAATAATACACTATGCACTGGTCCCAACTAAGATAAGGTATGGTCACCTGCAGAGGAGCTTACAACGCATACATAAAGAACTTTTCAAAAGTGGATTCTATGAATAATATTTTGTAAAATTGTATTTCATTCTAGTGATTCACTCTACTCTTGGCACAAATATTAATATTAAACAACTTTACTGCTCTGCCTTAATCTTTGAACAGAAGAAATCTAAATAAAAAAATAGTATTACTCTTTCTTATACAACAAGGTATAAACAAGGGCCTTTTGTAATACCCTAAGTAACAAAAACAATAACCCATCGGTGCTCTTCCTTTCTAGGTCCTAAAGTATGCAACCAAATATCGCTTAGCTTAAAACTATCAAATTCCGCTTCTATGTTTAAATCTAATATCAAACTATGGTTATTATCAAACACTAGAAAATATACGCACAAATTAATTGTAATAAAAAATACTTACAATGAATAAATTAAAAAAATCGTCTGCTTTAAATTACTGTCATGAAATAGAAATTATACTCCCAGTATTTGAAATAATATTTCTACGATATCTGCATTTAAATACTGAATTAATATGTCACCTCAACTGAAATTCGTCACCCAGTATCAAACCTCAAACCACCATTAAATATAAGGAATACATTTTATATGTACTTTATATTTCACAACTACATATTACTGTATTAATGGTAAAGTTTGTACATTTTTAAGTTAGATTATTTTCTTTTGTTTCCACCCTGCTTATTCATGAAGCTCATAATATGTAAATTATTACATACCTATATTTCATAAAACCTGATTTTAGTCAATTTTATACAAGACTTTTGATATTACTTTTATATTATGTTTTATATTTGTAATTACTACTCTCTTACGTACAAGATGGATCAAATTAGATGGGATTTGGGGTTTTCTCTAAAACTATGAAATATAGACAAATATGATTTTTCTTCGTGTGTTGGATGAAATCCGATAGTTGATGGGAATTAACGCTAATACGAAGAGATTGATTGTTTATTTGAAAAATTTTACAGGTTGCTGCTTTGGCAAGGAGGAAAGATCGACTCGATGAATTGGCAAAGAAACTCTCCAACAAAAAAGGCAAATTGTTCCCTATTAAAACAGATGTAAGTAAAGAGGAAGACATTTTAAACGCATTTAAATGGATCAAAGAAAATCTGGGCCCTGTTCACATTCTCATTAACAACGCTGGTATTTTGAGGCCAACTCATGACGTCAACGAAGGGCTGACTCAAGACTGGAAGGATGTGTTTCAAGTTAACGTAATAGGACTGTCTGTAGCGACAAGAGAAGCTATAAAAGATATGAAGGCGAACAATGTTGATGGACATATAATTCATATTAATAGTATTGCAGGCCAGCAAGTACCAGATTTCCCAAAAGCAAACGTATATCCCGCCTCCAAATTCGCTGTGAGGGCTCTAGCGGAAACGCTAAGATTGGAACTGAACTCTTTGAAATTGAAAATTAAAATTACGGTAATTTAAAAAATATATATCATACGTGAATTATTAACAATATATATTTTTTTAGAATTTGAGTCCAGGTGTTGTTGAATCCGAAATAATTCCTGATGTGTTTAGGCAATACACCAATGACTATAATATTATTGATGCAGAAAATATTGCAGATGGAGTAGTTTATGCCTTATCCACACCTCCTCATGTTCAGGTAATAAGTATCGGAAATATTATTTAATGTGTCGAATTTAATGGTACATGTATAAGTTATGCAACGTGGAGTTATATCATAGCACTCCACGTTCGACATTGAAACAATGAATAGATCTTTGTGTACTTGTCATCAACTACCGCCTATAAGTAAAGTCAAGAAAATAAAACTCAGTCACGTTTGCGATGGTAAAAGTCAGGTCAAGGTTAAGTTTTATAACTATAAAGTAACTATAAGGATAACTTCGCCCTTAATAAAGACATGGTATGATTATCATAGACGCGTGCTTGAATTCGGCTCTGTTGGAGCCCATCCAAGTTTTCTGTGCCCCTTAGGTGGCGTTGGTAATATCTACTCCAACAATTCTAGAGTCAAGATTCCAACAAGAGATCGTAGACAATTTTATTCCAAAATTTTCTTGAAATACACGCGGCTTCCAATAGTGCGATTTTATGTAATTCTATGGGCTCCTCCAATCTATTCCACATTCTCCAAACTTCGCGCTCAGTTCCACGATAGAGCTGATTCTAGATCTATTAATCCACGGCCGTCATCCTTCCTCTTAACGTATAACCTCTGCGCGTCTACTTTCTGATGATGAATTCCGTCCATTGTTAGGATGTTTCTGGTCGTCCTGAACATTTTTTCGATGCTGCACAGCTGGCAGAAATTCAGATTTTTGGTAAAAAAAAATCTACCTACAAGTCAAATCTCAACCGATTTGATTTTTTTTTTTTTGAAATACTGGTTACGAACTGTACTTCATTATGGTACTGCTTAAAATTTGATATCCAATTCTATGATCTCCAATAAGGATGTTGAAACCGACCTTTGTACCTTTGAACATAGCAAGGAATACACAGCCATATAAAGAAGAAGAATTCTGAATACGAGATGAAACATCATTTTCAACATTTTTTGGGTCGCTGATCACGAATCCGGCGTCAGTTTCCCCCCTACACGTCAGGATTCCTGACGGCCTCTCTACAACCTTTGTATTTCTCTGGAGTACTTTAACAGGAGGGTTATAGATTTCATTTGCTAGTGCATCTTGTATATCGTTGGTAGGCAGGTTATTGGCCGGTAGAAAAGTGTTTCCTGCAGTTGTTCATTCGGGGGATCCCTCGGGGTATTATATGATCTTATTGACGGCTGCTGTTAAGATTTCATAAAGGCTGAGGTGTGTTAACCAGAAGTTTTATACCCTGTCTGGTTAAGGTGCTCTCAAGTCTGATCATGCATCGGATTCACTCCGTTGATGCTGTCGACGATCTTGTTCGATCCACAGAGCATTCTCATTATGCCAAAAATCCTCGACGTGTTGCTAATAAGACGATGTCTCTACATCAGTTTGTTTGCCATTCATTAAGCGATAGAATTTCTTGGCGTCCTCTTCAAAGAAATTGTTGTGTTGATAATGGTTACTTTTTTTTGGTATATCTCCTCAATCTCTCTGTTTTTGCTTGCAGTTTCATTTTCAGGTTCTGCTCTACCAAGTTCGCTTCACTGGATTTGCATTTTTTTAATGTCTTTTTGAGTACTTGCAGCGTTTTATATTTCTCGAGTACCGCGATTTCGTTTCAGCACATTTCTATGGCGTACTGAATCCTCTTCTTTCAACTGAGATTTTTGTGAGTTAACCGGTTCTTCAGTTTCTCCTGCAATCACCGCTGCAGTGATATACATCATGCAGTTGATGTCTAGGATAGACTCGAGTGATCGCGGCCAATTGGAGAGGATTATATTGTTTTCCTTAATTTAGCTCTTGGTGCTCCTGTTGGACCTTATCTTCTCAAACCTTTGCAATCTTTATGTCCATCGTTTTCATTCGACCGGTCTATATTTCCTGGTTTCCTTTCAATTATACTGCCTGTGGTGCGGTGGCAGAACTAGTCCGGTTTTGCCGGTGTGGGAGAATACAGTACAGATGTACGCAAAATAATCGAATACAATGACTATCCAAAATTTTTTGATGATTTATGGAGATACAATTGTTACACATGTTTGGATAATATAAACGTAGATATGATGCAATTATTGAGAACGATTTTATCATTTATTATTTCTATTCATAGACAAAATATCAGTCTGCCAATTTTTTAATGATTTATAGATAAGAAATATAATAAATAGATTTAAATGTTATCTTGTGCTTCAAATGAGGTTTAACTTAATATTATAGGCGTTAATTTGAATTTTTGAAATTTAAAAATTATCGTTTAAGATAATTATTTCGATTTAAGACTTTAGCGAGACCCAAAAAATATTAATTATGGATATATTGAAACAGTTCATACCTTCCTCAGATTATATATCTCTTTGTCTTGATTGGGTTATTGAAACTATTAAATAGAGAAAATTATTAATAATAGAAAAATATTTAAAAATATAGTTCAGGAATTATGCGTAAAAAAGTGAAATTTTTTATTTTTGTAATAGAACAACCAAATTTGATTAGCATTATAAGCAACTTTTTTAAATAACATTTTTTGATATCTTCAAAAATACAGGTAGTTTACTCTTAAGACATTTAAAAAATAATAATTTTCCCACCTAAGTGCCAGGACTGACCACTTTTGTGCAGCCCATTTTTCGTTTGAGAACATGCACTAATTTTTATCAAAAATAAAAATTTTCAGAAAGTCAATAATTGTTAGTTTCCCATATGATGTAGACTTTTTGGCGGACACTGTATACACGACCTAGGTAAGGGGTGTTTCAGTATTGAAATAGTCTCTACCCAACATTAACACTTCGCCATTATTATAACCTTATATTATATAGAAATACTTATTTTACTTATTTTTTTTGTAAGCTTATGTTGCCTTAATTGGGTTCAGTTAATTTTTCTTCTCTTGAAATTCTATTTCTAACTTTTATATTTCTAACTTTTCAAACACATAACTATGCCGTAATATTTTAATATTTACTTTCATTTTTCAGATTCAAGAACTCACTATAAGACCGATATTTGACTTTGACCGATAAAACTCGTCAAGAAAATAATATTATTACTCCTACAGGTTGGTTGAGGAAATTATGGCAAACAGTAAACGCCACCTATGCGTGTAGAGGATATGAGGTGGTGCAACCGTAATACAATTATTCACTTATACTCGTGTAATAATGATTTATTGATAGGTAATGTGTTTATCAAAGACCTTTACTTGGAAAAATAAATGATTCATCTAAACTCCTTAAAAGCCACCAACAAGACTTACGGCAAACTTTACCCGATTCTTTTAATCAACCTATATATCCTATGTTATGTATTATATCTTATATTATAAAGTCTACAATAATACAATTTGTTTTATTTATAGTAAATCTTAGATTATCTTAGCTCCAAGAGCAATACGTACACAAACAAACGAAATAAGCTACAATGGTGCGGGAGCTAAGTGGCTTTTTCGACACTCATCGTTACAAGCATTTTCTAGGCGCCGATTAATTCTATCGAACTTAAATAACGACAAAATAGACTTCTGGCATATGTCAGCCCGTCGAGTTGGCCATGGTTCAAGATATAAAAATCAGTAAAATTATATCATCGTTACAAAGCCAATTTTTTTTGTGTGTACACATTTTATGTTTATAATGAATAAAATAAGATCGCCAGAAAGTGTGGGCCATCAGGGGCGCAACCAGAAAGGTCAAAGAGGTAAAAAAACGGAGTTATATAACATGATCGTTACAAACTTTTTTACGGTTGAGCATATTTATTTAAATGTTTTGAACACAGAAAAATATTCCCAGAAAGAAACTCCCGTCAGTAAGGCTAGCCAGAAAGAAAATGTTTAGGATTTTTGAAGAAAATTGGATTTTTTTTCGCATATTTCATCTCAGAACTCTAAACTCATCGTTACAAGTTCTGGCTTCTTTTTAAAACGTAAATATAAGCTCCATCAACAATAGAATAGCCTCCCCGTAAAGTTCTTAGTGTCAACAAAAGTACCATAGGCTCTTAAATATACAGGAATTTAACACTTTCGGCTAACTTGACTCCGTATTATGCCTCAGATGTATTGTATCATTATTATCTTTCTGGCTGCGCCTCCTGACGCCCCACACTTTCTGGTGATCATATTTTATTTATTCTAAACATAAAATGTGTACACACAAAAAAATGAGCCTTGTAACGATGACATGATTTCACTGATTTTTAAACAGTGTTCGTGACGCTCCTTACAGGAGGTGCCCCGCCAGAAGTCGATTTTATGAATCGTTATCATCCATTAAACCATAAAAATATCTCAAAGTTCATAAAACGAAGAGTTGTCGAAAAAGCCACCTAGCTCCCGCTCTATTATAAGACTTGTCCCATTTTTTTTGCGCACGACAGTACCAAGTTATCGGTAATAATAGGTTTTATTGAAATAACGTAGTGCCATTTTAGTTCAATCAATAGAGGATATGTAGAGTGCGTGAGCAGGGACCTAGGAAAGTTGTTCAGGGTGCTTAAGGAGTGAACGTACTGAAAGTCCTGACGTTTAGGAGGTGCGCCCGTGGGGGGGGGCAAAGAAAGTCCCACCTTTGGTTTTTTCGCTTATATCTCGAAAACGGTGCATTTCAGGACAAAATTTACCAAATGAAAGCTCATGAAATCTTCAACAACTTTTATTTTGTATATTTTTTTCGAATTCGCAACCGTTTTCGAGCTACACGCTCCGGAAAAGTGAAAATTTTCGAAAAACAGATTTTTACTTGAAAAACAGAAAATTGTATTTTAAAAATGATAAAAAAAAAGTAGGACATCCGGTGCTTGTAATATGCACCAGGGTGTCTCCTACATGTTTCCACCCCCACTTTTGAGGGGGCAGCTAATTCCCGAGCCACTGCTGCACTTGGTGGTAGGTGCGCCGGGAATGCTGTTTAGCTGCACTCTCAGTTGGTCGGAGAGAGCTGATGTCAGGCTTAATATTTGCCACTGACCTCATCAACAACTGGAAGCGGTACTGTCTTGTTGGTGCCCCATACCATTTGAGGAAGCAAATCTTTCCAGCCTCTTCAACCTCGCCTTGAGTGGAGGAGGGGTTGTAAAAGATTACTGCCGCTTTCTTGATGATTTCTGACTTAAGTACAATTTTGAGAAGCCCACCTTGCTTTTCCTTAAAGTTGAAGAGGTAAAAATCTGTTTTTCGAAAATTTTCACTTTTCTGGAGCGTGTAGCTCGAAAACGGTTGTGAATTCGAAAAAAGTATATAGAATTAAAGTTGTAGAGAATTTCATTAGCTTTCATTTTGTGCCCTGCGACGCACCATTTTAGAGATATAGGCGAAAAAACCAAAAGTGGGACTTTCTTTGTGCGTCCCCTCCGGCTCACCTCCTAGACGTCAGGACTTTCAGTATGTTCACTCCCTAAACACCCTGAACAACTTTCTAAAGTAATCACTGATCACGCACTCTACACCACCCTTTAGGTCATTCGTTAGTCATTCACTAGACTATTTAGAAAAAATGACTTATTCTGAAAAAACGATTTCCGAAATGTTTAGGAGCCTATACCACAAATTTCATGTTACATAATGTCATAATTGTACTTTTTGATTATTTATTGAAGCAAAACAAAACATTTTTTTGAGTCACAGCGTCACAGCCATCTAGATGAAAAATTAAATTTGCTTATAAAAACGTCAGTCATTATTTGTATCTCAATATGCCATAATTGTATGCCAAATGACCTCCTGAATCCAAAAATGTAAAAATATACAGGGTGTTCCATTTAAAAATTTAAAGTAATTTCCGGTGAAACCGGAAGAGACAGAAAATAATAAATAAGTCGATATTTAGCCCAAATTAAAATTCGTGTCTTGTAAGATCAAGAAGATATATTATTATTATTATAGATATCGATGTTAGAAATCACTATGTCATTGTCATATCTAACAGACTAAAAATAATCACAGATAATCTTAGGATCAGAAGGGCTACTAACATTAATATTCAGTTGATTAGGCAAAGCGTTGTTCCTACATTTACTCTTTAAGTATTTCCAAAAGGGTTTAAATTAGACATTAATATAATTATATAGTATAGTACACTGAAATATTACTACTTTGAATTGCATTACATATAATGGTACACATAAATGAAACGAAAAATGAATGAGAGAAATTGATGCCCGACTTACAACTTACACTCGTTAAAAATTATTATCAGATTTTAATATCTAATTAAATCTAATAGATATAAGATTACACAATAAATTTACACCATCCTAAGTGAGGTGGACAAGATATAATACGATAAATCCTACGTAAAGATGACTTGCAAAAAAATATCAACATATATATAGCCTAGACAGAGTTTCATCTCCACTACACTTCAAAATTTCTGACGTCAAAGTAGATATAGTTATTTACAATGGTGCTTTCTCTGGATCGATGGGTTGGTAAGGTGGCAGTAGTCACTGGTGCTAGTTCAGGTATCGGTGCTGCCATTGCAGAGAAATTAGTGGAGAATGGTCTTCAAGTGAGTGAATTATTTTATAGCACCTTTTAAAAGTGAAACAGAATTATTTGATTACTATACCAGAAGCACAAAGTCATTACAGTACACCCACTGGCGTGCCAGTTTACAGCTTCGCAAATCCAGTTTGTTTTGGCTGTTAATTTTTTTATTAAATATATTATATTTAACTAATTGATAAATAGCCCTATGGGTTTTAGCGATATAAGACCTCTTTTACTTGTCCCAAGTAAATCTTGAATTTAACGAATAACAATTTTGATAGACTCAAAGCCTTCGATTGTTTGTTTATAGATTTTTTTAGATTTTCAACGATATTTCACGATATTATTTGTTGGCAAAGAAATTATATTCGGGCAATTAAAGCTACTCGTGAACGCTGAAGAAAATTTTATTTAAACGAGACGTGGAGGCGAGACGAGCAGCAAAAGGAAAAAAAAACATACAACTAAAATTTGCCTAAAACTAAAAATGTAAAAGAGTAGATACTTTGAACTACTGTCTATAATATAATTGACAAATAATACATTTTTTTTTATATATTTAAAAAATCACTAAAACAATAAATTTTCAAATAAATAATACAATTTAAGTTGTTTTTTAAATAAATTAGTATTATTTACGGATTTTAATTCGCTTGGCAGGGAATTGTAAGTCTTAATAGCGTTATAATATGGCCCTTTTTCATAAAAACTGTGGTGATGAATTGATATTATGAGATTAGGCCCATGCCTTGTTGTCATTACTCGATATATATCGTTATTTCTTCTAAACTCAGTTGGATTTTGTTTAATGAACAAGACTAATTTCCCTATACAGGGAAGGTATGGTAAGTATTTTCAATTCTTTAAATAAAAGTTTACAAGAATCTCTGTAAGAAACGAATGCTTCTTACAGAGATTCTTGCGTCTCATTATGCGTCTTTGGATAATAAATACATTCTGCCAATATAGGGAAGAACCCCAGAATATTATCGCATATTCTAAAATACTTTGCACACATGAAAAAAAATATTCTTAGGCTGTCTATTGAAAGTTGGTTTCTCATAAAACATATTAGATAATAGGATGAATTTAATCTTGATATCAATATATTAGCATAAGATTCCCAGTTTAACCTACTATCTAACGTTATGCCAAGAAATTTCAGATTTTCCGTTTGCTTAATGGAAAAAACATTTAATTGGACGTACAACGAATAATCAAGGTCAGTACTTGGAGAAAACATATCAAAGGTAGTTTTACTTCCATTTAGGTTCAAACCATTCGAGCCACAATACTTAGTCATACTTGAAGATATTATAGTAAGTTTATTTGCACAAGCCACTACGGATCGTTCAGCTGTCATACAGGAATTATCATCAGCATATTGATACAAAATATCTATGTTTATATGATCTTTTAAGTCATTTGTATACATAATAAACAATAGAGGCCCAAGTATAGATCCTTGAGGGGCTCCTTGTAATACATGAACTTTATCTGAAAAAAATATTTGAAGCGTTCCATTCTTAAAAGTTGTTACAGCAGTAAAACTTGAAATCTATCAGTAAGATATGAATGAAGTAGTTTGTTACATACACCCCGTATACCATAACAGTCTAACTTGTCTAACAAAATTGCATAATTAATGGTATCAAAGGCTCTTGAGACGTAAGCTACCTTTAAATTTAAATCAAGTGCTGTAATAGTTTTCGATAATGAGTGATAAACAGCCTGTTCAGTTGAGCAATGGGGCACAAAGTCGAATTGACAAGCTTTAATTATTTTATGTTTAGTAAAAAATGAAATCATTCTGTTATAAATGGTCTTCTCAATAATCTCAGAGAAACACGGTGGGATTGATATGCCGCGATAGTTTTCAACATTTTCTTTATTGCCTTTTTTATATATGGGAATAGTTTTATTAATTTTTAATTTACTGGGAAATATTCTTTTTGAAAAACAACTATTTATTATATGAGAAAGTGGTTCAGAGATTTCTACGATTACTTTTTTTTATTAAATAAATGAGTACTTCGTCTAAACCAGTTGATTTCTTATTTGGCATTGCTAGAACAATATTGATAATTTCTTGAGCATTAGTAGAGTTTAAAAACAAGTTTGATTGATTTTGATTAATTATGTTTGTTGTCTCTCCGACAAGTTGTGTTAGAGAAAGAGAGAAATGTTCACCGAATAAACGTGGTAAAGTTTCCGGGTCGGTTATTTTATTGTTTAGTTGGTCCTTAATAATTAATTCCTTTTGGTGTTGTTTATTTTTGTTACTAATACATTTATTAAATATATCCCAAGTAGCTTTTGATTCATTTCCAGTATTTGGTATTATATTATTATTTACTTGAGTTTAATATTCTCGCTTTTACCTTTTGTATATAAACAATATACAACAATACATCAAAATACCAAGCGGGATGACACTGTATCGTGCTGAAACTCTCGTTTCACCTATTATGTATTTTTTTTTCAGCAGTCTATCAAAATCTAATATATTAAAGCGATAACTGCACGTAAAATTTCTTACAGGTTGCTGCTTTGGCCAGGAGGAAAGATCGACTAGACGAGTTGGCAAAGAAACTCTCCAACAAAAAAGGCAAATTGTTCCCTATTAAAACAGATATAAGTAAAGAGGAAGATATTTTAAACGCATTTAAATGGATCAAAGAAAATTTAGGCCCTGTCCACATACTCATCAACAACGCTGGTGTTTTAAGAGCAACTCAATATATCACCGAAGGGCCGACTCAGGACTGGAATGATATATTTCAAGTCAACGTAATAGGACTGTCCATAGCGACAAGAGAAGCTATAAAGGATATGAAAGCGAACAATGTTGATGGGCATATAATTCATATTAACAGTATTGCAGGTCTGCAAGTACCGAATTTCCCAAAAGCAAATGTATATCCAGCCTCCAAATTCGCTGTGAGGGCTCTAGCCGAAACGCTAAGGCTGGAACTGAATTCTTTGAAATTAAAAATTAAAATTACGGTAATTTTCAAAAAAGAACCTATTCGTATGTGAGTTATTAACGATATGTGTTTTTTTTAGAATTTGAGTCCAGGTGTTGTTGAATCCGAAATGGTTCCAGATGCTTTTAGAGAGCACCTCAATGAAAATAACATTATTGAAGCAGAGAATATTGCAGATGGTGTTGTTTATGCCTTATCCACACCACCTCATGTTCAGGTAAATCGAAAATGTTATTATTCAATGCTTAAATGTAACAGCATATGCACAGCCATGAAACAAGGAGTCATATAGTTGGGGAAATGGTCCTTTGTGTATATTTTAACAAAGATCGCTATAAATAACGACAACAAAATAAGGAACTGTCCAGGGCAAGGTGACTGTCACTTATTTTCTACTGCTGTCCAGTATAATGTCCCGTAATTTTCAAAAAATTCACTTACTACCTCATTATTCTTTCCTCGTTGTTTAATATATTATTACCAAGCCAGAACTGAGGCTCTTAAAAAGTTTATGGAGATTGTGTATTAGCAAATAGTAGAGTATGGCAGGACAAGGTGGTTATCTTTACCTTAGAGTGAGCCCTAGTGTTGAAAGCTAAAAAGTATTATTTTTAAGTCCTTTCCTCGTAGTCAATGTTCGACTGTTATCAAAACATATTTCCGAAACCCAATGCACGAAATCTAGCAATTTTTTTTACTCATTCGCAGGTTTTTATTTTCTATACAGCATATTTTCCATCCAGCGCGCAGCGATCCTAAGAAATAGTTCCTCCATAGGGAGGAAAATGATGAATGCACCACGAAAAGATACGCAAGTTTTTGAGCAATAAGTAATAACTAGTTAACAGTTTCGTATATTAAGAGGAATGAACTCAAAATTATAACAAAGTTCAATATTTTCACTAGGCACTGTTAAACAATAAGCCACTGTCATTCGAGAAACATTGCCAAAATTACCAAAAAACAGAATAGTGATTGGTAAAAATGACTTTCGACGAGGGTATGAATATTCAACGATATACAAATGAGAATAAAATTAATCAGTTAAAATTAAAAAAAGTAAATCGGAAGCCAGATCGTATTGACTTTTTCATTTTCAAAGAAATCGCATTCTATTCAGTAATTTCTGTTGGATGTGAAAACAGTTGTTAGGAATTCTATAATTTTTATTTATAAGAACGTCCTCAACTTCCGAAAGTAATTCAAGGTTCAGAATAATATTTTTAATGTGAGTTTCATTTTGTATTTTTTTTTATACTTTTGTATGCAAATAATTTTATTATTATTATTATTTGTCCCTTATTTTCGATCCGAAAATTTCGTCTTAGTCTAGGATGACAATAGTAAAAGACCTTCGTCACAAACACAAAGCACAAACCTCTATCATTATAATAAGTAAAACAAAGACAGACATCAGTGAGTAAGGTTCTAAATCACGTGCATGACTTTTTGGTGAAGTTTGGATCTATTTCCTACATTTTTAAAATTTTTTTTCTTCGCAGTTAAACATTAGCTATCCCCTATGGAAATTTAAAAATTTATTCACTCATTAGTTTTTGGTCATCACACGATAGGTTCATTATTTTTATTAAATATGCATTTTCCAATGCAAAAAACTGAAATAAATGAAAATTTTGGATTTTTCACTCCTTTTTGTGGGTGAAAAATATATTTCATCGATTTTTTGAAAATACCGCTTTTAATATTTGACTCATATTTTGCAAATTGCAACGGATACAAGCATTGAGATTGCGAATGACAACAAATAATTCGATGGCAGTTCTTGAAATTCAGTGGAACAGAAAATAATAACGCTGTTAATGTAATAATGCTTCATTGTCGTAACTCACAAACTATACAAAAAAAATGCACTTTTTGCAAAAAAAAAATAATGAATGACTTTTGTTAAATAGTATTAAAAGGGGTAAAAAAAATTTGTGTAATTTGAATGTATAATACTATTTCTGGTACCCCAATAATGGATGAAAAAGTTTAAATTTCCATATTTTTTAAATTTTTTTTGAATATTTAAAAATTATATTTGCAACTTTTCAACATATAAATTTGCAACATATAAATGTTTAATATGCACATTCAAGAATTGAAAATAAAATAATATGCTAATATTTATTTTTTTATTTTTCAGATTCAGGAACTCACCATAAGACCGATCTTTGACTTTATATAAGAACTAGGAAAGAAAATAATACTTTTAATCATACAGGTTGGTCGACAAAATCGGGTAAATAGCAAATAATAAACGCCACATCTGTGTGTAGAGGATATGAGATGATGCAACCGTAAGGAAATTGTTCAATTGTTAACTAAACCCTATTAAAAGCTAACAACAGAACTTAAGGTGTTCGGTGCCCGTTTTTTTTTAACCGACCCGAATATCCTATGTTATGTAAATTATATCTATATTTGTATTATTAAATGTATAAAATTATATATTTTTTTATTTATAACAAATCCTTAATAGTCTAAGCTATAAAAATTGTATGTACATAAACAGAATAAACTTCAGAAAAAAGGGTGTACAAATTAAGATGGATGTTTGTAGACCTGTGCACAGAGGCCTACGAAAAAAAATTTTCTGTTCCAAGGTCTAAACCAATCATGCCTTAAGTATTTTTGTGTGCTGAATCCGAAATTGCAATTTAAAAAATGTTCTACCGCGTAGACTTCGAGTAAATCTCGGTTTTTATCGTCAAAATACGGTTTTTTGACAATTTTTGACATTCACTCGAAATCTACGCGGTAGAAATTTTTTTAAATTGAAAATTCGGATTTAGCACACAAAAATACTTAAGGCATAATAGGTTTAGTTCTTGGAGCAGATTTTTTTTTTGTAGACCTGTGTAATGATACAATAATCCGGTGATATTAGGAAAATGTTTCTGAAAGTTTTGGGACTAGCCAAAAATTAGTCTACCCGCTACAAAATTTCCTCAGGAATCCTAAAAAAATAATATTGACCACTCAAAACGGCGGCTTTAATTGTTATTTAACTTTTTGTAAACAAAATGAATTTTGCAACTTAGTTTTTTGCTTATATCTTCGATTCTAAAGGTCTTAGAAAAACGTTCGACCCGTCAATTTCTTCGTCAAAAAATGGAATTTTTCGATCCTCGAACTTTGAAGTACTGTAGAAACAAATATAAAATCTGTATATTAATGATATTGTGAGAAATAGTACATATTTTTACCCTTAATAAAATGCACTTTGTCCCTGCACTATTTTTTTGCAATTAATTTATAAAAAAAATTCAAACTGTTATATTAAAAGATAAAATTAATATTTTACAGTTCTGTTTTGGTAAATACATTGTATTTGATGTACAGTTACACAATCAAAAAGATATCGCAAAAAAATTTTAATTTGCGACTTGCTAAGTTGAAAGGATAGGCACAACTTAGGAATTGACACTGGTTGCCTGACTGACTGACAAGTGGTCTCCCTTTGTGTCAATTCCTAAGTTGTGCCCTTTCAACTTAGCTACACCGTGCTGATGAGGACCAACGAGTTCGAAACACGTGTCCACGGTTGCTCTTTTTCTCTGCGGCCTTACCCATGAATTTTCGCCTGTTTATATATATATATATATATATTGTAGTAGTAGGCATGTACTACTATTACTACAGTATAGAACAGCCAAATGGAATAAATTCAGTATCTCAATTATTGCGCATATTTTAAAAAAAAATTCGAGACCGTCGATTTTGGATTATGAAATAACATCCTGCAACGTACAAACATCATCCCTAAATTCAACCCCCTTCGAGTGGCAGTTTCAACCCCTAAATTTCTAAATCGGAAGTGATACCTCATTTGAAAGGTCTTTTCATTATGTATTCAAAAATGCTATGGTTTTAATATTTACTGCAAAAATTAACGGTAAAAAGATTAATTCATGTGCTTAATGTAATTCACTAGAGCAAACTAAAAAAAAATTTAACTTCAATGTAGCAAATGTACAAAATGAGTTCCCTAAACCTTTTGGCAGCATCCTAATCGTAAATAAAAATGTCTTCTAACGTTATTCTTCATCTTAAATCAGCTATATCGCGTGGCTTAGTTTTGTATACTTACCATACTTTTCACATATCCTCATGGAAAGAAATCTAAGAGTGTAAGATCAGGAGAACCTACTGGCCATTCTGGGGATCCTCTCCTCCATATTCACCGATTTGGAAATGTTAAGTCGAGGTATTGCCGGACATCGATTCGGTAATGTGGTAGTGCTCCATCCTGCTGAAACCATATTACATCCGCTGGAACTTGTGGGTTTGCTTGAGCAGGATACAAGTTTGCCAAAGTTAGCACGACATTATTTTGGAGCAGAGCTAAATAATTATCTCATTGCCATCAATGAAAAAGGGACCAATGACATGGTTTCCAATTGTCCCCGCCCAAACATTAACCTTTTCAAGATTTTGCTTATGCAATTCTCTCATCCAGTGAGGATTTCATTAGTCCAGCAATGACAGTTTTGACGATTAACATGGCCATGAAGAGTAAAATTGGATTCATGCGAAAACAAAACATATTCTTGTTGGATAACAGTTATCTAACCTTTGCATCATTTTCTCACATAAATACGTTCTTCTATCAAAATCGTCTTCACTAAGCTCCTGAGTTGGTATTCTACGTTTTAATATTTTAAATGGTTTTATTTTGCCTCTTCCTTTGAAGGCAGGATTATAATCGCATCCAGTATTTGCGTGTAAGAAAGGTAGAGCTTTACAAAGCTCCGAGCCTAAATTTTCAAATAATTGAATACCAGAAGGTTTTTTCAGAATTACGTACTCCTGGGATCTAAACGAACATGAAAGAATGTCGAAAATCCAGAAGTTTACCAACTAAATGTACGGAATAAAATGTAATGATGTAAATGCGGGTAGAGTACTACTGTTTAATAAAAAATACAGTTGCCAGACAATTGAAGGATCACTTTTCAAGAGAACTCAAACTTTTGATTCAGGAAGTATACCACCATGCTAGAAATCCCTTGAATAACAAGTTTTAAGAGCTATATATATAAATTCAATGTGGCTGGCCGCTACTGAATTTGACTTCCTACAATTTAATCCAGAAGATTGTGGCTGGTCATTAAGTCCTGAATTTGGATATCAAATAAATTGGTATGAAGGTGATCCCACACCTCTGAACACTGCAGATATAATCATACTAGAGAAATCGCCAGAAGAATCTAAACTATCAGATCCAGGAGACATTGTTGAATGTTGTTATTCATCAGACGATGATCCATTATAATTAATATAATTAATATAAATATTTGTAATATAACATCAATAATCAATAATAATTAAAAATTTTTAATATAAATCATTATCATTATTAATAAACAGTTAATAATTCAAATAACCTGATTGAACCTGCAGCATCCCGATTTTTTAATATTCCTTGAATAAACCATTTTATTCCATTTAATCTACAACTACATTAGAATAAAAACAATACTCATTATTGTCGAAAACATTTAATATGTAGTATAATTACTGAAAACTTATAAATATAAAAAGAAACTTCATGATTCATAATATTTATTGGTGGGGAAAAACATACTTTTTTAAAAGAGGAATTCAGTCGGCCTAAAAAAACTGACAGGTTTGAAGGTGGACGACGAAAATATTAAAAATGTACGTAGTTTTAGCTTTAATTTGGTGTAAAATTCAGCCCGAAACTCGATCACGTAAAAGTCCTTTCATAATCTATTCCCTTTTTTGGTCGGCCAGCGCTATCCTACAATATATCATGTAGCCGACAAATTTATTCCATTTATACTCATTGAGATCTACAAATTACTAAAAGAAAAAAATCGAAACTCGATCATGTAATAGTACAGTTCCAAAAACTACCGGAACTCTACTGCCACGCATAACCCGACAGGAAATGCCGTGGATGACAATTGCCTCGTAAAAGTACTAAGGACGAAACAACTCTACATAAACAATTCAACTCGAAATTCGATGACGAGGCGTTTTTGACATGGCCGCCCGGTCTATAATGAAATGAAAAATGAATGAGAGAAATTGATCGGCATGCACGACGAACAACTTACACGTTAAAAATTTTTGTCAGATTATAATATCTAATTAAATCTAATATACCGGGTGATTCAGTTTGGTATTCGCGCCCCTGTATCTTTTTTATTTCAACAGAAAACGACAATAAACCATATATATTTGTAAATCGTTTGTCAAGCTCTATCGAATGACGTCCTTAAATCATCTCTTTGATCACATATATGCCAAAATAACGATAGTCAACTTTTTTTTTTCAAATGGTATGCTATACATTTTTTTGCCAATTGTTGTAGAGCTTCTCTTTCTGCATTCAACCATGTGAAAAAAGTATACACTTTCGTAAGGAAAATTTCGAGAAAATTAATAAAATACGAAAAAACTTCATTTAAAGGTTTTGTTTCTGATTCAACATATTTAGCCATGGAAACAATTGAATTTTGTCATTGTTAGTAATGTCAAATTGAAAATACTGTTATTTGTGACTGTGTTATTCGTTTTTGTTTTATGTTATACTTCTAAATAGATTTACACAATGGTATCTTACACTAATGAAGAAAAATTGGACATGATATTAATTTATGGAGAGTGTGGAAAAACAGTAAAGCAGCCAAACGTTTATATCAAGATCGCTTTCGAAATAGGCCGGTACCATCAGACAAAATGTTTGCAAAATTGGCAAGAAATATGAAGGAAAGTGGAAGTTTTGAGAAAAAAATAAACGTTTTTAAGCCCAGAACCGCACGAGATGAGGAACATATTCTTCAATTCAAAGAATTCCGAGAGACAATAAACTGCTTGCTTCCAGGAGATTACGAGAGACGTCTACATTTTGTAGCGTGGTTGGCAGTTGCTCAAGAATTGACTATTAAGATCGCATCATGTGGTCAGATGAATCCCGTTTCCATAATAATGGAATTGTCAATAGACATAACTGCCATTATTGGTCGCAGGATAATCCTCACTGGCTTCGGGAAACTAATTTCCAAAATATCTGGGGAATTAATGTATGGTGTGGAATTCTCAACGGACAAATTATAGGACCAAAGTTTCACGAAGGCACGCTTACTGAAGAAAGATATCTACAGTTTTTAAGAGAAGAGTTGTTAAATTTCATAGAAGACGTTCCATTACATATTAAGCATAACATGATATTACAACAAGATGGGACACCGCCACATAATGCTATAATTGTAACGAATTACTTAAATGCAGCTTATCCAGGTAGATGGATCGGAAATCGTAGTGAGGGAGTGAAGTGAGTAAGTGAGTGAAGTGAAGTGAGTGGAGTCAAGTGGCCTGCCAGATCACCGGATCTCACACCGTGTGATTTTTTCCTTTGGCCATATCTAGAAGAAAGAATGTACTTTACACCTCTAAATGATGTCGAAGATCTTAAAAATAGAATACAAATTGAATGCCGCAGATTAAATGTTGAAATTCTTCAACATGTATGTATCCAGGGCGTGATAAACACAGAAGCGAACGGAGGACTCTTCGAACATATGAAGCAATAAATAATGTTTTTATTTTCTTAATTGTTAGTTAGTTTTCAAGTATTAGTAGTTTTTTTATTGGTCATTGTTATTTATTATTAGTTGTTATTTTAATATTATTGTTGAGTGTTATTATCATTAATTAACTAAAGATACGACATTAAATGTTTGTTTATATAAAAATGAATTACATAATTATTTAAAAACAGAACTTTGTTTGGTCAAAACATTAAACTTTGTTTCGAAATTTTTATGCCTCATCAGTTCCGTACACAATCCTCGAAAAAATCCCTCTCTTTCGAATCTGATTTGCCTAGTTGGTACTAGTTACATTACTTACAATGTCAAAATTAAATTGCTTCCTTGGCTAACTATGCTGATTCAGAAAAACCTTTGATTGACGTTTTATCATATTTTATTAATTTTTTCGAAATTTCCCTTATGTTGAAGAATGAATTTTAACATTTTAACATCTGCAGCATTCAATTCGTATTCTAGTTTAAGATCTTCGACGTCATTTAGAGGTATAAAGTAAACTTTTTCTTTTAGATAGAACCAATGGAAGAAATCTAACGGTGTTTAAAAACGTTTCTTTTTTTCTCAAAACTTCCACTTCCGCTCATATTTCTTGCCAATTTTGCAAACATTTTGACTGATGGTACCGGCCTATTTCGAAAGCGATCTTGATATAAACGTTTGGCTACTTTGTTTTTTCCGCACTCTCCGTAAATTAATATAATGTACAATTTTTTTCCATTATTGTAAGATACCATTGTGTAAATCTATTTAGAAGTATAACATAAAACAAAAATGAATAACACAGTCACAAATAACAGTATTTTCAATTTTACAGTATTAACAATGACAAAATTCAATTGTTTCCATGGCTAACTATGTTGAATCAGAACCAAAACCTTTAAATGAAGTTTTTTCGTATTTTATTAATTTTCTCGAAATTTTCCTTATGGAAGTGTATACTTTCTTCACATGGTTGAATGCAGAAAGAGAAGCTCTACAACAATCGGCAAAAAAATGTATAGCATACCATTTGAAAAAAAAAAGTTGACTATCGTTATTTTAGCATATGTGATCAAAAAGATGATTTAAGGACGTCATTCGATAGAGCTTGACAAACGATTTGCAAATATATATGGTTTATTGTAGTTTTCTGTTAAAATAAAAAAGATACAGGGGGGCGAATACTAAACTGAATCACCCGGTATATAACATTACGCAATAAATTTACATCATCCTGGACTGGAGGTGGACAAGGTCCTCACGCAAAGATGACGTGCAAAAAAGTACCAACGTATATATAATGTAGACAGAGTTTCATCTCCACTATACTTTAAAATTTCCGACGTCAAGTAGATCTCGTTATTTATTTACAATGGTGCTTTCTATGGATCGATGGGTTGGTAAGGTGGCAGTAGTCACTGGTGCTAGTTCAGGTATTGGCGCTGCCATTGCAGAAAAATTAGTGGATAATGGTCTTCAAGTGAGTAAATTATTTTATTTTAAAAGTGAAACGGAATTATTTCAATAATGTTACTATACTAGAAGCATAAAGTCGTGACAGTAGACCCATTGACGCCAATTTACCAGCTTCGCAAACGCATAATTTGTTTTGGCTGTTTAGTGGAGTCAGTAGAGGCGGAAAATATGCATTATTTTGGAATAATTACGGGAAGCTTCGGTTGTCCTAAAACCGTTTGATATCATTTTTACATAGCTTAAAATAAAAAGTTGTAAACATATAATCGTGAGAAAATTGTTTATTAATTATTTAAACAAAAATAACTTCTTTTTTTTTAACAAAATTTTTATAAGTTGAAAAATGTTAAAGCAATTTAATTCAAATTGACATATGAGGGGTTTTCGAGGTGGCTGAAACAGATTATTATCAAAAAAGGTAATTCAAAATGGCTGATCCAATATGGTCGACTTTTCGATAAAAATTTCATTAAAAATTACGTCATTCAATAAATTT
The DNA here is from genome assembly GCA_936432065.2 of Rutpela maculata. Lineage (NCBI taxonomy): Eukaryota > Metazoa > Arthropoda > Insecta > Coleoptera > Cerambycidae > Rutpela > Rutpela maculata. The sequence continues at coordinate 20,690,071 of OW386292.2, forward strand.
CAAACGAACTTCACTTAAATGATAAACATTCTATTAAAAACGACGTAACTCGATAAATTTTAAAGTTTCCCTAGGATTAACATATTCAATACGGCATTCGTGAGGCCTCAATAAAATGATATATCCCGATATAAAAAGTAAAAATGGTTTACGCAAAATAAAAGATTTTTATTAAACATAATAAATATTCATATAATATTGAAAGATATCAATTCATTTTTAAATATCGATTTCAAAAGTTAATGGAAGTTCAACTTGTTCTTCTTTTTCCTGCTGTTGTATCCGGCACAAATAGCTCTGAACCACGTGAATATTTTTAATATGTTTTTGATATATTAAACAGGATAACCAATTTTAGAAACAATCAACGTTGAGTCGATTTACCGAAAAAATTTGATTTTTTCAATATTTCGTGAAAAGTATAGGTTTATATATATTCCAAAAATTTTTATTACATCAGATTTACTTATTTTAAATCATACTATAAACGTATGCTGGACAGGTGGCAAAATATTTTTTTTATAAAAGTTATTAACATTTATCTCTATTCTTATTGGGATGCTCTGCCACATGTATTCTTCTAAACAATGTCTGAAATCTACAAAATAATACAATTAACCAGTATTTTACTGGAAAATAACCTCTACGCCTGTGACTTTTACGTCAAAGGATCAGTTTGAGGGTGGTTTTGACAAATAATGAATAAGAACAAAAATATAAAAACCGCTGCCCAAGGAATCACTACTTCCACATCCAGATTCTCTATCCAAGTCACTCACAACGAAAAAACTTTGTATGTGAAAATAATTGTTTATGGAACTTTAATAATATAATATTTGAAATCCTCTACCCCAAAAACCCATAAAACGATACCCCACATCGGTAGTGGGGTGGGGGTGGTGGTAGGGGGGTGGTGGGAGGTGGATGAAGTAAAAAAATATTTTGAGGTTTCTGGTTCCTGTGCATATACTAAATCACATTTTTTTTTCATCCCCTTTAATAAGGAGGTGGGGGTGGTAATGGGGGTGGCTAATGCCAAAAATTTTTTTGAGACCTTAGCTTCTCTTGTATATACTAAATACCAATTTCATGAACTCTTACCTGCTTGATTTACCCATTTACCCCAAATTTACCCCAGTTTACCCCCCCCCAACCCTTCGACGGAACAAGATGAAAATATAATCTAGTTCTAGATCTCGTTAAAGTACATGTGTGTAGCAAATTTCAAGTCAATATCTTAAACGGTTCCAGAGTAAACGTGCGCACAAAAAAAAGTTACAGACAGACAGAAATTTTTTTTCGCTCAAACTTAAAATCTCGACGTTTCATGACATTTTGAGCCTATTTGGACAATAAAAATTTTTAAACATTTTTTTGTCGTTACTATACTTCCACTGGACGTGGAAGTAAAATGACGTATTCTGCTGACGTTTCGGAAAACGAATCTGTTTCATTTCTCAAAGCGTATTATAATGTTTGTGGGCTGTGTATGTTAAATACACAGCTTTAAGAATATATTCATATTCATATTCATTGTTATATTCAGTATCCATAGATACTTACTGCTTACACAGAACTGTTGATATATCTAATTGATAGTTTTATTTTAAACAATGTTGAGTTTGTTAAGTTCTTCTTTTAACATCGGCAGCCAGGTTATGCAAACATCTACAGAACAATTCGACACGCATTTATCCTCATTCAATAGTATTATAGCCGCTAAGGTCTCAAAAAATTTTTTGGCATTAGCCACCCCCATTACCACCCCCACCTCCTTATTAAAGGGGATGAAAAACAATTGTGATTTAGTATATGTACAGGAACCAGAAATCTCAAAATATTTTTTTACTTCATCCACCTCCCACTACCACCCCCCTACCACCACCCCCACCCCACTACCGATGTGGGGTATCGTTTTATGGGTTTTTGGGGTAGAGGATTTCAAATATTATATTATTAAAGTTCCATAAACAATTATTTTCACATACAAAGTTTTTTCGTTGTGAGTGACTTGGATAGAGAATCTGGATGTGGAAGTAGTGATTCCTTGGGCAGCGGTTTTTATATTTTTGTTCTTATTCATTATTTGTCAAAACCACCCTCAAACTGATCCTTTGACGTAAAAGTCACAGGCGTAGAGGTTATTTTCCAGTAAAATACTGGTTAATTGTATTATTTTGTAGATTTCAGACATTGTTTAGAAGAATACATGTGGCAGAGCATCCCAATAAGAATAGAGAAAAATTAAGAAAATGCCACAACCAACGTTTAGACAATATTATTAATATTTATTTTATCTATAATTTTACAAATTATCGAGCAAAAATTTGTTTTTTATTTTCGTAGAAGAGGGTTAATTTAATTTTTAAGATAAATCCCTTTGAAGCATCTTAAAGTACACATTTCAAACTTTAAAAATCGCACCTACAGAGATCTAATAACGCGATTTAAACCAGAATAGTAGGTGGCAAATTTTATTACTTTCTCAAAAATTTGAAATTTTGGAAGTGTACATCTTCAAAAATAAATTTTTGAGATTTTTTTCACTCATCGGATCTTATTATACATTACTTCAAGAGCAAAATGTGAAAAACACAGGTTTTAACTTAAAAACTTTGGAAATAGTAGAGTTTTTACCGATTTCATCGCAAATTTCTTTATGTTCCGACTTGATATATGTATACTATTCCTACATAGATTCATTCTCATATTTGAAAATACAATAGCTACACGTTCCTTCACAAAAGTTGTAGATAATAAAAAAATATAAAACTTTCATATATATAAGGCACTTTTCAACATAACCTCAAGACCATTTTAAAGTAGACATTTCAACGGTTAAAATGAGCCCAGATAAAATATTTAAATCGAAAAAACACCAGTAAAGTTTTCCGTGAAAGATTTTGGATTTTTTTTTGAAAAATGTAAATATCTCGGAATCTACTTACTTGTTTCCCAGATTCAAAAAAAATCATGCTTACTCAATGCAAAAAGAGTATACTTTCACAAAATTTCATGTAAATTGAATTATTTTTACAAGAGAAAAAAATAAAAAACCGAAAAATCGGTTTCCCGCCATTTTCTCGGGAAATTTGAAGTTATGCTGAAAAATGTCTTATATGAAAGTTTTAGGTTTTTTATTATCAACAACTTTTGTGGAAGATATTTACCGCTAGGAGGTCTGGTTTCGCCGAAAATTGCAAAAAACCACTTTCAATCCCTAAACAGCACCCCCATTTCACAATTTCACTTTATCTCGTATTTAATTTTTGTTTTTCTCTTAGTTATAACCTTAACTAAATTTTTCAGCTGGTCCTTGCCTGTTAATAATTTTTTTTAAAGGTATTAGCACCAGTCTATAAGCCTATTTGAACAATAAAAACTTTCAATTTTTTTTTGCGTTACTGTACTTCCACCGGATATGAAACTAACATAGTTCATATAAAACAACACGTCTCTGACGATGACCCTGTACGACGGATATGGTTCAATTTCAAAAGGAAGTATTGCACCATGATATTTTACATGTTTCAAAGAATCTCGCACTGAATTACAGAAAAATGGCCCTCGGTTAATTTGCTCCCAATTTTAGTACGTTACCTCCTGAACAATAGTTCTCATAGGCACAATGCTCAAAAGTCAATATAGCGCAAGTCACTGTTTGTCGAAAACAGAACCATTATGTGCTAAACCAAAGAACTAGTAAACGGTTCCTACCATGCACTAATTAATGTATGTTCATATTTATGTATTTTGATGGTCCTGTATGCTTATGTATGTGCGAAGGCTTGTGTCAATTTTCATTCAGTAAACGTTTACGTCGAAACTTCATTCGGAATATATTAATATGCACGCATACCCACTAGCATATAAGTACATACTCTATGATTTAATTAGAAAAATATTTCATTTAAGGAAGTAGTCAAATATATATTTTCACCAACAGCACGTATTAGCATTACCCAATGAGTCCCGTGTGGGGGTCTATTGGGTACTGAGTTTGGGGGCCCGGGCTTCCGAGGGGCCCGTAGCGGGGGCCTGCCAGAGATTTTGACAATTTTTTTTTTCAAATTTCTTTACCCTGCTCATAAATTATTAAGCGCGGGAGCCCGTAACGAGGACCCGCCAAAGATTTTGGCAAAAAAAAAATTCCCGCTCATTAATTATTAAGCGCGGGGGGTCGCCAGTGAATTTGGTACCGGAGCCCATGATTTGATGCGGGGGCCTGTACCCAATGTGCACTGCGAGGATATTACGGATAGAAATTTGCACATCACTTGGCCCTACTCGTACTTAGTTTTCATCAATGGTTTTCGAATTAGAGTTTTTTGGAATACTTCAGTGCTGTTATCAGGATTATTTCTATACATATGCCTGCTTATCCACACATACATTCGCATATACATGACTATGTATCGGAAAGTGTTTGTTTTGGTACGGCAATAAGAGCAAGCGAGAGCGGCAAACCAGAGCGAAACAACCAATCATGTGTAAATTTTCTTGAGGGGGCGTGTCACTGTTTACCTCTGCTAGAGTACTGGTAGACGTCTTTACTGTGAGCGGTCGGTTAATAGCGCAATGCCAAATGCATGACTTTCCGATTCTGAACAGCATTGTTGGAATACATAAATATGAACATACGTTAATTCGTGAAGGGTAGGAACAGTATACTAGTTCCTTTATTTCGCGCTTAATGGTACTGTCTTCAATAAGCAGTGGCTTGCACTATATTGCCTTTTGAGCATCGTGCCCATGAGAACTATTGTTCAGGAGGCCAAGACCTATAACATACTAAAATTTGGTTCAAATTAAGCGAGGGCCATTTTTCTATCATTCCGTGAGAGATTTTTTGAAATAAAATTTTGAGACCTACAGAAGTTATCGTATTTAATAAGTATTCGCAATCGGCAACGCCTGACTGCAACTTTCCTTCGAAAATTAAAAATATCTTAACGATGTCTTCAAGCTAAATTTATATATCATCTAACCTATTAAGCCTAAAGAAATTATGGCGTTTAGAAAGAAATGCTCTATAGCCATACAGACGTACATACACACAGGCTCCTTTATTCGATATTTGAGTCCGGCCTGTTTTGAAATTGATTTCTGTACAACATTTTTTTTCTCAGATGATAATTAAATTTTTGTTCAGTTATAAAATACCCCTCTGATTAAGTCAAATATTGTTCGTTCTTGCTTTTTGTGTATAAACAATATACAGCAATATACATATAGTCCAGTGGAATTAGCAAATATGCATATTGTAATTCATTTCAAGATGTCATGTGGATTAAACGATAGTTTTATTGATTACGAACATGACCCTGAATTTGGTCCACTTTTTGACCGCCAGAACATTGTTTATTTAACGATTTATTGTTGAAAAATTCCAAAAAATCGACTTTTTTAAATATAACACAAAGACCTTTAACGATAGGTTTTTCAATTTGTAGATACTGTTAGAACTTTGAAAAACGGTTAATTTGAGAGGTGTTTCGTTTAAAACGCTTGAAAATTTGTTTAAATTATTGCAAAAAATCGCAGAAATTTTCGCAATTTGCAAATATTTTTCATTCTTTAACAAAAGCACTTTAGTGCTTGAAACTTTGACAAAATATTTCTTTTATTACCAAAGTTACCCTTATAATTTCATCAAAAAATTTCAGTTAGTTTAAGAGATATTCAATTTGTTTATTAAAAACATAAATAATGTAAAATACAAATTCACCCAGTTCCCGTTGTCGTAGAGGGTTGATCCGTACATCATTTTCTTTGCTGAGGCTTAAACTTTATGTTTTCATTAATGGTAAATCAAAATTGCATTGTTTTCAACTTTAAAAAGGCGTTTGAAAAAGTGTCACATTTTTAGGTTAGGTTTTTTGCTAATAACTTTTAAACAAATGAAGATTATGCAATATCGTTCTCATAATCTTTGTTGCTGAGGTTTTTTCACTTCTTTTTAAAAACAATATTACTATGTAGCCTTACTAGAAACCGAGATGATTTTTTTTTTAATAAATTCGTAATTTGTTTATTAATAAACACATATTATTATTTCATCACGCTACCTCAGATTAAAAAGAAAGTCAAAATCGGAGAAACGGTAAATTTTTTGTTGACGCACGGATTTGAACTCGTCTTGATCATTTTATGAACGTGTTACAGATACGACTCATTCTTCTCTCTCCTATTCTGACGCTGATTTAAAATTAATTGTTATCGTTGCAAATTGAATTTTTTCCCCCAAACTCAGCTCTGTTACAAAGATAGACTATTAAACTAGTTGTTCGCCAAGTTTCAGCTGTTAATGTTTATTAATAAGCAAATTACGAATTTATTTAAAAAAAAATCATCTCGGCTTCTAGTAAGGCTACATAGTCATTTTTTTTTGTAAATGTGTGAAAAAACCTCAGCAGCAAAAATTATGAGAACGATATTGCAAAATCTTCATTTGTTTAAAAGTTATTAGCAAAAAACCTAACCTCAAAATGTGACACTTTTTCAAACGCCATTTTGAAGTTGAAAATAATGCAAATTTGATTTACCATTAATGAAAACATAAAGTTTAAGTCTCAACAAAAAAAAATGATGTCCAGATCAACCCGCTACGACAATGGGAACTGGGTGAATTTGTATTTTACATTATTTATGTTTTTAATAAACAAATTGAATATCTTTTAAACTAATTAAAATTTTTTGATGAAATTATAAAGGTAACTTTGGGGTAATAAAAGACATATTTTGTCAATGTTTCAAGCACTTTTGTTAAAGAATGAAAAATATTTGCAAATTGCGAAAATTTTCGCAGTATTTTGCAATTATTTAAACAAATTTTCAAGCGTTTTAAACGAAACTCATCTCAAATTAACCGTTTTTCAAAGTTCTAACAGTATCTATAAATTGAAAAACCTATCATTAAAGGTCTTTGAGTTATCTTTAAAAAAGTCGATTTTTTGGAATTTTTCAATAAACAATGTTCCGGCGGTGAAAAAGTGGACCCAATTCAGGGTCATGTTCGTAATCAATAAAACTATCGTTTAATCCACGTGGCATCCTGAAACGAATTACAATAAATTTCAGTTTTTTTTTTACTAATTCTACTGGACTAATAATATACCAAAACACCCAGCGGGATATCGTGCTGAAGGTCTCGTTAACACCTATTAAGTGTTTTTTTCCAGCAGTCTAACAAAGTATAATATATCAAAGCGATAATTGCACGTAAAACTTTTTACAGGTTGCTGCTTTGGCCAGGAGGAAAGATCGACTAGACGAGTTGGCAAAGAAACTCTCCAACAAGAAAGGCAAACTGTTCCCTATTAAAACAGATGTCAGTAAAGAGGAAGATATTTTAAACGCATTTAAATGGATCAAAGAAAACTTAGGCCCTGTCCACATTCTCATCAACAACGCTGGTATTTTAAGAGCAACTCATGATGTCAACGACGGGCCAACTCAGGACTGGAAGGATGTGTTTCAAGTCAACGTAATAGGACTGTCCATAGCGACAAGAGAAGCTATAAAGGACATGAAGGCGAACAATGTTGATGGGCATATAATTCACATTAACAGTATTGCAGGTCATCAAGTACCGAATTTCCCAAAAGCAAACGTATATCCTGCCTCCAAATTCGCTGTGAGGGCTCTAGCCGAAACGCTTAGGCTGGAACTGAATTCTTTGAAACTAAAAATTAAAATCACGGTAATAAAGAAAAACCTGTTTCCTATGTGAATGACTAACTATTATGTTTTTTTTTTAGAGTTTGAGTCCAGGTGTTGTTGAATCCGAAATTGTTCCAGATGCTTTTAGAGAGTACCTCAATGAAAATAACATTATTGAAGCAGAAAATATTGCAGATGCTGTTGTTTATGCGTTATCCACGCCTCCTCACGTTCAGGTAAATCGAAAATATTATTAATCAATGCGTTAAATGCACAGCCATGAAACAAGTTGTCCTATGTTATTAATAGAGAAACTTAATTTCTTTGGCATTAGAGGTATTCCTTTAAATCTGTTGCAATCATATCTAAGTACACGTAAACATTATATATCTGGTAACAACTATATATCTGATTTCAGAACCTTGCAACACGGAGTGCCTCGAGGGTCAGTTTTAGGTCCTCTATTGTTTATTATATTTGTATATGATTTATTTTTTATCTTTTCCCAAACAACGATGTACTGTACGCAGATGATGCAACACTAATAATCAGAACAAAAATATGGCTGATCTAAAACTAATAATAAACAAAACTCAAAATCTTGCTGAACATTGGTATAAGAATAATTTACTTAAAGTTAACAGGTATAAAACTCAGAAGCTGATTTTTTTTTCTCAAATAATTCGTTAATTGTAGGTGAAGGCGTAAAGATTCTTGGAGTTATTTTAGAATATTTACTAAACTGATCCTCTCATGTTAATCAGCTGTGCAATAAAACAGGATATGTATTTCTTTTACGACAACTTTAAAAATTATAGAATAGGGAAACACTATTGAATGAATATCACGCAATTATCCAGTCGCACATTATTAATTTTTCGTGTTGCAAAAGAGATGTATGAGAGTAATTGTTGGTGTCCATCCCTTAGAGCAGTGTAAAACTTTATTTATTCAATTTAAAATAATGCCAATTCCATCTCTATATGTTTATTATAGTATCTTACAAATTCATCGCAAGAAAAATTCATACTCCACTCAGGCAGATTATCACGATTACGATACTAGGTTGGCAAACTATCTGAAAATATCAAAATTTTGTGTCCCAAAATCGGCAAGAAATTCGTTAGATCTAAAATTACACAATAAACTCCGAGCGTTGAGTGAAAAGTTATACCAAGAGGCGCAATCGTGTACTAAAGACCGTAGCCAGCGCAGGTATTTTTAAAATGTAACAATCTATTTTTTTCTTACTGTGAGTTGCTATAAGCATTTTATATGTGATATAGTTAAATAAATGTCTATCTATCTATAGTTGGGGCAATGTGTAAACTTTAACAACAATCGCTATAAGTAACGGAAACGAAATAAAGAACTGTCTAGGACAAGATGACTTATTTTCTACTGTTATTCCGTATAATGTCCCGTATTTTTCAAAAAATTCACTTAATATCTCGTTCTTCTTTTCTTATTGTTTAATATATTATTAACAATTTATAAGTAATACTCATCGACACTGAGGCAGCCAGAACTGGCTCTTAAGAAGTTTTGTGAGTTTATGGAGATTGTGTACCAGCAAATACTAGAATACAGCAGGACAAGGTTGTTGTCTAGAACTGTTAAAAGCTAAAAAGTATTATTCTGAGTCCTTTCCTCATAGTCAATGTTCGATTGTTATCAAAACGTATTTCCGAAACCCAATGTACAAGATACGCAAGTTTTTGAGCAATAAGTAATATCTAGTTAACTTTTCCTATATTAAGAGGAATGAACTCAAAATTATAACAATGTTCAATATTTTCATTGGGTACTGTTAAACAATAAGCCACTGTCATTCGAGATACTTTGCCAAAATTACCAAAGAACAGAATAGTGATTGGTGAAAATGACGTTCGACGAAGGTATGGATATTCAACGATATACAAATGAGGATAAAATTAATCAGTGGGAATTAAAAAACTAAACTGGAAGCCAGATGGTGTGACTTTTTTCATTTTCAAAGAAATCGTATTCTATTCAGTAATTTTTCTTGGATGTGAAAACAGTTGTTAGAATTTTATAATTATTTATAAAAACGTCCTCAACTTCCGAAAGAAATTCAAGATTCAGAATAATATTTTTAATGTGAGGTTTCCTCTGTCTTTTTTTTACTTTTGTATGCAAATAATTTTATAATAATTATTATTATTTGTCCCTTATTTTCGATCCAGTTTGGTCAACTTAGTCTAGGATGACAATAGTAATAGACCTTCGTCACAAACACAAAGCACAAACCTCTATCATTATAATAAGTAAAACAAAGACAGACATCGGTGGGTAAGGTTCTAAATCACGTGCATGACTTTTTGGTGAAATTTGAATGTATTTCCTATTTTTTTTTAAATATTGGCCATGCTAAACATAAAAGTTGTTTCGTTCCATTTTTTTTTTCTTCGCAGTTAAACATTAGTTATCCTACGGAAATTTAAAAATTGTTAATTATTCACTCAAAAGTTTTTGGTTACTCTACACGACGCGACGTCGTCCTTTTTTTTATCAAATATGCATTTTCCAATGCAAGAAAAACTGAAATAAATGAAAATGTTGACTTTTTAACCGATTTTTGGGGTGAAAAATATATTGAACCGATTCTTTAAAAACATTGCTTTTAATATTTTGCTCATATTTTGGCAATTACGGCGGATACAAGCATGGAGATTGTGAATGACAACAAATAATTCGATGGCAGTTCTTCGAATCGAAAATAATAACGCTCCTAATGTAATAATGCTTGTAACCGCTGTAATTCGCAAACTATGCAAAATACAAAAAAATAAATAAATACACTTTTGCAAGCCTGCCCAAGGAATCACTACTTCCACATCTAGATTCTCTATCCAAGTCACTCACAACGAAAAAACTTTGTTTGTGGAAATAATTGTTTATGGAACTTTAATAATATTATATTTGAAATCCTCTGTCCCAAAAACCCATAAAACGAAACCCCATATCGGTAGTGGGGTGAGGGTGGTGACAGGGGGTGGTAGTGAAGGTGGATGAAGTAAAAAAATATTTTTAAATTTCTGGTTCTTGTACATACACTAAATCACATTTTTTTTCATCCCCTTCAATAATGGTGGGGGTGCTAATGGGGGTGGCTAATGCTAAAAATTTAGCTTCTCTTGTATTTACTAAATACCAATTTTATAGACTCTTACCTGCTTGATTTACCTATTAACCCCAATTTACCCCCAACCCTTCGACGGAACAAGATGAAAATATAAGCTAGTTCCAGATCTTGTTAAAGTACATATGTGTACCAAATTTCAAGTCAATATCTTAAATGGTTCCAGCGTAAACGTGCGCACAAAAAAGTTACAGACAGACCGACAGTCATACAGAATTTTTTTTTTCGCTCAAACTTAAAATCTCGACGTTTCATGACATTTTAAGCCTATTGGAACAATAAAAATTTTTTAAAATTTTTTTGTCGTTACTATACTTCCACTGGATGTGGAAGTAATAAATACACTTTTTGCAAGAAAAAAATAATGAATTACTTTTGTTAAACAGTATTAAAATAACTAAACATTTTTTGTGTAATTTAAATGTATTTTCCGGTCCCCCAATAAGGGATGAAAAAGTTTAAATTTCCATTTTTTAAATATTTTTTAATATTTAAGATAAATAAAGAACGCCATCGTGTAGAGCGACCAAAAATATATCGACAATTTTTTCATAGGACAGCTAACATTTAAATGCAAAATTTAAAAATAAAGGGCGATAACAGTTTTGCGTTTTGCATCATTAAAATTCTAAAATGTCGGAATTCGATCCAAAAATCAAGCATGTGGTTTAGAAGCTCCAGGAATATTTTCGAATTTTTTTAAGACTTTTTTCATTTTTTTTATTCTTAATTAAGTCAACATTCTCGGGCGTTTGTTGTTCGTAAACCAAAATAGATTAAAAAGATATGCTCCAGCCCTCCGCCGCTGTTCTAAACTTACATTACGAGGCACAAAAATTCGGCTTATTGAATGCTCAATTGAAAAGAAATTAATATGCTAATATTTATTTTTTTATTTTTCAGATTCAGGAACTCACCATAAGACCGATCTTTGACTTTTTATAAGAACTAGTAAAGAAAATAATACTTTTAATCATACAGGTTGGTCGACAAAATCGGGTAAATAGCAAATAATAAACGCCACATCTGCGTGTAGAGGATATGAGATGGTGCAAGCGTAACACGATCGCTCAATTGTTATCTAAAGGATGTTAAAAGCTAACAACAGAACTTAAGGCATTCTGTGCCCGATTTTTTTTAACCGACCTGTATATCCTATGTTATTTAAATTATATCTATATTTATATAATTAAAAGTATAAAATTACAATTTTTTTTATTTATAACATATCCTTAAATCTAAGTTCTAAAAATTGTATGTACATAAACAGAATAAACTTCAGAAAAAAGATGGTACGTTAATCGTATGCCTTAATTTTCTGTTCTGTTCTGTTCTATTAGCGAAGAAATATGTTCAACAATCATTTTAACCAATATATACACATAAAGCTTTTGCAGAGTCTATATTTCTATAATCATAATCTCAGGTGAAACATTAAATAGACTTTATAGTTAAAGTTGAAATCGTGTTATTAAGATTACAAAAAAGTAGATTCAACAGAAAAACTTTACGAAGAGAGAACATTGTTGAATACAAAGCAACTATTTTTATTCACACCAAATTGAGAAAAGATCTGCAGAAGCACACCGCCAGAATAATAACCCATCAAGAAATAGAAGAAAATGCGTTAAAAAAGAAAGCTCTTTGCCAGAAAATAATGTTGTAGAACCCTCCTAAGTTGAAGACAGAATCAAAATTCGACTTAGGCAAAAATTTCATTTAAGGTCATTTTTAAGAGTCTGCAGAGGCACAGATCAGTCCATAAGAACCGTTTTGGGTTCTATAAGGCGCAGGCGTTAGAAATGACCAGGTGAAAATTCTAAGAAACACCGAATTTTCACTTAGGAAAAATGTTTTTGGTTCAGGATATGAGAGCAGAAGTATATAATGACAAAGATTTATGAATAATATACTTTTTCAAAGGTACCACAAATTGGACTTTGAAAAATAATATTTTTGAAAGGGCGTCAAAATTTGGCTCAAGAATCGATTTATCGAAAGTACGCCAAAATTTCACTTGCAGACTAATTTTTCAAAACTGCGTTGAAATTTGGCTTGAAAATCGATTTTTCAAAAGAACGCCAAAATTTCACCCGCAGATTAATTTTTCAAAACTACCTTGAAATTTGGCTTAAAAATCGATTTTTCAAAAGTACGCCAAAATTTCACCCGCAGATTAGTTTTTCAAAAGTACCTTGAAATTTGGCTTAAAAATTGATTTTTCAAAAGTACCACAAAGTCAGTTTAAAAAGTACCACGAAAATATACTTTGAAATATTTTTTATTTTTTATTCCTCCACCAAAGACATTGACCTTTGATGTACGGTCATTGAAAGCCCAATTCTAAAGTATGAGCATAAAATTTTAGCAATGCACTGCATCGAAAAGGCAAAATAGAAGATTTTGACAAAGCCGGCGTAGTGCCGATAAGCAAAAGTGATAAAAATCAATGCACATGTACAAGGCCGGTTTCTCACATGGAAAGAGTTTGGATTGACTCAGCGGCTCGCAATTTGGTCCAGCGCGTTGAGTGGTCCAGACAAAGTGATAGTAGGAAAGCCAATAGCGGGGCTTTCCAAATGACAAACTTATAGAGGAAAACGCCTTGTGCATAAAAAACCAAAAATTCAATTTTGCCTAAAAGTCGCTCGAAGGTGGGTTGCTGCCATATCGATAATATTGAACAACTGCATAGCAGTAAGTAAATCGTGGACTGATCGAACGCCATTAAACTTATGCAGTTATAAGTCCTCATGAATGTGTTTGAGTACGTGAATCTCCGCGATACAAGAACTTTAAAGCTAAGTAGTCTCTAGCGAAACTAAATCCATTTAGTAAAGTTAATATCAGTCAGCCGTAATTATAAATTACAAATAGTCTCAGACTTCTCTAAAAAGCTCGCATTTTGATTCTGAGAAGGTATGCATGAATCTTTTCTACCTAATCAATCGTTAGCGTGAGCGCTCTCGCTTGTATGGTCTGAAAGCCATTACCTTGATTGGGGAAGGCACGATTCTTATCTTGAGAATTTTGTATAACCATTTCTGTTAAATAAACGGATTCTTTGAACTATTGTTTCTTAATTGATCTTGAGGCCTGTTGACGGTCTATAATCCCTGGAACATTCGTATCGAAAACCGGATGTGTCGAGATAATTCACATTAACATTCGACCTTCTGGTTGCTTTACGGAGGTTTGATAGGGATTTTTTTATGCATTTTTTGAGAAATAGAGTCCGTTATTAACAGACCAAAACGTGGTTTCCACGTACAAAAATTAATCCCTCCGCAGAGAAATTCTTCGGTTGGGATTTTTTTGTGCAAAAATTCAGGAAATTAAGAGGTACCCAAACCCCTAACGAGGGAATTCAGGTCCAGAGAGAGCGTCATTTCCGATCTGTGGTAGTGCAGCCTTGGTCCATTATTCGGCTATCGAAGTGCATCTATCTCGAACCCGCCTGGGAGATAGAAGAACGGGGTAATACGCGACTGGCGCCCCCTGAGAAATAAATTGGTGCCGCGTCATTTTGACGCCCGGTAGTGCGTTCTTCCACAATAACACACCTGGGGTCCAAATATTAGAATCCCACAGAATATTACAAATAAACCATTTATAAAATATACACAAGAATTACATAAAAAATACTCATAACTCTTCAGATAATTGATAAATCAATAGATCAGTTGAAAGACTATATTTCAAATTTCAGCCTCTGCCACGCGACAAAAAAAAGAGAGAAGTTAAGAATATTGATTTGATTTGAATACACAAAATTACACCCAGAAATCCTGTCAGTTTAAATCAGAAGCTCAATATATCATTAATTTTGCTAAAATGGACAAGATACGATAACTTCTTTTGAGCTCAGGGTATTTCGTCCTGGGAAGTAGATGTTGTTGTCAACGGGACATAATATATGAAAGCCAAAAAAAAAAGAGAGTATTTTTTCATCTTTATACGATCGTACGAAATTATTCTGACGGGAATTTGGTATTGGGATGCATAATTTCTTGTTCAGCAGACATAATGATTTATTAGAAATAAAAATGTTCTCTAAATATTGATTCAATACATCTGAGATACGGTAGAAACTAAACCTAATGAAAAATGTTAAATTTCTGTACATTTAAGGCTGTGTGGTATTTTTGCCAACGATCATATAATTCTGGGAAGGTTATTTTGTTATATTGTCAGTTATATCAAAAAAATTTTAGAGAAGGTCTTAAATCAACAAATCACAGAGTATATAAAAAAATGCAATATATTGCCAGAATGTCAATCAGGGTTTGTCCAAGGAAAGTCCACCACAACAGCTCTAGCCAAAATAACTGACGATATAATAAGAGCTACAGATAAAAACAAAGTAACTGCTTTAATTTTGCTAGACTTTAGCAAAGCGTTTGACACCATAAATCATGATCTTCTGTATGCCAAATTAAAATATATCGGATTCTGTGAGGAAGCTTTAGTTATGATGAGGAGCTACTTATCAGATAGAACACAGAAGGTAAAGTTGAATGACTGTATATCAAATAGTTTGCCAATAAGAAGAGGTGTTCCGCAAGGATCAATACTGGGGCCTTTGCTTTACAATATTTACACACACGACCTTAAAGATACAACCAGTAACACAAAAATTCACTATTATGCAGATGATTCTCAGTTATATAAATCCTTCCATGTCTCCTCATCAGAAGAAGCAATTTCCGTAATTAACAAAGATCTAAAGCAATTGGTAGATTCAGCTCAAGACCATAATCTTAAAATTAATATTAGTAAGTCCTGTGTAATGTACTTTGGGAGCAGAATTAACGTAACAAAAGTAAGAAATTTAGATATGCCAATCATTATTAACAATGTTCCATTAGAAATCAAAAAATCATGTAAGAATTTTGGGCTAACACTTGATGACAAATTAAAATACAACATTCATATAAATAATCTGATACGTTGTTCCTTTGCAAAACTAAAGTTATTTTACAACTACAGAGATTCCGTTCCAGTAGAACTTAAAGCAATGCTTTGTGATTCACTCATTTTGAGTAGATTTAATTATGCGGATGTTGTTTATGGTCCTGCATTGGATAAGGGTACACAAAATAAAATTGAAAAGGTTCAAAGAGCCTGCACAAGGTTTGTTTTTGGTCTTAGGAAGTATGACTCCGTCTCAAATAGGATTAAAGATTTGGGTTGGTTAACTATGCAACAGAGACGAGATGTGAATTTAGCAAAATTTGTCCACAAAATACTAGTCACTGGTGAACCTGCTTACTTAAAAACATTATTGACAACGCGCTCGACTATTCACTCTGTTAATGTAAGGTCAAATAATTTACTGTCTATTCCTAAATTTAAATCTACACAATTCAAAAAATCTTTTACATATAGTGCTTGCCATCTTTATAATAAATTGCCCCCACAGATAAAAACATTTAATAAATTCAAGAAGCATATTCGTCTTTGTCTTCACTTTCCTTAACTGGATGTATATATATATATATATATATATATATATATATATATATATATATATATATATATATATATATATATATATATATATATATATATATATATATATATATATATATATATATATGTGTATATATGTGTATATATGTGTATATATGTATATATGTGTATATATGTATGTATGTGTGTATGTGTATGTATGTATATGTGTGTGTGCCGCTGAACTCCTTACTATATGGTGTTCAGCGGTGTGTGCATATGTGGGTGTATGTATACATGTGCATACTTTTGAATTGTTAAATATGTATTAACAATAGGTGTTTATGTATGTATGTGTATATGTACCATGTGTGGAGTATGCAAGCATGTGTGTAAACTCAGATAGTAAACTACATGTTATTTACTGTTATGTTATACGCGTTATTTATTTCCTCCCTTTTTGTTGTAGAATTAGACTATTTCCAAACCCGCTAGTTATAAGTGTATTTTAAACAAATTGTGTGTATGTGTATGTTATGCATGGGTGCTTATATATATATATTGTGTATGTGTCAGCGGCGGCTGGTGAAATTTCAATATTTAAAAAATTTTGAAAAAGCAGTTTGCGAAAAAATTTTTGAAAATTCGTTAGCCTCCCCTGGGTCTAGGAGCTCCTGTTTATTTTTATTTTTTTTTGTCATATGCATTTGACTTTTTCTTAAAAATACAACAACAGATTTTGGAGTTTATGAAAATATTTTCATTACTAACTGAGATACAACGAATTAAAATATTGTAATTTGTTAAATTGTAAATTACAAAATTTCAGTTCATTGTATTTCAGTTAGTAATGAAAATATTTTCATAAACTCCAAAATCTGTTGTTGTATTTTTATGAAAAGTTAAATGCATATGACAAAAAAAAATAAAAATAAACAGGAGCTCCTAGACCCAGGGGAGGCTAACGAATTTTCAAAAATTTTTTCGCAAACTGCTTTTTCAAACTATTTTAGGGGTCATTAGAGAAGTGCTTCTCTAGATGTTATTTCCCAAATTTCGTATGGGTCCCATGCGCCATAGACGAGAAAAAAAATATTGAAATTTCACCAGCCGCCACTGGTATGTGTCCATATGCATGTACATACACACATTAGCTAATATCTTTAAATATGTTTATTCTAACACTGATATAAGTTTTTTTTTTTTTAAATATGATTTTTTGATATATTTGTAAAAAAGCATAATTTCTAACTACTCTAATAGTTGAAATATTCTGTTGTAATGTAATAAGGGTTAAGTGGAAGAGCGCATTACAAGCGAACTTCGCCCTAAATAAAGACCTGTTATTATTATTATTATTATTATTATTATTATTATTATTATTATTATTATTATTATTATTATTATTATTATTATTATTATTATTATTATTATTATTATTATTATTATTATTATTATTATTATTATTATTATTCCCTCCGGCCATTTAAACTAACAGGAATTCATTATGGGAACAGTCTTCTGGGCTCAAAATATTCAAACAAATATTTTCAGCCTGAAAAATAATGTAACCATCACATGCACAATTCTAGGTGTGCTACAACCAAATTTAAATCAATGTTGATGCCACTCGGATTTTTTTTACACATTCTTTGATATAGATAGAAGCAATTTCCATGATATATAAAATCATTCATCGCAGAATTTTTTTTAAAAGTGTTACGTATTTTCGATAAATACGGATAAATTTTTATATTATTTAGAGAAACTTCGGTGAAATAAAATACACATCTAATTTGAGACGTTTACTATTTAATGGTTCACAGTACAATGAGTTGCGGACGGCGCAATCTACATGTCCATAAAAAGTGTACATAAAAAAGGTATATAAAACATTAATATAGTAAGAACAGAAAGTGTAATCTTCCTTAATTATTATTTTACAATAATATTTATTTATTCACATATATATACATATCAAAAAGTATTATACTTTTTTTGTTTAATGACATAGCCACACAAAAAAAGTGATCTGGCCTGCGGACCAGATCAGTGGATCTTATGTATTTGGACCCGCTAAAACCGAATCCGAATTCTCAGATTGGCTCGTTTTTCACCCCCAAAAAACGCCAAAAAATGGTCTGTCCGGCGGACCATACCAATGTATCCTTATTTTGGTAAGGATACACTGGTATAAAAAACTGAAAAACGAGCCAATCTACAATTCTGACTTCGGATTCGGTTTCAGCGGGTGAAAATACACATTTTTTGTTTTGGGGATGTTTTTTGAGGTTGGGGGTGAAAAATGAACGAATCTGACAATTCTGTCTTCGGATTCTATTTCAGAGGGTCCAAATACATAAGGATACACTGGTATCAGGGTGTATTAAATAGGTGATCCGACGACAACCCTCACAGTGGCTTCATAAGTGCTTACTTTGTACATAATGTAATAGATGGCAGGACCAATAAGTTCTCTCATTACTTACGCATAGATAGATAATTTTACAGGTTCTGTGCATACGTGTTCTGTGCATACAGTGTTGCATACATCCCCGGCCTTTTCTTTTTTGTTTAATGAAACAAGAGTCCAGGCCTGTAGCTAGAAAGTGCTTTCAGGGCGGGCAAACAATTTTTCAGGACGGGCCTGTAAAAAAAGTCCGAAAATTTTTTTGATGAGCGGGGGGAGAGAAATACACCAAAAAAAACTCTTTAATCCGAAAAATTTAGACAATTTTTACCCAATCTCTTTCAAAACATTAAAAAGATAGTTAAAATTGACCCCATTACGATCACCGTAGGTCGGGCGAAACTTATTCCAGGACGGGCATTGCCCGTCCTGCCCCCCCCCCCCCCTAGCTACAGGCCAGCAAGAGTCCAGTGACATCTGACATTAAGTAGCTAAATTAAAACATTGAAAGAATATATGCAACACTACATGCACCATTGCACGTGTCGCCACAACTAACCTCAAAAATATATATTTCTTAAGATTTACAAATATTACGTAGCTATTATTAAAATTTCTGCCTGGTTCCTGTACTTTCAACCAAAATCAAGTTCAACGTAATATGTATGAAGTTTTAAATAGTTTGTCACAATAAAATAAGACACTTTTTGCAGGTTAGGAATCTAATCTATAATTAGCAGTCTATTTTTATTGGAAGTGACTAGGCACACGCCGCGGCGTGTACGGAAATCCGAAATTAAAGACTCGTCCGACGTTTTTTATTGACAATAACTACGTGCACGCCGCGGCGTGTACGGAAATTGATATTAATTAATTAATTTCTTTGTTAAGTAAAAGTTTTACACATTTTCTGCCAGGTAGTCGATAGGTCAGTGTGTAAGGTGGTTACCTCCCACGCAAGGTCTACGCCATGTCCAGGAGTCTGTACCCGCTCCTGGCCAGGGGTAGCGGACTTAACAGGACAAATAAAAAACTGTTTTACACGATGGTGATCAGCCGGCCATCACATACGCGGCGCCGGTGTGGTGCAGCATACCGGCCACGACAATGAGAAAACTTCGAGTTCTCGAACATAAATTTATGCGCCTCATCTCTGGTTCGGACAGATACACCTCCCTCAAAGATTTATATGATCGTTGCCACGACATAACCCCACTAGCGGACTACGTCCAAGAAATTTCTCAAAAATTCTACGAATTCAAGCTGGGCGATAGTCCGCTAACCCGCAACATAACCCGAATCAGACAGCATAATGCAATCCTTTTCGATATTCGACACCCCCTACCATACCAGGCGTTGCCTATCTTCCGGCAACCTCTCTAGCCACACTTTCTCATACGACAACTTCTTATTTCCCCACTTTTAACCTTTTTTTTTTCTAAAAACTATAATCAACATTCTCCATTCCCTTTGTTCTATTTGTTTTTATCCTTTTTGTTATTTTGTCCTTTTTGTTTCTAAATTCTATCTTGACCAATAAATTTTCAAAACCAAAATATTTCGTACCATATCTTTTAAATTTCCACGACATTTTCCTGGCGGCAGGAAGACCACCAGGGTGGAATTGCTTCGAAAGGGTTTTTTCCTTGAGTTCTGTTTTCCCGTACCAGCAACCAAAATTAAATAAGTGCTTCGTCTAGTAAGTGATAGTTTTATAGTGTTTTTCTTTTAATTAGTTCTAGGTCCTTGTGGACACATTTTTAATTTAGTTTT
This sequence comes from Rutpela maculata, assembly GCA_936432065.2. Taxonomy (NCBI): domain Eukaryota; kingdom Metazoa; phylum Arthropoda; class Insecta; order Coleoptera; family Cerambycidae; genus Rutpela; species Rutpela maculata. The sequence continues at coordinate 20,710,530 of OW386292.2, forward strand.
TAAGTCTGCCTGAGGCAGACAGGAGCACTAACCTACAATCACCACGACGCTGTGCGACGTAGTTGTCTGGCTGGCTCCGGACCAGGTTCCGGCGAGGCGCATATATGTATAAAAACTATTAATAAATTGTTATTGATTCATTGATTGTTACCTCTGAATACTAATGTTGCGGGTTCAAGTCTTGTGAATTGCAGTTTTTTTTTCTGATTTTTTTTGTGTCAGATATTTTTTCTTTGCCTTAAAATTATTTTCATACCTGAATGTGCCAATTAGGTTGTGTTATGTTCTTTTTTTAATTACTGAAAAGCAACATATTATGTTACTATTGCTACAAAAAAAGCCAAAAGTACCTGGTACCCTTTCTCTTCTCCTGAGTTAATTCAAATTTTTTAATTCTAGTAGCGTTGTACGTTTTTGTCATTTAGGTAGTTAATAAAGGTCTATTAGACGGATTTTTAATTTAAATAATTCGACGTTTTACTAGTAATTGCCAATAAGGCACGTTGGGCGGGTTTGTAATTTGGATTTCCGTACACGCCGCGGCGTGTGCCTAGCTATGTCCATTTTTATTAATCAACAATATTGAAAAATTATTTGCGCGAATTTTTAAATATTTGCTTGGAGCCAGTATGGCTCCAAGCTAAAAATGCCTATACAAACATTAATAATAATAATAATAATAATAATAATAATAATAGCTTTATTGTCCAACAGAAAATCCATTTACAGGACAATGTGAGATAGTGAATACACAATAACCTTAAGAGAACTAAAATATTTAAACATTAACTTGTACTACCTATAAAATGCTACCTAATTTGTAATTTTATCTTTTAAAAGTTACAAAGTATTATGCAGATTTCTAACACCAAGATGCTCAATAGCCACTTCTACTAACCTACTTAGCGAACAATGGTGAATGTCACATGAATTACATAGACTATTAAAATTTTCACACATAACATGTACAGGTGATTTGGAGAGAATATTCGTTCTGGGTATTTTACATCTAAATGTTAGATTCTGTCGTGTGTTGATTCTTGGTACATGAAAATTAATATCACGGAGTAAATCAGAACAGTCAATCATATTGTGTAACATCTTGTACAAAAATATTAATGATATGCAAGTTCTTCTTATATCTAAGCTAATGATATTAAATCTATCAGATAAGAAGTTATAACTTATACCTCTTTCAGGGTAAACACCATCCGTTTTAAATGTCAAGTATTTTAAAAATCTTCTTTGGACCCGTTCTATTGTCATCTTTTGGCAATCATAATATGGATACCAGATTAGAGCACCATACTCAAGCCTGGATCGGACATAAGTGAAATATAGGAGTTTTAACGCCTCAATATCAGTAAATGTTTTACAATTCCTTACAATGAATCCATAAAACTTCATAGCTTCAGATACTTTTAACGCTATATGATCATTGAAAGAAAACTTATAATCAAACGTTACACCTAAGTCTTTATAAGAATTACATCGTGATAATGTTTTATTATCGATATTGTAAGCATATTCATAAGTGAACTGTTTCCTTGTAAAGCTCATGATCTTACATTTCGATATGTTAAGATGTAATTTATTATCTATGCACCAGGATTGGACATGATCCAGTTCGCATTGTAACTTCTTACAGTCATCAATGCCATTTATGACTGAAAATATTTTTAGATCATCAGCATAGAAGAGTTTATGACAGTCGATAACGTCATCTAAATCGTTAATAAATAGAAGGAATAGAAGAGGTCCAAGATTAGATCCCTGAGGGACACCAGAGGTAACAAAATATTGAGGGGAATTGTAACCATTGTACGTGACATATTGCTGTCTCTTAGATAGATAGGATTTAAGAAATTCGATAGCTTGGGCATGAAAGCCAAATTTTGTTAGTTTTTTAAGTAAGACATCGTGGTCTATCCTATCAAAAGCCTTTGAAAAGTCTGTATAAATGACATCTACTTGTCCCTTGTCATCCAATATATTTGACACATATTGTGTAAAAACGGCTAAGTTTGTAACGGTTGATCTGTTACTCATAAACCAGTGCTGGTAGGTTGATATCTGATTACGAACAGACAAGTAAATGCGATTAAAAATGACGAATAAACGAAAAAACCTTAAAATTTGAGGTTATGTTAGTAATACGATGCACATGCCCAGGTAATTGTAGAACCTTATTGCTCGCGCCATCTACTAAAGTAAATAGAAACCATGCAGTTACGAAGCCATTATTATAATAGGAAAGTGCCGTACGTCGGATCACCTATTTAATACACCGTGACTGGTATGGTCCGCCGGACAGACCATTTTCTGGGGGTGTGTTTTTTGGGGGTTGGGGGGGGGAAAACGAGCCAATCTGACAACTCTAACTTTGGATTTGGTTTCAACGGGTCCAAATACATAAGGATACACTGGTATGGTTCGCAGGCTAGACCACTTTTTTTAAACAAAAAAGTAAAATACTTGTAGAAAAAAAAATCTGCGATGAATGATTTTAAATATCATGGAAATTGGTTCTATCTACATCAAAGAATGTGCAAAAAAAATCCGAGTGGATTCAACTTTGATTTAAATGTGGTTGTAGCACACCGTGAATTGGTATCATTCTATTTTTATACAATGTTGGCTTTTCAGACTGTGGTTGCTAGACATAAACTTTCTGGCGATGTTACCTTACTCATATTAGGCATAAAAAGTGTATGTAGTAAAAAAATAAGCGAAGTAATGATATTTGTACTCTCATTTATACATAGGGAAGCTATTGTCGAGCATAATTCCAGAGATACTGAAAATTAATGTTATGACCAGAAAATTGCGAATTATCGCACAAAAAATTCATTCTTCATCAAATTCAAAAATTAGATCATTACAGGAATCACTCGGAACAGCAATTGTATTAACTTTACGTATTAAAAATATTATATTTTCAAAATTTTATGAAGTTTTGGCAGTTTTGTCAAGGAAAATAAAATAATGTGCCAACATTTTTTACAGTATTTTAAAATCAATATACAAAAATTAAAACTCTCTTGGATTGTATTGCACTATATGGTGATATATATTAGTCATTATCTGAATGACTACAAAATTTTGTCAAGGTTACTGTGATATAGTTTACCAATAACTGCTAACAATAATCTCAATAATTGGTATGAAGTGTATTCTCACTCAAGATGATTACGATCTTCCTTTCTCTCCTCCACACCATACCATCATCACCTTCCCACCAACTAGGATATAGTGTAGCCTATTCTAGAATTTTAAAGATGGCTAAAACACGTGTACAAAATTAATCAAAACATGTTAAGTCGTCTTCAATTTATTAAACATAGACAGACATACAGTCACTTTTGCAGATTTATTTATTTCATATTTTAATCTTGTTTCATTTGTTAGTTTAATTCGATAGTAGTGCTGTTATATATTTGACAAAGACAAATATCATGAGTAACGAAGGATAGACAATTTTTCCTTTCCAATTTCGATTTTTTACTGTTTGAATCAATACCAAGAGGGCGGGCGCTAATTTCTAAAATTCATTTAGGATTTCTAATAATAGACAAAATTACGTACCTAATACGTTTGCATCGTAAACGTAAGTGAAGTGGGTACTATAGTAGATGCGATAAATCATAACGTAAAGGTGACACTGCAAAAAAAAGATATCAACATGAATATATACAGTTTCACCTGTATTCTGCGTTTAAATTTCAGACGTCAAAGTAGGTAGTCATTTACAATGGTGCTTTCTATGGATCGATGGGTTGGTAAGGTTGCTGTAGTCACAGGTGCTAGTGGAGGTATTGGTGCTGCCATTGCAGAAGAGTTAGTAGAAAATGGTCTTCAAGTGAGTAAATTATTTTACACGTAAACGTCTTTCACCCAAGTTCAATAAAACATGTAATATTACAAAACAAGTCAGGCCCCCCTACACCAAATTATGGGCCCCGGTATCAAATTCACTGGCGGACCCCCGCGCTTAATAATTGATGGGGGGGGGGGTAGAAATGTAAAAAAAAATGTGTCCAGGTCTCATAATTAATGAACGAATATTGCGTTTACTGGTCTAACCGGCCTCGGGCACAGCGGTACCTACTGACCCCCCCCCCCCTTGTGGGGGCCCTGCACCAAGAGATTGATATGTTAGCGAATTTTTAAGACTATTTTGTGCCTATTTGCCATATTAGCCACAGCACGTGCTTATTATGTATTTTACTTCCACGTCCAGTGGAAGTACAGTAACGACAAAAAAATTTAAAAAAATTTTTATTGTCCAAATAGGCTTAAAATGTCATGAAACGTCGAGATTTTAAGTTTGAGCGAAAAAAAATTTCTGTTTGTCGGTCTGTCTGTAACTTTTTTTTGTGCGCACGTTTACTCTGGAACCGTTTGAGATATTGACTTGAAATTTGGTACACATATGTACTTTAACGAGATCTAGAACTAGGTTATATTTTTATCTTGTTCCGTCGAAGGGTTGGGGGGTAAATTGGGGTAAATTTGGGGTAAATAGGTAAATCAAGCAGGTAGGAGTCCATGAAATTGGTATTTAGTATATACAAGAGAAGCTGAGGTCTCAAAAAATTTTTTGGCATTAGCCACCCCCATTACCACCCCCACCTCCTTATTAAAGGGGATGAAAAAAAAATGTGATTTAGTGCATGTACAGGAACCAGAAACCTCAAAATATATTTTTACTTCATCCACCCCCCACTACCACCCTCCTATCACCACCCCCACCCCACTACCGATGTGGGGTATCGTTTTATGGGTTTTTGGGGTAGAGGATTTCAAATATTATATTATTAAAGTTCCATAAACAATTATTTTCACATACAAAGTTTTTTCGTTGTGAGTGACTTGGATAGAGAATCTGGATGTGGAAGTAGTGATTCCTTGGGCAGCGGTTTTTACATTTGGAAAAAAGTTATTCTTAATATACATTGCTTCAAAATAAGACAAAAATTCAGACTTTCTTTCATTAAAAAAAATATGATATTTTCTACTTTTTTTTATATTAACCCAAAAATTATATCATTGCACGCTTTGATTAATTAACTCACAAAAATCAAAAACTTTAATACTTACAATAAAATAAATTGAATATTTGATCAGAAATACTAGTATTACAAACAACTTATCACAGATAAATATAAACATAACTGATGAGCGCCGGGGGCGGACTACTTTCCCGGCGATAAGCTACGATAAATACTGGATTATGAGAAAGACTATAGGTGTATTATGCACAATATGATTGTCACAATAATGCTATTTCTTAATTTGAACTATCCCCAAAACCAAATAAAACAAAAGCACTCATCAAAACAGTAGTTATAACAAACTTTAGTACATTCAGTTACGCGTCTCGATAGCTATAATCCGTTAGCTTGACTTCTTTCAAAGGTTAAAATAAACTGAGAAATACTATAACAAATAAAACAGGTGGTGCAAACCTAACCGAAAATTATAGGCCTACTACCTTACCACCAAATTGTTTGAAATTATTATTCATTGCCGAATATATAGTTTTACTAATAAAAAAAATCTTCTAAGTAGCAGTCAGCTTGGTTTTAGGCCCAATTTCTCAACAAACACAGCATCTTTTTCGTCAATTAATAACATTTTCAATGCACTAGATAAAGGTGAATATGTTCTAACAGTGTTTTTTTGTCTTAACACGTACCTTCGACTGTGTTAGCAAGAATTTCATAAGAGAAAAATTTAAAAAACTTAGGTATAAGAGACTTGACTGGATACATTGTTTTTTGTCTACACAACTCTCTCAGATCATTCTAGGTATTCCTCAGTATAAATGAGGAATACCTGGGGGGGGGGGGGGTTATCTCCACTATTATTCTTATTGTTTATTAATGATCTTGAACAACATATTACAAACAATGTAACTGTAGTGTTATATGCTGATGATACCACAATCTGTATTACTGCTCCATTCCCTGAGGAACTCCAAAGCAAGGTGAACTACATCAATTTTACTCCTGGTGTTTTATTAACAAACTTATAGTTAATGCTGCGAAAGCAAAATATGTCATGTTTCACAAGAGAAGGAAAAATCCGCATATTGTGGTTAAACTAAACAACACAGCAATTGATAAAGTCCAAAGTGTGAACATATTGAACATGTTATAAAAAAACTAAACTCAGCTTATTTTACCATCAGAAATCTAAGGAGTGTTATGGATAAAAAATATCTATTAAACATTTATTTTGCTTTGGCATACTCACATATGAAATACTTAATATATTGGGGTACTAGCTGTGAGTTCCAACGTATTTTTATTCTTCAAAAAAAATCATAGGTTAATATTTTCACTAAATCCCTTGCAGACATGTCGACAAATTTTTATAAAAAACAAAATTTTCTCCTTACCATGTTTGTTAATCTAGGCAGCTCCTCTTGTTAAGCTTAACGCAGCACACTTTGCTCAACACGATAGTGTGCACGACCACGACACAAATGTTGTAGTCCAATTTACATAAACAAACTTAAGTACATACAAGAAAGCGTTTTTCTATATGTGTGGAACAGCTTTCAACAAACTGCCAACTGCGATAAAACAGGAAGGAACATAAATAAATTCAAAAAAAAGTTCGTCTATTTTATAATTTCTACTTAGTCAGCTAACTTTTATTATTTAAAGTGAAGTATTTGTAATATTTTATTGTGCTTCTATGTATATTTTATTTTGTAAAATTGTATAGTTGTATGTATTTTGTATGTTTAAAAATTCATACCCAAATTTTGACTGTTCATATCCTGTAAAATGCCTCACGTGAATAAATAAATTATTATTATTATTGTTATTATCATCACTATTATACACCTGCAATAATAATATTATCAATAGTTTACCTGAACAGGATAATAAAAATTAGATTTCAGAAAAATCATTTTCATTTAGTTATATTAAAAACTTTATTTAAATCTTAATTATTTTATTATGGAAACAAGAAAAGTTAACGTGACAAACGCGTTTTCTTAGCGTGCAGGAAGAAACCCTATACTTCAACCCCTTCAACTCCTGATATAAAGCGATCAGGGAGTAACAATTTCTTCTAAAATATTTACAGGTTGTTGGTTTAGCAAGGAGGAAAGATCGACTAGATGAGTTGGCAAAGAAACTATCTAACAAAAAAGGCAAATTGTTGTCGATTAAAACAGATGTAAGTAAAGAGGAAGATATTTTAAACGCATTTAAATGGATCAAAGAAAATTTGGGCCCTGTACACATTCTCATCAACAACGCTGGCATTTTAAGGGCAACACATGATGTTAACGATGGACCTACTAAAGATTGGAAGGATGTACTTCAAGTTAATGTAATAGGACTGTCCATAGCCACACGAGAAGCTATCAAAGACATGAAAGTGAACAATGTTAATGGGCATATAATTCACATTAATAGTATTGTAGGACATCAAATACTGAATTTTGCAAAAGGAAACGTATATTCAGCATCTAAATTCGCTGTAACGGCGTTGGCCGAAACGCTAAGGTTGGAGCTGAACTCCTTGAAATTGAAAATTAAAATTACGGTAAATTTAGAAAGTTTAGAACTCTTTATTATGTAAATTATTCATTTTGTTTTTTAGAGTTTAAGTCCCGGAGCTGTTTATTCCGAGAATATTCCAGAGGATTTTAAAAAGCATTTTAATGAAAATAACATACTTGAACCAAAACAAATTGCAGATGGTGTTATTTATGCCTTATCTACAGCTCCTCATGTTCAGGTAATATTTAAATTATTATTTAATGCGTTTAGTTTAATTGTATATATGTGCATAGATATAACACGATGAGCACTATAGTTGAAGCAATGATATTTCATCAACGATGAGAATAAGTAAAGGGGACAAAATAATACAGTGTCTACGTGCATGATTCGAACTTTTGATTAGCAATAGTAAAAGACCTTCGTTGCAGTTGCAACACCCAAACCCTTACCATTTCAGTAAGAAAAGTCAAAACTAAATCATTGGTTTTCTTATTCTTTATTGGGCATTTTGACACTTGTACAAAAAATATTTAAAAGTTTAAAGAAGGAAACCTCTCTGCAAATGATTTTTTGAATACTTCTGATTACTACAAAATATCTCATATCTAAAAATATATAAATTAAAACTGTTAAATAGATTATTATGTAAGTAAAAATGAATATTAAAAGCTCTTAACACTTCGAAAAAAGAAATTTTCAACTCGTCAAACATGACTCTCGCACTCACCGATAAGACGGCAGTCTATGTGAAAACGGTCTAAAAGTGCACAAAAAGTTCTATCGCAATGACTGTCAATAATTTTTATTGATATAATGAGATAATTGATACAAATATTTAGATAATGTAATAAATGATATGATGCAATTGAGAATGAGTTTATAATGTATTTTTAATATATTTTTTACAGACAAAATATCTGCCCGGATAATTTTTCAGCGATTTGTAAATGAGGGATATTTATATTTAAATGCTATCTTATACTTCCAATAATGTGTAAAATTTAGAAAATATAGGAAGCATTATAAGTAGAACACTTATTTACTTTTTTGTATTTTCACTCGTTTACCAATGGGAAGCATTGTAATTGTGAGAAACTCACTAAGTGAGATTTTTCGAATTTTCACGTTTCAGATTGTAGTAGAGTGGATTAATACGCTTATTGTGACTTCCGTGGGGGTTTCGTTGTTACAAGCTGAATTTGATATAAAATTAATGATGATATACTGATGTTTCAAAATCTCAAAGCCGTCAAAAAATGTCCTACTGAAAAGGTCATTATAATCAAAAAACGAGTTATTTCTTAGTGAATTGGGTGTTTTGATATTTCTACTTTTGAGTAATAGCAAATCCTTTCAACCATGAATAGAACTAGTCAAAATAAGTAGATTTTCGAACAGACTCACCTCGAGAAATCACGCCTGCTCCCCCTGTCCCCCCTCAAAGGGGCTGCCTGTATCTGCCTATATATTTTTTTTTCTCAAAATCGGTAGGAGCTAGAGGAATGATCTTGGCGCCATTCGATAAAGTATAAAATGTTCCATAAGACCCTCCATTTGCTTTTTGCTATTTTTTTTTAAGGCCCCTCAGCAAAAAAAAGGGTGAGGAGCCTTCCAACAACGACACGTTTGGCTATACCTCTAAAACAAACTGCGAAAATATTGATTGTACCTGTTCAAAATTATTACATTATTATTGTTTTTAACAACAATAATAAATTATTTTAAACAAACTCATTATGCACATGTGCATCTTTCTCTTTGTACGCCACTGACGGCTTTATATAAACAAATAATGTATATACATATAATATACCAATCGATAGAAAAAATAATGGTCTTTATTTTTTATATCTTGTAGAATTTTGTTTTTTTGTTCCGTTTTCGAGGTATAGCCAAACATGTGTCGCTCCCCTTTTTTTGCTGGTTTTGCTGTGGGGGGCTTAAAAAAAAGAAAACAGCAAAAAGCAAATGGAGGGTCTTATGCAAAATTTTATACTCTATCAAATGGCGCCAAGATCGTTCCTCTAGCTCCTACCGTTTTTGAGAAAAAAAAATATATAGGCAGATACAGGCAGCCCCTTTGAGGGGGAGCAGGAGGGGCAGGCATGATTGCTTGATGTGGGTCTGTTCGAAAATCTACTTATTTTTACTAGTTCCATTCATGGTTAAAAGGATTTGCTATTTCTCAAAAGTAGAAATAAATCGTTTTTTGATTATAATGACCTTTGAAGTAGGACATTTTTTGACGGCTTTGAGTTTTGAAACATCAGTATATCATCATTAATTTTATATCAAATTCAGCCTGTAACAACGAAACCCCCCCAGAACTTATTTTTATGGGTATATCTGGGCACCGAGCACTCTACTATTATGTCAATTAGGAAAATTAAAGTATTTCAGTTGTTTAAATTCCATCAGTTGTATCAGTCTTCAATTCTGTCAGTGTCTCTTGGCACTATATCTACAAAAGCACTTGATGGAGAGGAATAATATTTAGTAAAAAATATATAGTGGACACTGAAAAAGAAAAAAATTATGAAAAAGCTAACCTCAAAAATATATATATTACTTAAGATTTAAGAGTGTACGTAGATATTATTAAAATTTCTGCCTGGTTCCCGTACTTTCAACTAAAATTTATAATTACTTATAAATACTTTGTTCTAATAAAATAGGACTCCTTCTGTAGGTTGGAAATCTAATCTGTAATTAGCAGTCTATTTTTATTAATCAACAGTAAAAAAAGAGAATAAATTTGAAAAACTTAAAAGGTTATGTTAATTACATGATGCAGATGCCCTAGAATTTAATTTTGTTGTTTTTTATATATATATATATATATATATATATATATATATATATATATATATATATATATATACCCCGACCTGCATTGAATTACACCTTCAAATCGTGATCAGTAACCAACTATCCTTTGCCTGTTCCTAACCAGACATAGACCGGTTTCGAACTTATTATGTTCTCATCAGTATGCCATAGGTCATGGAACAGACAAATGATAGTGGTCAACTTGCTAGTCTTATACAAACTGAATCAAATGAAGTGACGGTGAGAGGTAAACTCTCATATGGTCAGATGCTACTATACGTCGCACAGTGGGGCAAATAGCTCATTTTTTGGACAAGCGATAATTCCCAAGCCTGGAATTAATGAAATTTAAATTTTTTTTTTTTTAAACTCTTCGTTATAAAATTGCCTTTAATTCTATCGAGCCCGAATTTTGAAATTTCAAAATTAAAGGACTTAAATTTTGAAAGTAAATTAAAATTTTATCAAAAGATTGTTTAAAATTATAAAAAATTGTTACTTGGGGGGTTTTTTTGGTATCTAATCTCATTTCTGATCCTCGAATTTTGCTATTCAAAAAACCAAGATAACGGATCCAATATGGCGGCCATAATATTTTTTTAAATGAGATGTACATGCGCAAATTGATAAAAATTGTTACTTAGGGTTTTTAAGGGTTTCTGACCATGAATATGAAGTCTAAATTATGTAATACCGTAATCCAAGATGACGGATTCAATATGGCGGATAAAATATGGCGGCCACAATATTTTTTTAAATGAAATGTACATACGCAAATTATTAAAAATTGTTATTTAGGAGTTTTAGGGTCTGCTGAACATGAATCTGAAGTCCAAATTACGTAATATCGAAATTCAAGATGGCGGATCCAATATGGTGTCCGTCAGTTAAAATAGAATGATAAATCAAGAAAGAAATTGCTAAAATTTGTTACTCAGGGGCTTAATTCGCTAATCTTGTTCCGGATATTTTAGTTTCGTCACTTTGGAAACCACAATATCGGATCCAATATAGCTGTTATAATTTAATAATAAGACATACATGCAAAAATCATTAAAAATTAGTTCCTAGAGGTTTCTGATTCCGCAGTTAAAATTTCGTAATTTTGAATTCTAGGGTTGCATTTCCAGTATGTGCTAAAATAAAATGATTAATCAAAAATTAACCTTACATGTCCAATCATAGAGTAGTCAAAAGACAAATACTATTAGCTAATACTATTAGGCAAGAACTATTAACTTAAATTCTAATATTTGGTCAAGTCATAAAATGACATAAAGTAAAATTTTGTAAGCCATGAACTTAAAATAACCTAATGCTTCTAGTCCTAAACAAACAGCTAGAAAAGTACGATAAGATATAAATCTAACATAATCTAATACGTAAAATGATGAACGAGTAGAATCTTCAACTTACGGACACCATATTGGATCCACCATCTTGGATTTCGATATTACGTAATTTGGCCTTCAGATTCATGATCAGCAATCTCTAAAACCCCTAAGTAACAATTTTTAACAATTTGCGCATTTACATGTCAATTAAAAAAATATTATGGCGGCCATATTGGATTCGCCATTTTGGATTACGATATTACGTAATTTAGATTTCAGATTCTCGATCAGAAACCCTTAAAAGTTCTAAGTAACAATTTTTAACAGTTTTTGCATTTACATTTCATTTAAAAAAATATTATGGCCGCCATATTGGATCCGCTATCTTGGTTTTTTGAATCGCAAAATTCGGGGATCAGAAATGAGATTAGAAACCAAAAAACCCCCCAAGTAAAATTTTTTTATAATTTTAAACAATCTTTTGATAAAATTTTAATTTACTTTCAAAATTTAAGTCCTTTAATTTTGAAATTTCAAAATTCGGGCTCGATAGAATTAAAGGCAATTTTATAACGAAGAGTTTTAAAAAAAAAAATTTAAATTTCATTAATTCCAGGCTTGGGAATTATCGCTTGTCCAAAAAATGAGCTATTTGCCCCACTGTGCGTCGGACAAATGACACTAACGTATAGCGACTTGCTTTTTTGCAAGTACCAAGAGCGGCGACCTCTAGCCTTAGTGGGCTATACTCACTGTTTACGAAATCGGATTTGAAGGAAACAACTACTCAGCGGGCAAATGCCCCGACCTGCATTGAATTACACCTTCAAATCGTGATCAGTAACCAACTATCCTTTGCCTGTTCCTAACCAGACATAGACCGGTTTCGAACTTATTATGTTCTCATCAGTATGCCATAGGTCATGGAACAGACAAATGATAGTGGTCAACTTGCTAGTCTTATACAAACTGAATCAAATGAAGTGACGGTGAGAGGTAAACTCTCATATGGTCAGATGCTACTATACGTCGGACAAATGACACTATATATATATATATATATATATTCTTGTTTTCTTATATGTGGTTATATGTATGTATCTATCAGTAATATAACTTTGATTTGTATTTTTTATTGATCTTGTCATATGTACATATCTGAAGAAAATCTGATACACTTTTAGTAAAGTAAAAATATACGTGGTGACCATTCAACACAAAAAATAAATAAATAAAAAGTGCCAAACGGAGAGGGTAGCTTTATGTAAATATTTTTACATTTTTTTCACGATAACAATTCTTCCCTTCGGTAAGCGAGGGAAGTAAAGAATGGGTTTTTTGGTCGCAAATATTTCTTTTTAAGTTCAATTTCGGTTTTAAACCTCGAGGAGGCCAAAAAATATATAAATTTCGGAAATAGCAACATTCCGCCATTGTTCTGAACTTACGTTACAAGGTACAAAAATATATTTTTTTGGATGCTTATTTTTACTTGGGTTAAATTTGACTATTATTGCTACTTTTGAAATTCTAATTCTACTTTCGAACACGTAAATGTTCAATATGTACACTTTTGTGCAATAAAATCCCGTCCACCATGTTTCGCTATATTAAATCATTCTTTATTTATTTGCCAGTGTCTGTGCCATATTTTCGCAATGCCGAAATTAACTAAACATGAAAAAATTTTAATTCTTTCTAAAATTGAAGAGATATGGTCTATCAGAGCAGTTGCTAACCATTATCAATTGAATAAAAGTACTGTTATGAGTGTGAAGAAAAGTGGGAGGAGGAAGGTAGCGTAAAGAGAAAAGTCGGTTCAGGCCGATCGAGAAGTTTAAATCTCATTCAAGACCAAGCACTCCTTGGCTATTTGAGGAAAAATCTTGTTTCAAACAGCAAAAGACGCTGTGTTCATGACAAATTTTCCAGCATCGAGGTCAACAGCTAGCCGAAGGATAAACAAAATCGGAAATAAAAACTGTACAAGTGCCAAGAAGACCATATCAACAGAAGAACAGAAGCAAGCCCGCATTATGTTTTGTTTAAATTGAATCTATCGCCTGCTGGAGTTTTGGAACAATGTTGTGTTTACCGATGAAAAAGTTTTTCAGTCTTGTAATGACTACGGACATATGTACAAAATATTAGGTTACATTATTTACACAATAAATACAAACGCAGTTATGTGCAGTCGTATCTGTGAATTTTTCAACGTTAATGTTTGTTTTAAATCAAAATCATTCCCATCGAATGGTGTAAAAAAGTAAAAAAAAAAAATACGTAAGTTTTTCTTCTGGATTAACATTATTCAAATCCATTACTTTTGACGTTTCACAATCAATGTCAGTATTTTATAACCTATATGATAATAAAAAAATCTAAATTCCAAAAAGACCGATTCACACCACTTAATACTGGTGAAAACTGGATTACTTGATTTTTCAAGTGTACGGGATTTTATTGCACAGAAGTGTACATTAAATAAATAAAAGGAAAATAATATTCTGATATATACTTTTCTATTTTTCAGATTCAGGAACTCACTATAAGACCAATCTTTGACCTATTATAGGAACTCGTGAAGAAGATGATAATTCATTTGTAAATTGCGCGCTATATTCTCACTTAATATGATTTGAATTAATGGGTATCAAGCACATCAGGTGTGTTGCTATATAACAAAACTTTTTACTTCAAAGGGTAAATAATTCATCTAAACTATCTTAGAAGATAACAGGAGAACTTATGGCGTTCTTTACCCGATATCCTATGTTATGTAAACTATATTTATATTTATATTATTAAATCTGAAAAAATACAAGTTGTTTCCTTTATAGTAAATCTTAGCTTCAAAAACGGTATGTCTATAAACGAAATAATAGACTACCAATAATGGATGTATGTATAAAACCACATGTTTTAGTTGGAAGAGTTATTTTATTGCTCCACCAGTGGCGTTCCTGTTAACATGTCCTTTGATATTTTTTGCCAAAAAAGTGGTACGCCACTGACATTTTTCCATGTGGATATTTTTCTGATTAGCCTGGTCAATTCTAGATGAAAACGGTCTCTTGCGTTTTTCTCGTCAGATGCACAATTCTTGATTAAAACAATTAAATTCAAATTGAAATTATTTGTTATTAACATTGATAATGATAAATTTTGTTTTATAAAACTTAATAAAAAGGCCACCTTCACTTACTAGGCATGTTTCCGCCTATCTTCGCATCGAATTGCGCACTCGTTCAAATATTCCCGCCGTATTCGTTTCATACTAGGCATCTATTCGGTCTCTTAAATCCTCTAAAGTATTAATGGGAGTTTTGTATCCTAGGGTTTTAAGATAACCTTACAAAAATAAATCCAAAATATTGAGATTGGGGATCTTGCTAGGCATTGCTGAGGTCCTCCGCGATCTATCAAACGATTAGGATAAACCACATGTAAATGCTCGTGAATAATTACACTGAAATGAACAGAAGCTCCATCGTGCATGTACCACATTTGATTCCTTAACGCAGCTGGTACATCTTCAAGCAACACAGGTAGTTCTTCTTGGAGAAAATGCAGGTACGATTGTCCATTAAGGCGTCTTGGCAGAAAAGAAGGGCCTATAAGATTATTACCAATAATTCCTACCCATACATTAACCAAAAATTGCTAATGGAAATGGGTTTCGGTTATGGCATGGAGGTTTTCGTCCGTCCACACATGATTATTATGGAAATTTTGAATAACATTCCTATAAAAAATTGCTTCGTCTGTGAAAATAATTTGTAACTCAATCTGCGGATTTAGTCTAACATTCTAAAGGCACCACTGACAGAAGTTCATACGCTGTGGAAAATCCCTGGGAAGTAATGTCTATACTCTAAGAACATGGATACAACAAAAAATCAACCAAAATACGCCAAACAATTTGATGACAAATATTCAGAACTCTAGCAATCTTCTCGTACTCGTCTCAGGATGTTCGTTGATTTCCTGCAGCACCGTTTCCTCAATTTCGGATGTTCTGACTGTTCGAGGTCTACCTTCCGAAGTACCTTTTTTGAAATTACCACTTTCAAAAAGAGGGCGATGAATAGTCAAAAGGAATCGTCTATTTGGCAAGGCACGATTAGGATATCTTTCCTGATACATACTTCTGGCATTTATTGCATTACCATCTGCGAGACCATATACGTAATGTATTGTCGTTATTTCCGCATTCGTATAATTCACCATATTTACTGAGATATTCGAATGAAAACAGCAACAAAATAAAATAAATTCATTGAAACAATAAAAATCGAAGGGAAAATACGATGAGATGGTTTTGAACACCGACAATTTACTTTATGTCAACAAATATTGTTTTGAAAATGATGTTTGTAAAAATGCCAGGATAACTAGATTTGTGTTCCAAAATTATTAGTCAATACTGCTAAATGGGGTTGTTTCATAATTTTTATTTACATTAAATTTGGATTCTAGGACTAGTAATAACTAAGTATATGTAATGGCAATTTTTTTTATGGACGTTAGATAATTTTAAATTCAATTTATAATTTGAAAATGGTAGTTCCCGCCAAAAGTCGTGACGTCAATGGTTACGCATGCGTAGTATAGTTCAAGCAGTAAATTTGTATGGCAGCCATGAAATGCAAACTTTACCATTACCTATACTGCCCTCCTAAGCCAAAAAGACGTATCTCAAGGTTTCATTGTTTTGAGATATAAGGCATGTTTTGAATCTTCGAAATCGCGTCAATATTTTCAAATATTTACTAATATTTTTTTTTGTAGTTGTACTAATGTAGAGGTTAATAGTGGTGTAGTTATGAATTTATATTAATTAGGTTACTAGTTTTTTTTTACAATGGGATACGTCTAATTGGCTAAATCGCTTAGGTTTTCTCATATTTTTTTAGATACGTCAAACTTTGTTAGCACTTTAAAAATACTTAACGATTGAAATACGTTTATTTCGCTATGGAAATATATAGAAAATAGCTCCAACTATCCTAAGGTATAAAAATATGCATTTCGGCCAAAACTTGAGATACGTCTATTTGGCTTAGGACGGCAGTATATTGATGTCTGACTGACATTTTGTTTTGGCGTTTTCGCTAAATGTCAAAAAATACCAGTTTTGATTCGTTCGTGTCGAGCCGAATTTTCGATTTGCCTTGTGCAATTTACGATGCGGATCAACTAGAACTTTTCCTCTTTGCGTCGCGGCATCATTCGACTTTCCCGCAGGTGTTTTTCGAAAAATATGAACGTTTTTAGATTGCATGTTTTTGAGCTATTTTCGGTTCCGAAATGCATGTTTTTTTTTACTATTTTTCGCCGATATCTCTGAAACGGTAAGAGCTAGCCCAAAATAAACAATATTGTAAAACGAGTTCGTTTCATAACGAATCTTTTGGTTCCATCAGAATTTTGCTTTTATTTTTCATTTCGGATATATTTACTGAAATATGTGGCAATGTCCAGCAAAAATCGCACATTTCTTGTTTAACAAGTTGGTAACTACTTAAGCTCCTAGGCCAAAAAACTATTCTAACGAATTTAAATAGAACTAAATTTTCTAAAAGTCTTTTTTTAAATTTTTTGTCTTGCGATGAAAATGAGGGAAATAGAAGGGGCGGAAATGAGAATTTTTTTTTTTTTTTTTTTCGGTAAAATTTCGCCATATTTCACCGTAATTAATCGGTAATTAACTGAAATTGATCTCAATTACGATGTACTCTTAATAACATGTGTTATCTAAACGCTCCATTAATATCGGTCCTTTAAAGCGAACGTTTCTGGGAAAAATGTTTTATTAAGATTTGCATGCATTTTCTAGGAAAACCTGACATTTCTTCCATTTTCCCAAGAATCTCGCTAATTATCAGTGTCTTCAAAATATCCGTAGACACTAATTCTAAAGAAAATTGATCGAGCTTTCCGATGCTTTTTTTACTTTTTCTCTAACATAAAAAACAACAAAGTTGTGGCTGAAAATATGCGCCTCTTCACACTTCCTAAAATTCATAAAATATTTATTTGCAAACTGGGAAACAAGAGGTTAAAACATTAGTGTTACATTTGGTATTGACTGGGCAGCAATCTAACAACAATAAAATTACTATAATATTACCTCTAACCATTGACGTCACGCGATAATAAAATTTAAAATGAGTGGTATAGTTTTTGTGGATTTATGAACAATTAACAAATATCAGAGTGGTTTTAATTGCTGTTACGTTATTCTCGTATATTTTACTGTTCAAATTAGTATAGTTCAGGAACGGCGTCATCGGAAGGGGGTGAGGGTGATAGTTACTCTTAACGAGGTAGTAGATTTTTTTATATCTTGTATGTATTGTAGAGAGTATGTAGAATCCAAGTTTTAGACCTCCAAATCCTTGGCAAATTTTTGTGTTGACGAAAAAACCACGAATTTTTGGCACTTTTTTCAGTCTGTGGCCTATAAATTAAAAACAACACATCCAATCGAAAAGTCACCTATTATCAAAATTAAAGAGAATTAAATTTTGCTTCGAATAAGTACCTCGTCAAGAGGTTAGTAGGTATTTTTAAGTTTTTTACACACATGAAATAAACCCCATTAAGCAATTTGAATTTAATTGTTTTAATCACGAACGAGAAAAACGCAAGATACCGTTTTCATGTAAAATTGACCAGGCTAATCAGAAAAAATATCCACATGGAAAAATATCAGTGGCGTACCACTTTTCTAATAAAAAATATCAGATGATATGATTGGTGGAGCGATAAAATAACTTTTCTGACTAAAATATGTGGTCAGTGATACAGGAACATTAAAATGGATAATGTAAACTAAGACAGTGAGAGCGCAATAATCCCAGGAGGCTGCAATGTCCTTGGAGTATTTTTTTCAAAGACGAGTCCCAAAAGGAGGGGTTTTAGTCAGTTAGAGTCTGACACTCAGACCCATTGCAGCGATTGTCAGCCCGTGTGGGTCTTCCATCCTCGAAAAAAAATCCTGGCCTTTCTATTTTGGCATAGTAGATCTTCCGTGTATTTGGCCAATCGTTCTTTACTGAACTCTTTGGTCTGGATACTAGTATGCATGGCTGAGCCACACCGCAAAAGTGTTCGGGCCCTACTAGGACCATATGGGCATTTATTCAATCCCATACTAGTCTTGAATCGACCTGCATAGAATCGATTGCCTTTAACACTGCTTGACTGCCGACAAAAATGGCAATTGGCTGGTTAACAGTTCCTTGCCTCATTATCTATCCTTTGCACACCACTGTCAAGCGGCCACTTCAGCCTGAAATACTGTGGCGTATATTCCTACTACTTATCGGGGTCTTCGTTTTCGACGTCATCCCGTAATTCCAGCTCCGACCACCTGTTCTGACTTGGAGGCGTCCGCATACCAGACCGTTTATGCTGATATTGGGGAATCGTTCTTCCAGTCCCCTCTGTCTGGTATTTTAATTTGAAAATTTTTATGGAAGTTATACTTTGGGACCATAGTGTCCGTCGGCATTCCCAAAATGGGATCTGCCTTCAGCTCTGAGTACAAATTCTGGTGTTCTATTCCGTGTTGTTACCTTATGGGAGTTGTATCTTACATTAACCTATGTACTACTGAACGAGCTTCCCCTTGGGTGTACCGGTGGCAGGTCTAAGAAGACCTCCAATGTAACTGTGGGAGCGGTTTTCATAGCCTATAATTGCTATAATAACAGATAAGAGATACGCCGTATCCTTCGAAGTAAAGTGAGCATTTAGATGTATGAGATAAATTATCGCTTGCTATTTATCTTGAGAAACAATCATTGATCATCTTTTATATGTGTATATATATGATATGAGCAGTGTTTCTCCATCAGTATACGTTTAAGTTTCGGGCGTTGAAGTAAGTAGTAATTTACAATGGTGCTTTCTCTGGATCGATGGGTTGGTAAGGTGGCAATAGTCACTGGTGCTAGTTCAGGTATTGGTGCTGCCATTGCAGAACAGCTAGTGGAAAATGGTCTTCAAGTGAGTAAATTATTTTACAGAAATAAAAATAGAAATAGAATTTATCGGTGTGTTTGAAAAAAAAATAATCATTATACAAGTCAAAAATTTGCATAAAATTCAATTAAACACTACAAATACTTATTAAACATACAATACAATATTAAAAAATATAATACATTTTAAAAAGGAAATATCTAATTAATCATCATAATAAAGCCACATAGGATGTCAGAACTGACAACTGCACAGAAAATGGTTGACTACAAATCACTCTCTAAGAATTCATTCAAACTATAGACTTGGTGTAGTTAATATACCAAGGTTTTTAAAATGTTCTTTAACATCTGCCCTATACTCTAATCCTAGTACCAGCCTTATAGCTTTCCTTTGAATATTAAAGACCCTTTCACTGTGGGAAGAGTGTCCCCATACAAGTATCGCGTAGCTTAAGGTGGAATGGATCAGAGCATGATAAGTCATCAGAGTTAACTAACGTGTAGTTATTTGTGTTAAGAACATGTTGGTCCGATTTTAGTGTAGGATCCAACATGACGCCCAGAAATTTTACTTTATTGACAGTTTGATGCCTTAAGCTGAAAACCATTTTCTCAGTTTTATCATTATTTGGTTTTAAAGAATTACATAGGAACTATTGTACTGCATCATACTTGTATTACTCATTTTAAATCGAAATAGAATGACTTTCATTAATATATAGAAATTATCGGTGAAAAGAAAGTATATAAGAATTTTTTGGCCAGAAAATTACATATTATCTAAATACCTTTCATAGTTATCAGTCGATTTTTTATTGTTGGATTTTAATCAAACTGATATCCTACCCATAATATATTTTATTTTATAAAAACAATAAAAAAAATGACCAGACGTTTACAAAAATTGTCATTTTTAAAACTAACTGGTATTTGTTCTAAAATAAAAAAAAATGGGATTACTTATATTTCTTAAAACAGTCTTTCATCTTTAATTTAATGCCAAGATCGAGTAACAGACGAGTTATCATACTTATTTGATTTAATCAATTAAGTGTATTAATTATAATCGGATTTTTTTTTAACAGTCATCGTGGAAAAAACATGTCCAGATATGTACAACTTCATAATACGCAGAACCCAAGTGTCGGATAAAAAATTTTTATATGCATGTGTGTGGATTGATTTTTGTAAATACGATAACTTCTGACAAACTTAAAATTTTTATTTCAAATTTGGTATTTGTTTAAAACAACATTCAGCAGAATACTTTTATTGAAATTGGGCTATGTCCGTTCCACAGGGTAATAGCCAGAGCCATATAAACAGTCATGCTTTAAATAAACTATAAGTTAACATAATTTTAAAGCAAAATGTTACTAAGGTTTTTAATTAAGTATACAAAAGTACCAAGATTTACAATCGAAACTGTAATACAGTGCGTGTAATTGCGGATTAGACATGTACATCCACGTAGCGCGAGAGATATGACAATCCACCTATAGCAAAACCCGCTTGTCAGCACTCGACTACTGAAGTATCCCAGCTCTGTTATTTCATTTTAGTCAACTGGCACACGCAATGTTGCAATTCTTACTTCCCATGTCTAACTTGCCATTACACGCACGGTATATAGCGCGTTCAACAAACATTTTCAATAATCATCCTAATCATCCTATTAACAGAGGAGGAGACATTAAGCGACCACCGCTATATTACATATGATATTGGACAGAACCGCGCCACCCAGGTGGTAAAAGGCAGAGGATGGAAGCTTGGTAGGCTGAACAAGGATAACTTCAAAAGAAATCTGGCAGGCTCCTTCCGAGGAAGCATGGTTGAAACGGAGGAGGCCCTCAGCGATGCGGTTACTAGAGCTTGCAACGAGTCGATGCCCAGGAAGGGAAGCAGAAAGACCAGGAGGGAGGTCTATTGGTGGACGGAGGAGATCGCAGCTCTCAGAACGGAATGTATCGCGATTCGTCGGCAGGGTAGGAGAGCAGGACTTGGGGAGAACCCATCTCTCCAGGAGTACCGGAACGCCAGAAAAAACCTTAGAGAGGCAATTAAAAGATCAAAGAGAGAGAGGTGGAGGGAATTATGCGACACTGTGGATGGAGATGTCTGGGAAGATGGCTACAAGATAGCGACTCGACAGATCAGAAATCCCCCCCCTGCCTTGCCGGCAGAGAAAGTGGCGGAAGTCGTGGCTGCCCTATTTCCAGAAAGGGATATAGTCAGATGGAGAGCGGTAGAAGTGGATGTGGTCCCCCCACTCACGGAGGAGGAGCTGGAGGCAGCATGTGCCAGACTTAAAAGTGGAAAAGCTTCAGGTTTAGACGAGATTCCGCCTGAAATAGTCAAGCTAGTTGCAGAAGAATACCCGGGAGACATCTTAAGAGTAATGAATCGTGCCCTAGAGAGTGGGAATTTCCCGAGCAGATGGAGGAAGGCCAGAGTCGTCCTGATCCAGAAAGGGAATAAGCCGCCGGAGGACCCGTCATCCCACCGACCGCTATGTTTACTTGACGCGATGGGCAAGCTCCTCGATTATCTGATACTGGGGAGATTAGAGAAGGAGATAGCCGAGAAAGGTGGCTTATCTGAAAGCCAGTTCCGTTTTCGGAAAGGACGATCAACGGTAGGAACCATTAGGCTGCTAAAGGAAACGGCAGAGGAAGCCCTAGCCACGAAACAGATATGTGCTGTTGTGACCCTTGATGTCAAAAACGCGTTTAACACAGCGGGATGGGAGATGATTGTCGGGAAGATGCAGAGCTTGGGGGTAGCTCCGTACCTCGTCAGGGTGATGATGAGCTACTTCCAAGACAGGATGATCGGATTCGAATCAGAGGGAGAGATAACCTGGAAAAGCATCACGTGTGGGGTTCCACAAGGGTCGGTGCTCGGTCCGACCTTGTGGAATGTAATGTTTGACGATATATTTCGATTACCTTGGGAGGAGGGTGTAAAGGTCATCGGGTATGCCGACGACTTGGCCATAACGGTGACTGGAAGGTGTACGTCCAAATAATGGAAGCAGCCAACGAGGCCATCAGAAATATTGAGAGGTGGCTAGGAAGAATGCAGCTCGAGTTAGCTGCTGGGAAAACGGAGCTCCTGGTTATCATGAGGAAAAGAAATCTTCCACCCATGAAAGTTAGGGTGGGCCAGGTGGAGATATCCTCAGGGAACCACCTGAAATACCTAGGGGTTTGGCTGGACTCCAAGCTAACCTTCGGTGTCCATACCACAAAGACGGCCGAGAAGGCGGGAAAAGCAGCCACAGCCATTGGGAGGCTTATGGCCAATACGCACGGACCAAGAGCGAGCAAGAGGAGACTGCTGTGCAGTGTCGTGCACTCTATCCTCTTGTATGCAGCTCTAGTCTGGGAAAGTGCGATGAAGGTGGATAGGACGAGAGGGAGGATGGCTAGGATCCAGAGATGTGCCGCACTAAAGGTATGCAGTGCATACAAAACGATTTCGTACGAGGCGGCGTTGGTAGTGGCGGGAATCCCCCCTTTGGATCTGATGGCCAAAGAACGGCTGGAAATCTTTGAAGGAGTCGGGAAGGCAGAGGCCAGGGACAGGCTGTTTGAAAGATGGCAGAGGCGGTGGGACACTGTAGACAAGGGAAGGTGGACGAGACGCCTCATCCCGAACATCAGAGCGTGGATGGAACGGAGGCATGGTGAGGTAGGCTATTACCTCACCCAAGCTCTGAGCGGACATGGGTGCTTCATGGAGTACTTATACGATATCGGCAAGACTGACAGCAGAGAGTGCGCATACTGTGGAGAGGTCGATGACGTGGAGCACACCGTGTTCGCATGCAATAGATGGAGGGAAGAGAGACGAGATGGTGGGGCATCGTTATTGTCTCCAGAAGATATGATAGGGAGGATGTTAGAAACGGAGGAGAACTGGAGAAGGGGGGAGGAGGCAATAACCCGCATTATCAAAAAGAAGGAAGAGGAGGAAAAAGAGATGGGTTTGAACCCATGGAGAAACGCCAATTAACACCGACAATCTTAAATGACCTGTGGGTCCGATAAAAAGCGAAAGCAGTCCCAGGTCAACAGGAAACACTGAAGAGATGGAGGGGTTTTAGCTGGTTAGAGTCCAGCACTACCCGTTCGCGATAGACTCTAAGCGACAGGTGTCCATGAGGATTTCCCCTCTCACGAAAAAAAAAAAAAAAATCATCCTAAGAAATTTTTATAGAAATTCGTTTCGTAGCAAACTGAACTGAAATACAGAAAAGTCTGTGTATGTTTGTGTTTATGTTTGTTGTAAACACTTGTAACGTCTGTCAAACTTAGTTTTTATTTCAAATTTGATACATATGCAACAGAACACTTGCTATTGACATTGGGCCATATACACCATACAGGGTGATCGCCAGAGCGGTGAAAACTGTCATATTTTACTTAAACTATGTTTTATTATAATTTTAGAGCAAAATGTTACTGAGGTTTTTGATTAAGCACACAATAATGAGTAGAAGTGGCAGTTGGGAGTGACTGACCGCAAAGGACAAAAAATATATAGAAGCTGTGTGCTTATAATCTCAGTGGTACTATGTAAAAGTGAATTGTGCTCTACTCGAGTAATATATATTCGTTTTTATTTAATCAGTACGTATTTAATTTGATGGTTTATGTTTCCAACACACTGCTCAAAAAAAGAAATCGATTTATAATGAACAAATAATCAATAATTCTACTTACACCTACTTTTTCGTTTAAATATGAATGGGATTGACAAATATCATTTTTCTTCGAAGCGTGATGAAATCTTGTTGCCTACTCCAATTAAGATGAATACATTTGCTCTTAATTTTTACAGGTTGCAGCCTTGGCAAGACGGAAAGATCGACTAGATGAGTTGGCGAAAAAACTCTCTAACAAAAAGGGCAAGTTGTTCGCTGTTAAAGCCGATGTAGGTAAGGAAGAGGATATTTTAAATGCATTTAAATGGATCAAAGAGAATTTGGGCCCTGTCCACATTCTCATCAACAACGCTGGCATTCTAAAGGCAACACACGGTCTCACTGATGGACCAACTGAGGATTGGCAGGATATATTTAATGTTAACGTATTAGGACTATCCATAGCGACAAGAGAAGCTATAAAGGATATGAAAGCGAACAACATTGATGGACATATAATTCACATCAACAGTGTTGGTGGCCACAGAGTTCCAAATTTTCCGAAAATAAACGTATATTCAGCTTCTAAATATGCTGTGACTGCTTTGGCCGAAACACTAAGGTTGGAACTGAACTCCCTGAAATCAAAAATAAAAATTACGGTAATTTTGGAAAAAGAAAAAAAAATTAAAATCGATTACTAATTTATGTTTCTATAGAGTTTGAGTCCGGGCCTTGTAGACACCGAGATAATTCCAGAGGAGTTAAAGAAGGATTATTTTAAGGATGGTACAGTTATCGAATCGGAACAAATTGCAGATAGTGTTATTTATGTCTTGTCTACACCTCCTCATGTTCAGGTAACATCGGAAATATGGTATTTAATTAAAGCAATGGGAAAGTTGCATGATTTCTTTATAATGAAAATCGATAAAGCATCAAAAAAATTATAAAAATGTAAAATTTACGATTTTCTAAATGTTAATACAGCGAGATAAAAAAAAATTCTTCGGGGAAGAATTTGGATATTTCAAAACGGCAATTATTTGGAGCCAGTAACTTTGACATGATCCGTTATGATCCACTATGATCTATTACATACTGAAGTGTGCTCACATAGAGTGGGGGCTAGCAGAAACAATAGAGAGATAAGCTATTATTCTAGGAAATAGCGTGCAAATTCGACGATGAAAGGTTGTAGACTACAAGCCCATCGTAATTTTTAAGGGGTCAAGTGACCCAGCATGAATTATATTCAGTACGATGCTGGTATATGAAACCATAACTTTAGGTACTATGCCGTCACTTTTGGGCGGTCAGGTGAGTACACAGGTAAATTGAATTTTCCATCCAAAGTGCGCTTTTCAGACAAAATATTCTTGTACGACATTCCTCATGTTTGATAGTTCATAAAAAAATAATCGCCTAGAACTTACTGTCGTACAAAAATAATGGAACCGGAAGCCGGAAGAATTTTTGATTTTCCGAAAATTTTTCCAGGCAAATAGGTGGTTTAACACTGTACGGCGTATGCTTTCATATATTCATTATTCAGCAACGCCGTACATATTTGGTGGTCCCAGGGTGAGAAATCCCGGGCGTAACCCCCTACCCTTAACTAGTATAGTGGTGGTGATTTGAACCAACATCAAATTCAATGATCTTAATGCTTTTTTATGAAACGAAGACATTTTTTGCCATGCCGTACATTTTTCATGGAACACATGGCTGCATCAGGAAAATTTATTTCTCTCTGAAAAGAGCAATTTTAGGGTGAAAAATTTGTTTACGGCATTAGCATAGTTTGTTAATATACTTAAGACAATAATCAATAAAAACTAAATGCTGTACGAAAAGAATGGTTCCAGATGGCTGGAAAAGAATTTTGTCACCCCAGAGATTTTATTTTATTCTTGCAACTATTTTCTACTTCATAAATGTGATTGAATACTATACGGCGTTTATACAATTCAATTTTTACGTTTTAATGGATCTGTTATTTAGCAATGTCGTATTTGCTGGTTATAATAAACTGATCATATTAACTTTGGATATCACGGAATTCCCTATAAAAAGCACAAGGCAAGATATATTGTGTCATACTTGCATAATAATCTTTCCGCGCTGGCAGAGCCAACCCTGACTTTCACGTCGCCGAGATACCGAAATAAAATTCCCGAGCTCTGTTTATGAAAGATAAACACATTCAATGATTAATATATAATTGCCATGTTCAAGCTAACAATAAATTACATTGAATGGGCTAATATGAACGGCATCACAATTTTCAATTTCTGTTTGATATAGTTGATAATATTTTTTAAACGCCGTACAGTAATTAATGACCCTAAAGGCCTGTGAAAATGTTATGGTAAATCTCATCAGCTGTGCAAAGTCCTAAAAATGTACGGCATCTATTTTTCTTTATATTCCCATCTTTAAAGAATTCAAAATAGCAAATTTTAGAAATATTACTCCTTTTATTAATACCCAGAAGTCCAGTCAATGAAAGAGTTGTAGAGAACATTTTGGAGGGGAGAATTTTTCTCTTCAGAAATGTGTTGGGGGTAGTCAGGAGGTAAACATACTAAAAGTCCCCGCCCCTAGCCCCGCCGCTTCAGTAGGAGAGGGGGGTGGAAAGGTTCCTTTTTTCGATTCTTCGCTTATAACTCGGAAACGATGCGTCGTACGAAAAAAGGTAATCTATGCAAAATTAAACGTAATTAAATTTCCCACAAGAATGTTTATATTCATTTTCTTCCTATGTGTTATATTTTACGAGATATTCGCCAGCGAAAATCGATAATTAATAAAAAAAATCAATTATGTGCCTTGAATATTTCTATCAAAACGGTTTACCGTGGTCTGCTAATAAATCACAGTCACAAAACAATCTTTATTTTACAACACTCGACGTATTTACTAACGTAATATTTTGTCAAAGTCTAGACATTTCCTTAAATATACAGTGTGACTCACTTAAAATGAAGATACCCTTATAACTTTTTCATTTTGTTTCCGATTTGAATCAAATTTTACTCAAATATAGAACAAATTAGGATCTACTTATGACCAGAAAATCATTCACCTGCTATAAAGGCAAAGCTACCTGCGGTACTAAAATATGAGGAAAAAGATTAAAAATCATATTGATTTTTAATCTTACGAACGATGAATTTTACGTAGCCACCACAAATTGCGGAAGCTGAGGACCCCCTTTGCCAGATGAGCTCGTGTATGAAATATCCCCCATCAATAATCAAATCAAATTTTGGTGTATGTACGTTTGTGGCGCCGATTGGATGCATTTTTTAGAATTTCTAACACTCAAAATGGTTTATTTTTTTCAGCATATTTTGGTACCGCAGGTGGCTTTGCCTTTATAGCAGGTGAATGATTTTCTGGTCATAAGTAGATCCTAATTTGTTCTATACTTAAATAAAATTTGATTCAAATCGGTAGCAAAATGAAAAAGTTATATGTGCATCTTCATTTTAAGTGAGTCAGTCTCACTGTATATTTAAGGAAATGTCTAGAATATTACGTTAGTAAATACGTCGAGTGTTATAAAATAAAGATTGTTTTGTGACTGTGATTTATTAGCAGACCACGGTAAACCGCTTTGATAGAAATATTCAAGGTACACAATTGATTTTTTTTTATTAATTATCGATTTTCGCTGGCGAATATCTCGTAAAATATAACACATAGGAAGAAAATGAATATAAACATTCTTGTGGGAAATTTAATTACGTTTAATTTTGCACAGATTACCTTTTCCCATACGACGCATCGTTTCCGAGTTATAAGCGAAGAATCGAAAAAAGGAACCTTTCCACCCCCCTTCCCCCTGAAGCGGCGGGGCTAGGGGCGGGGACTTTTAGTATGTTTACTTCCTGACTACCCCCAATACATCCCTGAAGAGAAAAATTCTCCCCTCCAAAATGTTCTCTACAATCCCTTTTTGAGCATTCATTGATTGGACTACAGCGCATTTTGAAAATCTTTTAAATTTTGAAAATTTCATTTGTAATTTTTTAATTCATATTTTCATTTGGTTCCATTAATTATAACCGGCTATAATGTATAACGATAATATTTAGTTACACCATGTCAAAAAATCGGTTGCCGTAGAGGAATTTATAATCTTATTGCTAAAAAATGAGATTCAACCCCAAATGTAGGTAACTGTTTGTTTTTTATAGTTACCATAATTTTTAGAGGCACAGTTGTTAAAAATTATTGTAGACGTTGAATAATATTGTAGAATCAATGCCGTACATTTTGCAATGATCTTGTACCCTACGGGTCTAGGGAAGGGGTTGCGCCCGGGATGTCTCACCCTGGAATCACCAAATATGTACGACGTTGCTGAATAATGAATCTATGAAAGCATACAAATCTCAGTGTACAAACGCCGTTCAGTATTAAATCACTTATTTGCCTGGGAAAATTTCCGGAAAATCAAAAATTCTTCTTGCTTCCGGTCCCATTATTTTTGTACGGCAGTGGGTTCTAGGAGATTATTTTTTTATGAACTATCAAACATGAATTTGAATATACCCTAAAACCTTCCGCTCTAAAAGTGTTAAAAATGCAACTCTAACGCCATACAAGAATATTTTGTCTGTAGAGCGCACTTTGGATAGAAAATTCAATTTACCTGTGTACTCACCTGTACCGCCCAAAAGTGCCTAAAGTTATGGTTTCATATACCAGCATCGTACTGAATATAATTCATGCTGGATCACTTGACCTCTTAAAAATTATGATGGACTTATAGTCTATTACCGCTTGCCAGTCGGTAATCGAAGAGACCACATAAGTGCAAAAGTTTTTTCTCTCTGTAAATTTTTGGTACGGTGGGAGGATAGGGAGGGAGGGGACATTTTTTTTTAATCGAATAGTTACCGATATCTGTACGCATAGGTAGTTAGTATATGACTTCACATACCTAAATTACGCTGGCAGACGAAACTTCCGGTCGGCGCGCGGAAAAAGGAAATTGAAAAAACATTTTAGTACCTGACCAAATTTGGCGCAAAATATTTGTCTTGGCATGTATAGTATTGTACTGTATTGGCAGACATTTCTATCTGTCGGTTTTGGAGCAATTTGCCATTAAAGGGGCGAAAAATGGACCAAAACTTTAAATTTTGACAAAAAATAGTTAAAATTGGAAAAAACGTCTGCCCAGCCCACTTATGGTTCATAAGGCATTAAAAATCATTAACCTTAGCTGGCAGACATTTTTGCCAAATTTAAGTTATTAACAAAAAAAATACTTTTTTTCAACCTTGCTTTGCTCCAAATATTACTATAATGGGACAGTCATTTTTCGGTGTCTGAAAATCACCAAGGGATGGAACAATAATATGCAAGTTTCATTTTCTTTTTATTTCAATGATTTCTCAGTGTTTTTGATTTTTCATATCAGCCGTTGGGCTTCGCTTTCAGCCTCAAACGGTCAGTGACTCACTGCGCAGCTAGCCCCCCACCACAACTACCAGCAGCTTCGCTGCGCTGTTACATTCATTTAAACATCGCGCATGTTTTCAATAATAATAATAATGATAATAATAACAATAATAGCAATAATGATAATTGTTATAATAATAATAATCGTAATAATACTAATTACAAATATGGTAATTTTATATTAGAGATTCTCCAAAATTAGTTCGTTGACAGACGACCGCAAGAGGTTAGGATTTGCATCTACTATGGGCAAATTATCCAACTAACGGATGACGTCATTGACGTCACGCCAATAAAAACCGTTTGCAATCACGCGGTTGTGTTTACAAATTACGGTATAATTTAAATAATTAGTTTGCGGAAAATAAATTTTATTTTGAATTTTTTTGTTATAACCGTTTTCTGCGTAATGGAAATTACCAGCAAGTTTTTTCAATCATTTTAAAATTCCATGCATCTTCCCCATGAAACCATTTGTGAAACAGCACATGTCGCTTTAGCAAAATTTTGTTGGAAATTGAAAACTTTGTAATTTAATACGTCAATGAAAATTTAAATTACAAATGTTATCGAAAACAAAATTAGGTGCTACTAGATCATATTAAACCAATGCATTAATAAGTTTTATTTGAAGAAAATGCGTTAATTAAAAAGCTGCGATGTTTCTAAAATGAACTAAATTGATTAAAATCGAATAATATTTGATAGTAGATGTGAGGAGTCGTGGAGTCGTGATTTTCTCGAAAAAAAAAGCAAAATCGTGCTAAAGTTATGAAACCTGTCCCCTCCCCGTTTTCGAGGAGGAATAACAGGGTGAAAAAGTTTTTTTAGTCATGTTCAAACGGCCAAAAACCATACTTTTTTGCTTATTTCTCATATGACAGCTTGGCATCAAGTATTTTTGCAGGGATTTTTTGTTTTTTCATGGGAATATAATAGATGATGAAAAGTGATGTTAGATAGTGGATCGCAACCTCCCTTGGGGGTGGAATCTACCTTGTCAGCTGGTTTAAAGTTGTTTCCTTTGTTGTTTCTTGTTAATGACGTTTACATCCCGTTTTCGAGGATGCTAATCAAGAAAAAAATGGTTTTACGCCGCACTATGGTCAATTTGCCAATATTAGGAGGAAAGTATTAAAAAATAAAATTTATCCAAAAATTAAAATTAATATATATGTCGATGCTTATTTGTTCATGGTGGTGACGTTACATAGTAATTGGGTGGTTCCGCGGCAGATAATTTACCGCTAATATTCATCCAAGCAAGTTGTTTATTGTATCCAATATTATAAAACTGTTGTCGTGTGCTGTTAATACATGCCTTTAACTATCGAAAAAATGTCACGAGGTATGTGTCCTCTTGGACAAAACCGTATTACCGATTTATTTCGCGGAAGCCTGCATTTGCTCACTTATATTTGAGTTTTAAAAAAAGTTTTACAAAGTTTCACCGAAATTTCTGTTGTATATGGTAGGTCAGTCTCTGTACTTTGGAACATATACTGAGAGTTTACTTTCTTGTACTTTGATTAGAAGATATTTAATTTTACTGCCGTGAAGAGAAATTACCTGTTTGAATTGCTGCTGAATGAAAAATTGTTAGCTGATGGAGCATCCGTAAGGACAGTCCACATATGAAAATGAAGAACTTATTCAAATTATTGAGGAGATATTGACTGTCCCCATGCTACTGACTCACCCTGTATATATTTATGTATGTATTTTTTTATGCATCGTACCATAAATTTAACATATTTAAACAAAAATATACTTCTAAACAAAAATATAGCTAGAAATGAAGTGTTAATAATATTTTCCTCCTAAATATGGCAAATTGACCACTGTGCGCCGGTTCGACCTTTCTTTCACCCTTATAGGGACGGAGACAACTCCTTTCATACGTTTCACGATATCAATGCTCGACAGGGCGTTCTTGAAGGGGAATGGCTGGAAATATAGGCTGAGTTCACTGATAAGCAGAGGACAATGGTAAGAGTGAATTCTGACAATTCCAGGGGGTTAATCCCACCCTTCCGGGGGGTCGAAAATTGATTTTGGTTTTCTCTCTCGTTTAACCGATTACCCCCCGTTCTCGAGGATGCTAATCAAGAAAAAAATAAAAGTAAGAGCATTTGATTATTCCTGCTTTCGAATAATAAGTATATCTGATTGAAGATTGTCAGTTTTAAGAAACATGAATTTCAAATCCTTACGAGCTTAGGTTCATCTTTGATGAGGATGTCCAATGGATAAGTGATAACTTTGAAACCACTCCCACTCAATATACAAATTAGAAAATTTAAAAAATCAGTTTTCCCCATGAAAACACAAAAGTCGTCTAGCCCAATTTTACTTTACTCATTTACAAATTTCTTCTTTTCTTTTCCATATTTCTAAATATCCAAAGTCACTTCAGAGTCTCCTTTATGATTCAACATCACTGCTTACTGCCATTGCTTTTAAAAGCAATCTATGTCTTCCGACTTGTGTTATTTCTGTAGGTGCCAGCAAATTTAGTCATGTGCAAATCGTTGCAGAATCACCGGAAAAATGTTGTTAATCTAGAAATCAATGAATGTACCTTTAAATGCACTTTTTTTTATTAATATCAAAATTCGACATGCTGTTTTTCAAATGACTGATTTAATTAAATAAAAAGACAAAAAGAAAATAATCTGAAATTCCTTTAATATTTTTTCAGATTCAGGAACTCATCATAAGACCGATTTTCGACTTTTTATAAAAACTAATACACACCAAATAATACGTTTACAGATATGCTCGTGCTTTTCTTGTCCGATCCTTTTAACCAATTTACATATATTAATTATATCTAAATCTATAATATAAACGTTTAAAAATGCAATTTGTTTTATTTATCATAGACATTTATTATTATTTAGTTGTTTAACATCAGCCTATTTCCGGTATCAAGGTTAATCACCGACGCCAGGAGACGAACTACTCCAACCTGGAAATTTTGACGAACCTAGTCTCGCTAGAAGAGTAGGGATTTCTCACTTGCCTAACATCTAATAGACAAGGGATCATTGCTCTACATACCCTCAGAAGGATGGTATATCTACTAAGCAATTCTCGACTTAAATTGCATATCTTCTGCGTATTATCAAAATAATTAATAACAATATCGCCTGTCCTTCCTTGTTGGGTTAAATCAATTTCCGTGTATAAAAAAGTCTTTTCTGAGTCACTTTCTTGACTAGACGTCACCGCCTTAACTGTAATTGCTTTTAAAGACAGCACGTCATCCTACTTGTGTTATTTTTGAAGGCACCAATATATCTACTTATGCGCAAATTGTTGTAAAAACGCCGGAAAAGTGTTGTTTCTCTACGAATCGATGAGTTTACATTTAAATGCATAATTTTTGTATCAAAATTAAAATGGTTGAAGATTCGACATGTGCTGTTTCTCAAATGACTGGTTTAATTAAGTATATATAAAAGAGCAAAAGGAAAATAATATGCTAATATTTTCTTTAATATTTTTCAGATTCAGGAACTCACCATAAGACCAATTTTCGATCATCTTTAAAAACTAATACTTTTATCAACTCAACCGGGTAATTAGCGAGTTATAAACGTTACCTGCATTTGTTACATAGTCTTTCAGCTATAAACCGCACAAATAAGCTCGATTAATATCGATTTTTTAAAAAAATAATATACTGTCCTACTGTCATTTAACATAGCTTATCAAAAATTTTTATTAAACTGTTTAAAATGCTTCTTAGGTAAACAAAAATCATATTTTCCATAAAAAAATACGTAGATAAGTCACCACCTGGACTCCTTCGAAAACTTAAATGGACTCTGAGGCCCAAGAGAAAGCTGCTTCTATTACTGACGACGTAAATAGTACGAGTGGCGACCTGCGTTTCTTGTCCGGTTCTTTTAAACAATCTACATTCATCCAATGCTATTTAAATTATTTCTAAATGTATATTATTAAACGTTTAAAAAAACCATTTGTTTTATTTACCATAAATACTTACTTAACATCAGCCTATTTCCGGTACTAAGGCCAATCACAGACGCTAGGAGACGAGCTACCCCTACCCTGAAATTTTGCAGAAAGAAAAAAAAAATTTACTTGCCTATTATATAATAGAAAAGGATGGACTGCTTTACATCCCCTCAGAGGGATGGTAATCGACTAAGCAACTACCGCTTTAAATTGCAAATCTGCTTATACGCTGAATACGCCGCTAGAAGGTGGGACGAAGATCGCTGTGAGTCCCTGATCACCCATACAAAAACCACCCTTAACGAAGGGGGTTCAATATAAGTAGTTTAGTTGGTAAGTATTATAATATTGTAATTTAAGGGTTATTTTATAGTCCAAATGCTTATCTTCACTGTTTTTCGTAACGTTAGGGGTAGTTTTCTATTGCGCATAGTGCAGTGGGATTCACGTTTGTTACTCAATTGTTATCAAAATCAGAGTTACAATAATTGTTTTATTTTTTTAAATACTTATTGTTTAAATATTTCCAATCCTTAAATACGGGTGGTTTTTTCGCAAAACGAAAAGATATGTTCTCCTTAGAATTTTCCAAAGTTTAATTTGAGACCAACGGGGTCAATCTTTCACCTTTCCTTCGCACTTTACAACGCGCTACCTGTGAGTGTGATTTTTGGCAAAGTTTATACCTTGTTCGGATAGCTAATGACACAAGGAAGTCATTTAAGCAATTTGCACAGTAAGTGGCATAGATTTTTTTTGAGAAAAACACTTCTATGTTTAACCAAAATTTCTATTTTTTTTAACATCATGTATGAATTTAGACCTGCTACTTCAAATGTTACGTTAATTTTGAGGATTTATTTTCTTTTAAATCGTTAACTGATTTGTTAGTTATCAGAAAGCACTCAAATAAGTTTCCAAAGACGAGTAGTTTTTTTTAATTTTTGGTTAAAAATCGGGAATTCTTTCAAAAAAATTTTTACTGGATTATTTCGAAAACTAGTCGTTTTCGGGCAAGGTAACATGTGATTAAATTTACTACAAATTAGCTCTTTTAACCCCTTCAAAGTAATACGTCCAATTTTCAGTCACTCGTATATATATAGACCGTTTCTGGAAAACATGAGACCTTTTCATCATAAGCTGTTGCAGAGGCCTAGGCCCACTTATAAAAGGGGCCCCAAAGGCTGCTAAACCTCGAACGCAGGGTAGGGTGGTCACCCTGTGCCCTGAACAAAATTTTAATATTTTACGTGCAGTACCCCCTCTGCAATAAGCTAGTGAGGAGGAAGTCTCACACGGCCGACTACTCAGGTCCTTGGGGGTGGCTTCGATAATTGGGGTGGTGTAGGTGGTCAGATATAAAAGACAACGTCGTTCTAATTTAACATTTAATACAATATCAGAGTACGTAGTACAAAATCTTTCACAATTATCACCGATAACTCGGTACGCAGTACAAGTGCCACAATATATTCTAATAAGTGGGGCCCACACGCTTAACCTAATATACACAAAATATCTTACAAAATAATAAATCCTTTAAAAATGTACAAAAGGTCATATGCCAGAAGCGTGACAAAAACTACAATTGACCCAAGGTACGTTAAAACATAAAATTACTTAAAATTATTGACATCTGTTTGTGAAATAAGGCAATGCTATTAAGTGAGCGAAGTAACGATACACAAAATGTACCAAATATTACTGAAATCTATTGTGTTACTGAGATTTACGTTACAAGCAAAATATTATCAATATTCCTTGAAAATGGACGTGGACGTTGAGTAGATGTACCGGATCCCTCGTTATAGAGAATATGATTCCGCTTACCTTTGGTAGTGTCTGAATACCTTTTCCCGTCCTACCAGGGTAGCGTAATTTAGGGTGATAACAGCCGCAGGTGGTAGACCATCTACGTAGAGTCTAAGGTAACGTGCCGAGATCCCCAGTACCATACATACACAACACGTCAGTCAATCATCCACCATCTAGACACCAAAATCTGGACTAGAAGTTGAAACTAAGGTCAGGCTGGAAGTCCCTCGTAAAGTGTAGGATGTGACATAAAAGCTCAAGTGGAATACCAGTAACAAGTCCAAGTAAAATCATAAGGTATCCATCCAAATAGCCATAAACCAACAAATAGATCCCAATACTTGTAATATACTCAACAATGAACAACTAACGAACGACCAAATCAACAGACAAACAAACAGCCCTGCAATAAAATAAATAACCTAAATTACAAATTTATTTCAACCTTAAGTGGGTTTTCAGAGACGTACCTGAGATGTGATGTGGGCTGAAAGAGGTCTGGCTGCTGGTTTCCGGGTCTTCTTCCGCGTAGACTTGGTTGAGTGCTTGACGTTTCGATCATCTTGTCGTGGTCTTCTTCTGAAGCGAAGAAGACCACGACAAGATGGTCGAAACGTCAAGCACTCAACCAAGTCTACGCGGAAGAAGACCCGGAAACCAGCAGCCAGATCACCAGCTCCGCGAAAGCCTTAGCACTAATGAAAGAGGTCCTTTGCCGTCAAAATGGCACTCCAAAATCTTGCATTCAGACGATGAAACGTGCTTTGAAAATTGACTTTATCCGGAAAATCCGTAGCTGCATTTCCCAAAACGATACTCCAAACCAAATGAAAATACAACTAATCTTGTCGTGATGAATACTTAATCCCATAAATGGAGCAAAACTTACAATATTGCTAAAACTCGTATTCAGACGACTCAATCTTCAAGCAGCAAAAGGAAAAATGACCAAGAAGAAAATGTCCTCTATCAAAATGTCAAGTTCTTGTCTTCCGTCTCGGTACGTTCAGAATTTCTACTCCACGGCGCACCCCACAACTAGAATAGATTTTCCTAACTTCGTTTATATCCACAAATATTATCATAATATACTCTGAAAGCCGTCCCCTCATAAATCTACCCACCAAAGAAGGTTTAATCAACAATACTGGCCATTGTAGAAGCTTTACAAGGGCGTTTTTGCAATGCACTCTCTTAATGAATATCTGAACGCACTCACCTACCTGTATCAAAGTATATTAAATGACCAGAGTAAGCCATTAGGTACTGCTATTATGCAACCAGTTATACTCTATTAATTCGCGAGACACGGTATCAATAGGCTCAAATGTACAATAAAATTTGGGAAAATAACGAAAATTAGTACATAAATTTCTGGCCATTATTAAATGTGAAAATCGACCGTAACAAAGCGCGCGCATGTGCTGCCGCTATGTTTGTTTGCGGGAACTATGAAATGTTCGGACATTTTGGCTGGACCGGTATCATTTTTCCACATTAATTTAGACGAAAGTGTGATTGACAGTGCAAAATTAATACACAACATTGTAGAAGAACACACTTATGCTCAATTAAGGCGCTAGCTAGCTCAAGTATCCTGGCCGTAAAATGACTGCAAGCAAGAATAAAGAACTGGTTGCAAGATTAGAATTCAACTATCAACTTATCAATTTATATACAAGTGCATTACAAGAAAACAAATGTGTTCTAGTCTACATATGCTTAATAACATTCCTCGTGCAGTAATTGATAATGCAGTAAAAATATTTTCTGTTTTTTTACGAAAATGTAGGGTCAAAAATGCAATTGAAAATGAAGTTTTTTGTCGATCCTTCTGTGGATAAAGCTGAGTCCTTTACGATATGGCACTACCTATTTTCAGAAAATTGGTAACAGATTCATCATTATTTGGTTAAGAAACGTAATGTTTATGTCAAATCCAATATTGACATGCGAAAACTGTCCGAAGAAACATGGCGGAACTCCACGTTTTTTAAACAAATAATGATGAATCTGTTACCAATTTTTTGAAACCATATCGTATAGTTTACTTATTTGAAAAAATTGTAAAAAAAGAAGCCAGCTTTATCCACAGAAGGATCGACAAAAAACCTCATTTTCAATTGCATTTTTGACCCTACATTTTCATAAAAAAACAGAAAATATTTTTACTGCATTATCAATTACTGCACGAAGAATGTTATTAAGCATATTGTAGACTAAACACATTTGTTTTCTTTTAATGCACTTGCATATAAATTGATAAGTTGATAGTTGAATTCTAACCTTGCAACCAGTTCTTTATTCTTGCTTCCAGTCATTTTACGGCCAGGATACTTGAGCTAGCGCCTTAATTGAGCACAAGTGTGTTCTTCCACAATGTTGTGTACTAATTTTGCACCGTCAATCAGACTTTCGTCTAAATTAATGTGGAAAAATGATATCGGTCCAGCCATTTTGACAACCAAGTGCCCTAACATTTCATAGTTCCCGCAAACAAACATAGCGGCAGCACATGCTCGCGCTTATGATGAAAAGTTCTATAGACTTAACATTTGTATTTCAAATTTAGTATTCATATAAAATAGTACAGGAAAACTTTACTTTAACGCGAAAAAAATTTGTGTAGACCTCAAACTTCGGTTATACAAAATAGACCAAAGTTCACGAAACAAAAAAGTTTAGGAGTTTTACGAATCTGCGGGAACCTATGGGAGGGGGGTGTGAAAAGGGGTATTTTTAATAAAAAAAAATCGATATTTCTCTATTTGGGCTGGGAGAGAATTCAATTTTAAGAAGAAAAGGTTCTATGCGACTTTTCATATATGTTATAACTTCTAGAAAATTTGGGATTTTAGCTTGAAAAAGTGGTATTTCAAATACGTTTTCGTGAAATCGAAACGTATTACATTGAGCAAAAGGATGAATTTCGTTTTTTTTTCTAATTTTTGTAGAGTTCTGGAGATCTGGAAGTCTAAAGGTGGCGTCCGAATGTTTATAAAACGTAGGATTTAGTTTAAATGTTAAATATCTCAGAAACTATGCACTTAAGCCAAAAACTCTAATAACCAAAATGAAAAACTAATAATTAGGCTTTCAAATGAATTATTTTCTATTTTTATAGCATAAAAAACAAAGAAATTTGACAGAAACAATGTACTTTTTCACATTTTTTGAAATAAAAACGTCGCAATTTTGTTAATGTAAGTAGTCAGTAGAGTTGATTGTTTCGGAGATATTTAATTTTATAGATGGCATCCGACCGTTTTTAGGATGAAGTATTTATTTAGTTTGAAATGTTTAAATATATTAGAAACTCTGACACTTTCATCAAAAGTTCTAAGAAACAAAATTAAAGGTAATTAGTCAATCTTTAAAATCATTGTTTGTTTGTTTCTACATGACAAAAAATAAAGAAGTTATGGCCGATTCAATCTGCGTTTTCACATCTTTGTTAAAAAAATCTCGGCATTTTGTTTTTGCAATTGCTCAGTAGGTAATTAATTTTTCTTTCAAAAATGCTGTTTTTCGTTAACATATAGCATCACCTAGATGCTCAATTTATTTTGTCCCTTTAAAACACTTGTTTTAAAAAAAAAATCCATCCGCCATCCCGATCATCGAAAAATGGAAAAATATTTCGGTTAATTATTGCTATAAAATTAATTTAAAAACACACGGAAAAAAGCTCCACTGATTACAAGATGAATAGACTTTATCCAAGAATATCTTAGTTTCACTATTCCTCAAATAAAATAATACTTACTTCGAGTATTAGGTTATTCTTAAATAATAAGATTAGCTTGTTCTCCATTTAAGAATAAACCGGTATTGAATCGAGGAAAGCGTAGTGGTTGTGTTAAGGTGCAGATAGATCTCGTTCTAAGTATATCTTATTCTTATTTCAATGATGCTACATATTTACTATAATACTTTCATTATTTGAAAAGAGTTGTGTTACGTTTTCACTCCTCCCGGTGTTGTTGGGTGGAGTGAACGCCTGTTTGGAGCCTTCCGGTTCCCTCGTTATTCCCGGGACAAGTCCCAAGAACAACGTGATAACCAGAAGAACCCCGGCTCTCGGCTAGCTTCTTATTTAGAGATTAAACGTGAGTTCTCTTACCTTGGCTCGACCTTGTGGCTCTTATTTAACTTAAGGGAAATTGCACTACACACTTTTTTATTTGACACCTGTCACACAATTCGTGTCTGGTAAAAGGAGGGCTTAAAAATGAATTTAATCCGGGGCGCCACCTGCAGCCTTAATAGTGATTACTGACCCCCTTTTACCAGGACGAAAACTCCTACAGGTAAATTTAGAAAGGAATAATTTTTGATTCAGAAAAAAAATAAAGATTGAAATAAATTGTGAGATAAAATTTATTTTAAAAGTATTCTGGTTGATGTTAAAATTTATGTGAGCAAATTTACATAATCAATAATGTAGAAAAAAAAAAGGATTATAGCAAATTCAAATGTTCATCAAGGTTACGATCTAAAATAATTATAACTAATAAAATGTTCCAAATTTCAACAGAGATGAAATGATAAACTAAATTATATAGCAATGTACAGCAATAAAATAAGAACGAAATTTATGCTAATCAAGGACCTCATGGCCTGCATAAAAATATATTTAACATCAAGTGGATATTAAAAATTCACCAACAAAATTTAACACTACACAAAACTCTCACCGTGTCCTAAGGTGTGTCGTTAGACCTGGTAGACCACGTCGTCGCCTCGATGCTTACAGCGTGAAGACGTTGGCAAGAAATTTCGACCTGTGCTTGATTGTCGATATAGTTCGGCTTAGTAGTGTAAATTTATTTTTATGAAAATGGATCTCTAGGAAATAAAGTGAAGTTTAATCGGCTTCTTTACGATAGGAAAAGTTTCCCTCCTGACACGTGCTCCGTGTGGAAGAATTTACCAAATGAATCCAAGGATTTCTTTTTAGATAGAAAAACTAAATTCTCCTCATGGATTGAATCCCAAATAAAAATTTTAATTACTTTTACTTAGTAATTTTCTTACTTATATTTTAACTTTTGAGTTTTCTTTACTTTACTTAATACTTTACTTTAATTAAGCTGCCAGAACTATAACGCCATCATAAGAAAGAAGGAAACCAAAATTAGATTTTACAAATACTCACATGGTCAATTGAACAAAAAAATATATAGCACAGAAGGTGCCTATACGTTATAAAAGAATAATAATAAAACTAATTTACCTCAAAATCTATTGATGCACTAGGTAATTGACGATACAACAGAGTTAGACAAAGTCTGGGAGATATGGCAATTGAGTCGCACAACTTTCATTGACAGTTCAGAATAGTAAAATGAATACCAATTAAGTTTCAATTACAAGGAAAGCTAATATGGTTTAAAAAACAACAGTTCTGTCAAGCGCTTTACGCCATCTGGATTTTGGTAGTATTATTAATATTTAAAGTAATAGATTAGTAATGAAAACTAATGTATTGATTGACCTCGAGTAAATGTAGATCCTTAAAGAAATCTATGGTAACCTTGTTTCTTAATTAGTACAGTAAATATTTAAAAAAAGGGTGCTGTATTGTAGAAATATTCAAGTATATAAAATGAGAAGTTTGGTGATGTGTTTTACAGTAGTTCTTATTATTAAATGAACGGTAAAATTTTGTAACCTACTGAGTGATACTCAAAATATTGTCGGAAATAAAATAGGATTTTTGACTACGGCAAAAATTG
Organism: Rutpela maculata; assembly: GCA_936432065.2. Taxonomy (NCBI): domain Eukaryota; kingdom Metazoa; phylum Arthropoda; class Insecta; order Coleoptera; family Cerambycidae; genus Rutpela; species Rutpela maculata. The sequence continues at coordinate 20,751,888 of OW386292.2, forward strand.
TAACAGGTATGTTACAGTTTATATTTAGATTATATCAATTTTAGCTATAATTAAAATAAATTCAGGCGTAGCTCTACAGGAGTATATAGAATATTTTTGTTTAAAAACATGCAATATTTGATTTCAATGAAATAAAAACTTTGTAATAAATGCAGCTATTCTAATTTCAAGTAGTGCCAAAGGCTTGATTTAAAAATATGTTACAGTTTGATTTAAGAATATGTATTTTCTTCAATGTTTCGAATCAAGAACATATTATTTATATACAGTGTGTCCCATTTTTCACGGTAACGCCTTCGTAGCTTAGTTATTACTCATCCAATTTTAACCAAATTTGAATCGATATCAAAAGACCTTTACTATATATTTTTTGTGTAAAACAAAACTGATTTCAGCCATTGACGCGTAAATAGCTGAAATCAGATTTGTTTTACACAAAAAAAATATAGTAAATGTCTTTTGATATCGATTCAAATTCAACATTGCTCCAATGTTGAAGTATATTTTTTTGTTTATAAAGTGTAAATTAATATTAAGGATCGAAAAGTTGCTGATTTTTTCGCATGCTCATTCTGATGGTGCTATTAAAAAAAATTGTGATGTTGAATACTAGTATTAAAAAAATAGTAAATTTTAAACCATTATTCGAAAAAAAAAAACAATTTAAAATAATAAAGCTCCGCAAATTGTTTATAACAATTTGTTTATTTAAAAATAATGAAAATAAAGAATAACAATTTTTTCAATAGCACTATCAGAAAGAGCATGCGAAATTATAACTTTTCGTTCCTTAATAGGTATTAATTTTTTATACTTTATAAATAAAAAAATACATTTCAACTCTTATTTTTTTAGGAAGAAAATCAGGGAACCTGATTTGAATTTTTAAAAGCCCCATCTAGTGCTGAAAAAACATTATTGAAAGTGTATATGTTTTGAATTGATTTAAATATTTTTAAACTTCATTATTATTATTATAGCCAGGCCGCTTGGAAAGTGCCGAAGAACGATCATTATTACGTTTGCGTACGGGTAGCTGTAGATCCTAAACTATGATGGATGCCCTTGCAGACTTTTTTCTGGAAAATTCGATGGTCTACAAAAAGGTTCAGTGCACTTATGTCGAATCTATTACCGTTTTCGCTACGTAAGCGACGAAACGTTAAAAATCACTATCCTCTAATTCTTAACAATTTTCGTATAACTTTTTAAACAAATTCGATGACCTTAAAAGTACTCACAAATACTTTTCCTATCGAGCTGAATGGAATGGAAAGAAATAACGTTTTCAAGCACCGGGAAATTAATGCAAGTGGTTTTAGCAATTGCATTGCAATATATAGTATTTCTTCCTTATTCCACTATTTGCATATCACACATCAGACAAAACAAAACCCTTGCACTATTCACTGTTAAATGATTCTCCATTAACTGCACACGACACAATGAAAGCGGCAGGCGCGATGCTAGAGGCCCGTCAACGCATGTGCAGAAAATAACATTTAAGAATAAGTGTATTTGAAGTAAATCGAATATTGAACCTTTTGGGTCAAGAATTATATAGTTCTCTATCAAGAATACTTTTTAATTAGCTTGAATTAAACTCTTCTCTTAAATTAATATGAATTTTAATCTTAACTTAAATATAAAATATTCTACCTGAATAGAATGATGCTTGGAAGTCAACACCATATAAATATTTGATAGAAATATCGACTATTATTAACCTAGACTTCTACTCTTGTATGAAATTTAAAATTTCAAGAATAGGATTATTCTTGGAGACAGTATAGGATTTTTTTCCGTGCAGCAAATTAAAGATAATTTTGCCAGAAAAAACTTTTATCCGAACTATATTTTTGTAAATGCTATATTTCCCGAGAAAATAAAGAAAAATCTATTTTTTTTATTAAAAATACCCCCCTATAGGTTCCCGCGGATCCGTCAAATTCCTAAACTGTTTGGCCTATTTTAAAGTTATAACCAAAGTTTAAAGTCTGCACAAATTTTTTTCGAGTTACAGTGATTTTTTTCAATCTTTCCCTATACTAAAAATCGACTGAATAAATACTTCCTATTGAAACTGAGATAGCTTTCATATAAAGTGATCGTTAGAGGCAAGCAAATTGTTATGTTTTGTATACCTAAGCTATGTTTTATTGCAATTTTAGAGCCAGAGTTTTTTAATGAAGCAAACAAAAAAATAATATCTAAAACAAAATTCGAAAATGCCCAAAATATTGAAATTGTAATATACAGTGTGTCTCTGGTTCGAACAAACTTTTACATTGGGTGACATATCCATTTTAGCTTTGCTGACTTATTTGAAAAAAAAATAAATAAATAAAAAAGATATTGGTGAAGAACGTGAATCAAATAGGTAGTCAGCCACCCCCGGCAGCAAGTTCTACTAATTTAGTTTCAAGTAAATAGAGCTATTAATAATATTATTTAATCAATATATCGGCAATGAGGATTTGAACAAGGGGCTGGCGGTATGAGCCACTTGCGCTGGGTAACACTGCGCCGTTACCTTGATTGTGAAAATCGGCACGAAAATTTAAAACACCCTGTATGTGATTTTTGGGAAAGTAATACCGATGAACCGAAAAGAACGAATTTGGTTTAATATTATTTATTTTAGATTACATCCTCAGATTACGTCTAAGAGGACCTCTAATGTAGCCATGGGAGCAGTTTTCATGGCCTATAATTGCTATAGTAACAGATAAGAGATACGCAAGTACATTTCTAATTGAAGTGAATATTTAGATGTGTGAGATAAATTATCGCTTATAGGCCAGTCGGAAGAGATCGAAAAAGGATCATTTTACGAAATTTCGTTTACCCGCAATTTTATTTATTTATTTTTTAAGTATGTTTGGGATGTCCACAACCATATGCCAACTATCCGCACGCTTGACAGGTGGGGCAACACACTTTAAAATTCAAAAAACGTCAATTTCTTGCCATTTTTCGATTTATTTGCGATGCAACTTGTAAATAAAGCATTGTTCGAAAATATATCAAGATATAGAAAAGATAAGAAAATTTATTTTGAACATTTTATTATTCTTGATATTTTCCCAGAAAATTCTTCGTTTAAGAGCTACAGACGAAAGAACAATGCTACTTTTATCTTTTGATTTTTTAAAAGTGACTTTTTCTTTCCTATAAATTTCGTCCAATCGAAATCGATCATTTTAATCAAAAAATAGTTTGGCATCGACAAAATTTAACATTTAAAATTTTGCCAGGGTTGCTCAACCAATGAGAAGCCAGAATGAAGCAACCAACCTGTTTTTCAGCGGCAAATTTTCCTTTGTTTTTTGAAAACATAGTAACCGATTCAACAAGTGGGGCGTCATTACCATAATTTTTGTAAACGTCAGTTCACGTCAGTTGTAAAGCTAAAGCTGAAGTGGGGTGAAGGGTAGGCAGTGTGGCTATTATAGGTCATCTGCACGTGTCGTCTCAGTTAACCTCAAAAATATGTTTAGTTCATAGGAATAGAATTAAGAATTCGAAGAGTTCCCACCTTATCCGTTGATGGAAACACCTTTTTGGGGCGAAGAACCACCCCCAGACGGGACTTAGTTACGATTATTCTCATTTTTCTTCGGATCCGTCATTCCCACGAAAAACATGTATAGGAACAAAAATATTCTTCATTAAATTCTACATTAAAAAAGTTCTATGGTCGATTTGCGTACTCCCCACTGTTTTTTCGCTATCGACTTCAGAGTAGGGGGTAGTTTGGAGCGCTCGGCGAAAAATTGGTGGTACGCGATTTTTCACAGCGAATATCTCCGAAACGGCTACTTTGACGTCAAAAATGGTTATAATGGTTATAAGTAAACGGGCTCTGATTATAAATAAATAATTTGTCCATCAGACATTTTATTATTAAACTATTTTTTATTATTAGGTTCATAGTAAACAATAAAATTTTAATAAAATATTGAAATTTGGTTCATAATTACTTTTAAATATATTTTAAAAAACCACGTTTATAAACGGAAATTAATTTGCTATTGATTTATTAAATTTATTTTTTAACAATTTATTAACTGTAAAATTATAGTAATAACCAAAGGAGGAGGGTCAATTTGGGCGGTTTCTGCCCCAAATTATTTTTGGACGAAAAAAATCAGAAAACATTTTTTTAATGTCTGCTATCAATAATAAGTAGATTTTACCCTAAACGGACGACCCCCCCCCCCCCTCAATCCTGAACATACCATCACTTGCTAAGAGCGTTCTTGGGGAGATATATCGCTTTTAAACTTATATTTGCTTGATAAAATACCACACTACCACACTAATTCCCTTTTAACTGTATCCGCTTTCATTTATCATTTTTTCCCTTTTTTTACAAAAGGTGGGGGTGGAGAGGGTGGTTTTACTATTTATTCGTTTGCGGGAAATATAACAAAATATCTAAGCTTGCTCACCAGACTTGACCAGAGGGTATCCTGTATCACATCAAGTTTATAAGGTCATTTGAAGGTAAAATTGAAAAAAAAAAGGTGACAAAAAAATCCAGAAAAATAGATAAATACGTTTTTGGCGTCTCTGAAGTGATGGCGTATTCAGGATTGAGGGGGGGGGCTAGGGGAATGGGGGGTCGTCCGTTTAGGGTAAAATCGACTTATTATTTTTAGTAGACATTAAAAAAAAACGTTTTCTGATTTTTTCATCTAAAAATAATTTGGGGCAAAAACCGCCCAAATCGACCCTCTTCCTTTATTTTTAATTTATAAATAATAATAAATAATTGAATTATCCGATAAACCTAACTGACTATCTCATTCGTACTCGGTTTTATATACATTTTCCTTCCTTTGCACTCATATCTACAGCTGACCTTCAACTATGTCTGGTAGGGGGTTGGAACCTTCGAAACTGTCTGGCTGTTTGAGAAACACCTTAAAATAGTTGCCGAAGTAACATATATAAAATTCAGATTTTATAAAATAACGTAAGTACAATTACATTTTTTTATACTTTAAAGGGGTCTGGCGGGGGGGGTTGCCACCACAGAAAGTGTCTGGCAGTGGAGGACGTGAATTATTATAGTATCTCTTCAACAATATCAAAAAATTACGCTTTATAGTATGACGATTTTGAGCAGCAATTCTATACACCTTTGCTACCTGTTACCTGTCAAAGCCACCGCGACCGACTGTTCATAGTAGCCAATTCTTCTCACCTGTAGTAGTGTACTTCCGTAGAAAAATTTTCAGATTTTATAAAATAACGTAGGTCTGGCGTTCACGGGATCTTGCTCTATGACGAATACCATTCGTGATATAATTTCGTCTGGCAAAATTTAATGATTATTCTACTCGAATTTATTGCTTTGGCAACTCTCTTAATAATCACTAAATTTTGCCGACAAAATTATATCACTTATGATATTATATATGAATATAATAAATATTAATACAAAATATATCATCGGTAAAATGAAAATTATATTTAAATGTCCAATTTACAGTTGAAACAAAATGTATTTACAGATCTAGATATATAATTTACATGTAAAACAGAAAAAAAAAATTATAAAACTTTTCAGGTATTGAGGTATAAAAATGGTGGGAAAATAAATAAACAAATGTATATTTTCACAGACTATTTATTTTATGCATAGTACAGTGTACATGCGTTTCATGTATAACTTAATAGAATACAATAGAATAGAATAGAAGTTTATTTAACAAATTGTACATATTTATTTTTTTGTGTGCCCAATGCACGCTCAAATGCTTAGTGGGGGCTTAGTTCATTTATCATAATGTTTCAGTTTTTAACAATTACATTGTAATAAAACAATTTGTTAAATAAACTTATTCTATTCTATTCTATTAAGTTATATATGAAACGCATGTACACTGTACTATGCATAAAGTAAATAGTCTGTTTGTGGAAATATATATTTGTTTATTTATTTTCCCATCATTTTAATACCTCAATACCCGAAAAGTTTTATTATTTTTTTTTCTGTTTAATACGTAAATTATATATATATAGGTCTATAAATATATTTTATTTCAACTGCAAATTGGACATTTACACATAAATTACATTATACCGATGATATATTCGTATTAATATTTATCATATTCACTTTAAAAAGAAATTAAAAGATAAAAAAGTAGCATTATTCTTTCGTCTGTAGCTCTTAAACGAAGATTTTTCTAGAAAAATGTCAAGAATAATAAAATGTTCAGAATTAATTTTCTCAACTTTTCCATCTTTTGATATATTTTCGAACAGTGCTTCATTTACGAGTGATATTGCAAATAAAGCGAAAAATGGCAAATTTGGACGATTTTTTAATTACAAAGTGCGTTGCCCCACCGTCACGCGTGCGGATAGTTGGCATATGTTTCTGGACATCCCAAATTAAAAAAAAAAAATGCGGGTAAACGACATTTCGTACAAAAAAACTATTCCTACTGGTCTATTAATATTTACCTTGAGAAATAATCACCGATCATCTTTTAAATGTGTACATATATGATATGATCAGTGTTTCTCCATCAGTGTACGTTTATATTTCGGGCGTTGAAATAAGTATAGTTATTTATAATGGTGCTTTCTCTGGATCGATGGGTTGGTAAGGTAGCAATAGTCACTGGTGCTAGTTCAGGTATTGGTGCTGCCATTGCAGAGCAGCTAGTGGAAAATGGTCTTCTAGTGAGTAAATTATTCTATACTTGTATTAATCATTTTAAACCGAAATAGAAGGACTTTCATTAGAATATAGAAATTATCGGTGCAACGAAATTGAAGTATTTAAGAAACTTTTAAAATCTTAAGTATGTCTGGAAAAAAATACTTATTATCTAAATAACTTTCATATTTATCAGTCGATTTTTTGATGATGGACTTTAATCAAACTGATATCGTACCCATAACATATTTTTTCTAATTTTGACATATAAAGTGACACTTTTCAAAACTGACGTTAAGTGTCAATACGTCCTACATTATGTAACCAGTTATGAAAAGTAAAATTTTACGTAACTGGTGAGGAAATAGTATATTGTGTATCTAGGTGTGAAAGCGATACATTCCCGGACGACGATGCAATTGTTGGCCGAGGCGCTAGCCGAGGCCAACAAGCATCGAAGTCTGGGAATGTGCTTTCACACCGAAGTACACATACTATTTTTTCTGAAATCACAATAAATACTATTTTAAACGTATAAAAATCCAAAAAAATATAAACTTTTTAAAAAAAAAATCTGAAATCACAATCAATACTATTTTAAACGTATAAAAATAAAAAATATTAACATATTAAAATATATATATAAAAAACCGTACGGGAATGTTACTTCCCGGCCTAGGCCGGGAAGTAACATTCCCGTACGGCTTTGTTGATCGTTGCTTGGCAACGGATCTTTTCCGGTCCGTTTTATGATAGTTTCCTAGCAACGGACTAAAATACTGGAATTGTGCATTTTTCGCTCTAAAATCGCACCGAAAATGTAGACATTCCCGATAGATTTCAGAAAAAGTTCGTTATATCATCAATTAGGAAAGATAAGCAACTCTCAAAAAGATAAAGAAACAATGTTTATTCAACACAAAATGAAATATTAAGTCCATAAAGTGGAAGCTTCTAAACTCTTCTATCCTTCAAAGTACGCTAACAAAACTTTTTCATTAACACGATTTACCTTGTTATCAAATTAGGATTTCAAATAATATTGTAACTTGGCTAAATAACGTCTGTCAATTGTTAATTTTTTTTTTTTTGATATTAAAATTATAATGTGTGATAGCAGCAAAGGTAACTATGAGAAAAATTACTTAATTTTTAAGATCGTTAAATACACCTATTTCATGTATTTTTAAAATTTCAAAATTGGAAAAAGTCATCTATGTAACACGTTTCGAAAGACAATCTTGTGTAACTCGTGTTATTTTGCGGGATCTCGCTTTGCTCTTCCCGCAAATTCCACTCGTTACACAAAATAACGTGTTTCGTAACTGGTTACATAAATCTATTATTTCATAAAAACAATAAGTAAATGACCAGACGTTATTTTTATTTTATTTGTTATTATTTAAAACCAGCTGGTATATGCTTTTTTATTTTTTTTATATAAATGGTACTACTTATATTTCTTAAAGTAGTCTTTTATCTTTAATTTAAGATCAAGGTTGAGTAACAGACGAGTTATTATACTTATTTGATTTAATTAACTATGTGTATTAATTATAACGGGATTTTTTTAATGGTCACCATAGAAAAAACATATGTCCAGATGTAATTCATAATACGCATAATACGCAGATCCCAAATTTCGAATAAAAAATGTGTATATGTATGCCGGTGGATTGATTCTTGTAAACACGATAACTTAAAATTTTTATTTCAAATTTGGTTATGTGTAAAATAACATTCAGCAGAATGCTTCTATTGAAATTGGCCTATGTCCGTTCCACATGGTGATAGCCAGGGCCACATAAACTGTCATACTTGATATAAACTATACGTTATCATAATTTTCGAGCAAAATGTTACTAAGGTTTTTGATTAAGTACACAAAAACACGAAGATTTACAATCAAAACTGTAATATATAGCGCATCCAACAAAAGTTTTAATAATCATCATAAAAAAATTTGTACAAAAATTCGTTTCGTAGTAAACTGAACTCAAATACAGAAAAAAGTCTGTGTCTGTCTGTATGTGTGTATGTTTCTTGTAAACACTTTCAACGTCTGTCAAACTTAGTTTTTATTTCAAATTTGATACATATGCAACAGAACACTTGCTATTGAAATTGGGCGATATACGCCATTCAGGGTGATCGCCAGAGCGGTGTAAATTATCATATTTTACTTCAACTATGTTTTATTACAATTTTGGAGCAAAATGTTACTAAGGTTTTTGATTAAGCACACAAAAATGAGTAGAAGTGGCAGTCGGGGGTAGCTGAATGCAAAGGACAAAAAAGATATAGAGGCTGTGTACTTTTAATCTCAGTGGCACTATGTAAAAGTGAATTGTGCTCTATTCGAGCAAAATGTATTCGTCTTTATTTAATCATTACGTATTTAATTTGATGGTTCATGTTTCCATCACACTGCTCAAAAAAAGAAATCGATTTATAATGAATAATTAAGTAGGGTATTAATTAATCAATAATTCTAATTACACCTACTTTTTTGTTTAAATATGAATGGGATTGACAAATTTTTACAGGTTGCGGCCTTGGCAAGACGGAAAGATCGACTAGACGAATTGGCGAAAAAACTTTCTAACAAAAAGGGCAAGTTGTTCCCTGTTAAAGCTGATGTAGGTAAGGAAGAAGATATTTTAAACGCATTTAAATGGATCAAAGAGAATTTGGGCCCTGTCCACATTCTCATCAACAACGCTGGAATTCTAAGGCCAACACACGGTCTCACCGATGGACCAACTGAGGATTGGCAGGATATATTTAATGTTAATGTGTTAGGACTATCCATAGCGACAAGGGAAGCTGTAAAGGATATGAAAGCGAACAATATTGATGGACATATAATTCACATCAACAGTGTTGGTGGTCACAGAGTTCCAAATTTTCCGAAAACAAACGTATATCCAGCTTCTAAATATGCTGTGACTGCTTTGGCCGAAACACTGAGGTTGGAACTGAACTCCCTGAAATCAAAAATAAAAATTACGGTAATTTTAGAAAATGAAAAAAATAATTAAAAGCGGTTACTAATTTATGTTTCCATAGAATTTGAGTCCGGGCCTTGTAGACACCGAGATACTTGCAGAGGAGTTAAAGAAACATTATTTTAAGGATGGTACAGTTATTGAATCTGAACAAATTGCAGATAGTGTTATTTATGTCTTGTCTACACCTCCTCATGTTCAGGTAACATCGGAAATATAGTATTTAGTTATAGTACAGTAAATTTAGTAACAGACCCAAACATCCAAAAGATATAGGCAATTCTTGTCCCAGGTTGTTCACTATCCTCAGTACAACACGCCATAAAAAATCCATGATGAAAATCGATAAAGCATCAAAACAGTTATAAAAATGTAAAATTTACGATTTTTTGAATGTTACCGAGAAAAAAAATTCTTCGGTGAAAAATTTGGATATTTCAAAACGACAGTTATTTGGCTCCAGTAACTGTAACATGATCCGTTATGAACATTGAGCTCTATTACATACTGGAGTGTGCTCACATAGGGTGAGGGCTGGTAGAAATAATAGAGAGAGAAGCTATATTAGCACTTCCCTTGTCTCTGTTGCCTGAATGGATAGTTTTAAAAGTGCGACTGAAACAGAGAACCTGCTTCTCTCAAATAAAGTTTTCGCGGAAGAAAGCAATAGTTTCCTATTGTTCGAGCTCACTCCAGTACGTATACACCTCAGTGGATATGATTTGTCAAATGCCAGTTTATTGTTTATAAGATCGCAGTTAGTTTATCAAGTTCTTATTTCTGTTATTGTGTTATCATTTGGTTAAAGTACAAGTGAACAACACTATCATGGGTTACAAATATTACATTGTGCCTAAATGTAAAAATACGACGACAAGAACTGCCGATAAAATATTTTTTCGAAAACTGTGATTAAAAGTTGACTTTTGCATGATATTTGTTAAATGTCAAAATGACTGTTTTTTGTCTTCAGAACGTAAAAGTCTTTTTTCTTCAATCGTTCCAAAAGTAGATACTTTCGGTACGATTTTTTGTACCGAAAGTAGCGTATTCTAGCACTAGCCCCGAAAGTAGTTATTACGGGTACTAGTACTGTAAAGTGACAGATCATCTAAACGTCAATGTCAATTTGCGGGTGACATATTATTATGAATCACATTAATCACATTCGTACTCGACGCTAAACTGTCGTGTTGCTACGGTAACAAAATAATGACGCTTAAAACTGTCAGATAATAGTTCTTCAAAATGGACAGTGATGACAGTAGTTTTGAAAATATCCACTAAACATAAGCCATAATAATAATTGTACAATTAATATTAATATTTATAAATAGTCAAAATATATCAATTTTTGGTTTCATTAAAGAGACGATTGAAAAAAAAATATTGTACGTAACACGCCCCGAAAGTACTTTTACTGGACACACAATCTTCCAGGCATCGCCTACGGCTCGTCTTGGAATTTGCTTACTCGTCCAGTTAAAGACCACTTTCGAAACTTGTTACGTAAATAACTATTTTCTTCAATCATTCCAAAAGTAGGTACTTTCGGTACGATTTTTTGTACCGAAGGTAGCGTATTCCAGTACTACCCCCGAAAGTAGCTATTACGAGTACTAGTACTGTAAAGTGACAGATCATCTAAATATCAATGTCAATTTGCAGGTTATATTTTACTATGAGTCACATTAATCACATTCGTACTCGACGCTAAACAGTCGTTTTGCTATGGTAACAAAATAATGATAGATAGATAATATTTATTTCAAAATGAACACTGATAATGTTGTAGAACTCTCCAAAATCGTCCTAAGTTGAAGACAGAATCAAAATTCGACTTAGGCAAAAATTTCATTGAAAGACATTTTTAAGAGTCTGCAGAGGCACAGATCAGTCCATAAGGACCGTTTTGGGTTCTATAAGGAGTTGGAAATGACCAGGTGAAAATTCGAAGAAACACCCAATTTTCACTTAGGAAAAATGTTTTTGGTTCAGGATATGAGAGCAAAAGTATATAATGACAAAGATTTATGAATAATATACTTTTTCAAAGTTACCACAAATTGGACTTTGAAAAATAATATTTTTGAAAGAGCGTCGAAATTTGACTCAAGAATCGATTTATCGAAAGTACGCCAAAATTTCACTTGCAGACTAATTTTTCAAAACTGCGTCGAAATTTGGCTTGAGAATCGATTTATCAAAAGTACGCCAAAATTTCACCCGCAGATTAATTTTTCAAAACTGCGTTGAAATTTGGCTTGAAAATTGATTTTTCAAAAGTACGCCAAAATTTCACCCGCAGATTATTTTTTCAAAACTACGTTGAAATTTGGCTTGAAAATTGATTTTTCAAAAGCACACCGAAATTGGTCTTAAAATGGATTTTTCAAAAGTACCACAAAGTCAGTTTAAAAAGTACCACGAAAATATACTTTGAAATGATTTTTATTTTTTATTCCTCCACCAAAGACATTGACATTTGATGTACGGTCATTGAAAGCCCAGTTATAAAGTATGAGCATAAAATTTTAGCGATGCACTGCATCCAAAAGGCAAAATAGAAGATTTTGACAAAGCCGGCGTAGTGCCGATAAGCAAAAATTGATAAAAATCAATGCACATGCACAACGCCGGTTTCTCGCATAGAAAGAGTTTGAATTGACTCGGCGGCTCGCAATTTGGTCGAGCGCGTTGAGTGGTCCAGACAAAGCAATGGTAGGAAAGCCAATAGCAGGGCGTTCCAAATGACAAAGTTACATAGGAAAACGCCTTGTGCATAAAAAACCAAAAATTCTATTTTGCCTAAAAGTCGCTCGAAGGTGGGTTGCTGCCATATCGATAATATTGAACAACTGCATAGGAGCAAGTAAATCGTGGACTGATCGAATGCCATTAAACTTATGCAGTTATAAGTCCTCACAAATGTGTTTGAGTACGTGAACCGCCACGATACAAGAACTTTAAAGCTAAGTAGTCTCTAGCGAAACTAAATTCATTTAGTAAAACTTTTTTAAGTTAAAATCAGTCAGCCGTAATTATGAATTACAAATAGTCTCAGACTTCTCTAGAAAGCTCGCATTTTGATTCTGAGAAGGTATGCATGAATCTTTTCTACCTAATCGATCGTTAGCGTAAGCGCTCTCGCTTGTATGGTCTGAAAGCCATTACCTTGATTGGGGAAGGCACGATTCTTATCTTGAGAATTTTGTATAACCATTTCTGTTAAATAAACGGATTCTTTGAACTACTGTTTCTTAATTGATCTTGAGGGCCTGTTGACGGTCTATAATCCCTGGAACATTCGTATCGAAAACCGGATGTGTCGAGTTAACTCACATTAACACTCGACCTTCTGGTTGTCTTACGGAGGTTCGATAGGGATTTTTTTATGCGTTTTTTGAGAAATCCCTAAGGGGTGGAGTCTGTTATTAACAGATCAAAACGTGGATATCGCGTACAAAAAATTAATCCGTCCGCAGAGAAATTCTTCGGTTGGGATTTTTTATGCAAAAATCCAGAAAATTAAGAGGTGCCTAAACCCTTAACGAGGGAATTCATGTCAAGAGAGAGCGTCATTACCGATCTGTGGTAGTGCAGCCTTGGTCCATTATCCGGCTATCGAAGTGCATCTTATCTCGAACCCGCCTGGGAGGTAGAAGAACGGGGTAATACGCGACTGGCGCCCCCTGAGAAATAAATTGGTGTCGTGTCATTTTGACGCCCGGTAGTGCGTTCTTCTACAATAACAGTGATTTTAAAAATATGAAAATTTCAATTGATTCCATTAAAGAGTCGATTGAAGAAAAAATATTGTACGTAACACGCCCCGAAAGTGCTTTAACTGGACTCACAAGCTTCCAAGTCTCACCTACGGCTCGTCCTGGAATTTGCTTACTCGTCCAGTAAAATACCACTTTCGAAACTTGTTACGTAAATAACTATTACATCCAGGATGTAATAGTATATTACATACCGAGATGGAAAGTGCTTCATTGTTGTCGAGAGATGAGATAGTTGACCGAGGCGCGAAGCAGTGAGGTCAACTAATTAGGAAGTTTCCATTTTTCTTATTTTTTCGTAATAAATAGTCGTAAAAATCTAAAAAATATCTGTAATTTTTTTTTTTAATTATCTCTATAAATAAAAAAGTTATGGTCCTTCCAAGTTTAAACTGCCGCGATCATCTGGGCTGAGCTCGATTACGTCATAACATATAATTCCGCCAACAGCGCGCGGGCACGGGCACCTTTATACTCGCTGGCAGGCACCGGAAGTTTATAGCCAGCTTGCATTTGAGAGCCGAAAAAATTTCTAAAACATGCAATTTTGGCACGTTCATATTTTTCGAAAAACACCATTGGGACGGCCGTATGATGTCGCGACGTAAAGAGGAAGTCTTCCAGATAAACCTGATCGTAAATTGCACGGCGAAATTCGAAAATTCGGCTAGGCACGAACGAATCAAAAGTGACATTTTGTGACATTTCAGAAAATCGAGCACATACACTAAATAAAGGGAACATACGGCGCGCCGCCGGCATGGCAAGTCAGCGCGTTGTGTATTGTGACGTCACGGTGGACTGCAACCGAGGCGAAGTATTCAAATAAGAAATTGTATAAGTTCGTGAGTTTTTCAGATATCGAGATAATTTTTTTTTTTTGTTTGATTAGTTATCTAAAAGACTACTAAATGAGGTTGAATGTACATGATATTTCTAAAATAGGAAACTTCCTAATTTTCGAGACAGCAATGAAACTTTCCACCAAGATTTATATACTATTTTATTCACAATCATCTCCCTTAAAGAGCAAAAAGCCAATAAAATCGTTTACTAAATTTTTAAATAGCATTTTATGTTTTTTTTAGCAGGCAAAGAACAAAAAATTCTTGTCAGACGACAAATGTCAAAGTACCGTCGCGACGTTTGTTGTTGGATATAGAGTTCGGTAGCTTATTTTTTCAACTATTTGTAGAATTAATTGCTTTGTGTCGAGGTTTCTGTAAAAATAAACATACTCTCTATGTCTTTCTTTTAATTTATATTTCCTACAACTACACAGGTTGGTAAATGCTCACTTTCCAACCCGAAAACCGGTAAGAAAGTGGCTACTTTCTAACCTGAAATGTCACATTTCAATTCAATTCTCGAATGAAGTAGAAATGTCATACTTTCCAACTTTTGACATGTAAGACAATTTGATTGTTTTTGTATGATTATGAATAATAGTATATTGTGTATTTAGATGTGAAAGCAATACATTCCCGGACGACGATGCAAATTGTTGGCCGAGGCCAACAAGCATCGAAGTCCGGGAATGTGCTTTCACACCGAAGTACACATACTATTTTTTCTGAAATCATAATCAATATTAATATAAATTAAGGAATTTGTATTGATGCATAACATTTCTTCATTACAATCTAACTACTAACTAATAAATGCAATTTTAATGTGAGTTGGTTTGTCTGCGTGTATTTATTTTCTGTCTATGTTCTAGGCCGGGAAAGTAACATTGCCGTACAGTTTTGTTGATCGTTGCTTGGCAACGGATCTTTTCCGGTCTGTTATGTGATAGTTTCTTAGCAACTGACTAAAATACTGGAATTATGCATTTTTCGATCTGAAATCGCGCCGAAAATGTAGACATTGCTGATCGATTTCAGGAAATAGTATATTATATTACTAGGAGTAGAACGCACTCTTTTTTTGTGTTGAGCCCAGGATTTGCGGCTGAGGCGAAGCCGAAGCCGCAAACTGGGCGAAACACAAAATAAGGCGTTCTACTCCGTGTAATATATACTATTTTTTCTTCAAGCGTATTAAAATGCAAAAATTCATTTATTTATCATAAATGTACAAATATTCAAACTACAGTCTTACATGTTGACACAATATGACAAGTGGCTAGTGGATAGCGCGCCACCGGTGGCTTTCGGTATTAACATTATGTTACTAGTAAAACAATACCCACTACGGCGGCGCTTTCGGAACTAACATTATGTTACTAGTAAAACAATGTCCACTACGGTGGCGTTCGGTACTAACATTTTGTTACTAGTAAAACAATGTCCTACTTCTACTTCTGTTTTTGGTGACATAATTTAAACATTTTAATACGCTTGAAGAAAAAGTAACATTCCCGTACAGTTTTGCTGATCGTTGCTTGGCAACGGATCTTTTCCGGTCTGTCTTCTGATAGTTTCTTAGCAACGGACTAAAATACTGGAATTGTGCGTTTTTCGATTTGAAATCGCGCCGAAAATGTAGACATTGCCGATCGATTTCAGAAAAAAGACTTTGACATTCACCTACAAAAATCAATGAAATTATGGATGATAGAATCACTTAAACAATTCATTTATTATTATCAACAAAAATATAGATTTTAACGATCAATCATTTATAATCAATTTAATTAACATTCATTTTAACAGATATTCATTTATTTTACCGTTTAAATTTAAAGTAAATAAAATAAATGATACATAATTAAACATCTGTATAAATAATAGTAAAATTTCATACATAAAACTTTCCAAGTTCATTTATATATTATCTTGGTCGATTTTCATAATGTTTCATTGCAAAAGTCGTCTAGCCTAATTTTACTTCACACGTTCATAAATTTTTTCTTTTCTATTTTTCTAAATACCCAAAGTCATTTTGGAGTCTCTTTTATGACTAAACATTACTGCTTATTCTGTCATTGCTTTTAAAAGCAGTATGTGTTATCTCTGAAGGTACCAATCTAGGAATCAATGGGTGTACCCTTAAATAAGCAATTTTTTTATTAAATTCAAAATTGTTGAAAATTCGACATGATGTCCTCCTTAATTAAATAAACAGTCAAAAAGAAAACAATATTCTGAAATTCTCTTTAATATTTTTCCAGATTCAAGAACTCACCATAAGACCGATTTTCTGCGTTTTATAAAAACTAATTCACAGCAAATAAAACGTTTACAGATATACTAGTGCTTGTCTTGTCCGATTTTTAAACCAATTTACATATATTAATTATATCTAAATCTATAATAAACGTTTAAAAATGCAATTTGTTTTATTTATCTTAAACATTTATTATTATTTATTTATTTAACATCAGCCTATTTCTGGTACCAAGGCTAATCACCGACGCCAGGAGACGAGCTACCCCAACCTGGAAATTTTGACGAACCTAGTCTCGCTAGACGAGTAGGGATTTTTTACTTGCCTAACATCTAATAGACAAGGGATCATTGCTTTACATACCCTCAGAAGGATGGTATATCTACTAAGCAATTCTCGACTTAAATTGCATGTCTTCTGCGTATTTATTCAGAACAATTAATAACAATATCACTTGTCCTTCCTTGTTGGGTAACATCAATTTCCGTGTATCCACTTTCATAACTAGATGTCACCGCCTTAACTGTAATTGCTTTTAAAGACAGCACGTCGCGTCGTCCTACTTGTGTTATTTTTGAAGACACCATTATATTTAGTCATGCGCAAATTGTTGTAAAATCGCCGAAAAAGTGTCGTTCCTCTAGGGATCGATGAGTTTACCTTTAAATGCACAATTTTTGTATTGAAATTAAAATGGTTGAAAATTCGACATGTAGTCCATGCCAAAGTTGCAAAAATCCCGTGGCGGCCAACACGATAGTGATAATCGTGCAGTCCCCTGGAACTACCCCCAAACGCAAGAAACTACTCCTTTTCCCCATTTTTCGTTGTTAAGCATGCGAGGACTTGTTCCATTGGGATTTTTTTGAGGGAATTCAATACGTCCTGCAAAATTTCGCAAAAAACATCCAAACGTGCTGAAAATTGTTTTCTACACGTTTTTAAGGGCGAAGAACAAGGTGCTGATATTATAGCCTCCCACCCTTAACCAACTACTCCGAAGTGCATAAAATCACCCCCTTTTCCCATTTTTCGTTATCAGGCATGCGAGGACTTATTGGATCGGGGTATTTTTGAGGAAACTTAATATGTTCCGTAAAATTTAGCAACCAGACATCCGAACGATGCCCGGGGGTTGAAACTACTCCCTCCCTCAATCCTGAAGTATCCCTCAAGTGATATTGTTATTAACTCAAAGAGAAGGTTTTAAAGAAGGTATCCCTCGTTTTCAAGGGTGGAGATATTATTTAGCCTCCCACCCTTAACCGACTACTCCTAAGTGCATAAAACCACCCCCGTTTCCCCTTTTTCGTTATAAGGCATGCGAGGACTTGTTGGATCGGGGTGTTTTTGAGGAAACTTGATATGTCCTGTAAAATTTAGCAACCAGAGATCCTAACGAAGTCCGGGGGTTGAAACTACCCCTTCCCTCAATCCTGAAGTATTCCTCAAAGATAAGGGTTTAAAGAAGGTATCCCCCATTTTCAAGGGTGGAGAACACGATTGTGGCATCGTTTTCTCTCTTAGTCCTCAAAAACTACCCTTGAATGCCCACAACCATCAGTTTTTCTTATAGTGAGATCAGAAGCGCTTATTAGATAAGGTTTTCTAAGAACAGAATTTTTTTATTGCAGCTTAAGGGGAATTTAATAGCACTGGTTATGCGCATGTATAGTCGTGTATATGCATAGTCGACTTCTTTTATTTTATATTTATTTTCACATTAAGTACATGATTTTTATTCTTATGCTAGGCATGCGCCATATATGATATTAATTTATTCCTCGGCGTTTACAAATTAGATCACATTGTTCTGGCCCAAAAATGGGGAAAAGGAGATGGTTTTATGCATTTAGAGTGGGAGGGCTAAATAATATCAGCATCGTATTCCCCGCTCTTGAAAATGTGTAGAGAATAATTTTTAGCAGGTTTGGATGTTTTTTGCATGTTTTGGTATTGAAGGAGGAGGTGTGTGACGTACTTTCTTCCAGTCGCCTAGCGCATAAACAAGTGGAAACGTCACTTTGGCATCGATATCAACTTCGGTTTCACTCGGGCGCCACCATTACAATTTTTACGTGGGGCAAAGGCCCCCAAAAGCCTCCTCACGCAGCCTGTTGCAGCAGTTTTAATAAAGCAACAATTTTATAAACGATTAGAGATGACGGGTGCTCTAGGTGGTTCGTAGAGACAGACGGACGGACGGACCAATAATAATTGTAATATTTTACTTTGTTCTAGAAATTTAAATGGTGAGTTTACATTTAATTGAATCGATGTGCATTTGTCAAGTTCTGCAGGTCTCAATATTAAGTAAAAGTGTAGCGGTAGCGCGTTGACGCTATCAGCAAGGCGGTATCTTATCAGAATTCGAGTAAGATGATGTGGGTCGCAAAATAATTATTATAAAATGATTTCCCCGGATTTTCAGATTTTAGGCCTAAGTCCCCGGACTATGACAAATTTTATAAAATTTATAGAAATTGTAGATCTTATGTAGTTTGTAAAACTGTGATTAAAAACAAAATAAAATGTACTTAAAACGGATTTTTAATCACTCCAGTAAAATGTCAGGTTTTATTTTAACTCGGTAAAATTTAGTCACGGTTCGAGTTAACAGTAAATTGAATAAAAGAACAAACTTACTAATATTTTGCTGAAATATTTAGGATGCCCTTTTTATCAGGTACGGTTACACAAAAAAACCAACAATTTCTTTCACATAGCCGCTTGGAATGTGATACTTTACAACTACTTTGAAATAACATTTTTAACGGTGCGAAAATCTGAAATTGTATTTTGTCCTTTCTAACGGAAACGATTTTCAATAAATACGTTTATGCATTAATTCACGTTGAACGGAAACGTCTGATAAGAAAACAGTGGCTCAACAGGATAATAATAGTGTTTGCTATTTGAGTTTTACCCTAATGGAAATCGGTGCGGTACTAGTAGCGGTTGATAGGCGTGTGTACTGGGTCGAGTCTCAAACGGTAATGTTTTATTGAAATGGTGCTCTGACCACGGGCACATCGCGCTTGTGATGACTGCACTGTTAGCGCCACGCGTATCTATTTTGGTAATTAAATTTATTTCTGAGAAACCTTCCCAAATCCTAGCAGGTACATTTTCTACACAAGATAAAATCGGCTTAATATATTCAGTCTTAGTTTCGCTAATATGCGAAGGTCGGCAGCACTGTGATTAATTTCAAATAAATATTCGTAATAAATATTCGAATGTAAGCGGTGTTAGTAACGAAGGACAGTAGAAATTAAATGCATTTTAGCATCGAAAAAATAACTTCGTTACAGGTGGTCTCAACCCCCAGGGTCGTTAGGATATCTGGTTGCGAAATTTTACAGGACATATTGAGTTTCCTCAAAAAAAAAACCGATCCAACAAGTTTTCGCATGCCTTGACAACGAAAAATGAGAAAAAGGTGTGTTTGTGCATTTGGGGGTAGTTCGAGATGGAGTAGGAACCGCGCGACTATCACCATCGTGTTGGCCACCCTTGAAAACGGGGTTTAGCTATATTTTTTCGCTACCCTTGCACTTTTGGAGTTTAACCCTTAATGAAGCAGACAAAATGCTAATATGTCCAAAATATTGAAATTGTAATATACAGAGTGTGTCTCTGGTTCGACCAAACTTTTATATTTAACTTTGCTGACTGTGACTTATTTGAAGAAAAAAAAATATAAAAAAGATATTGGTATACTGAAACTCAAAAAAGTAAATTGCGCCGTATTGGAGCAGAACGTTAATCAAATAGGTAGTCGGCCATGCCCGGCAGCAACTTCTACTCATTTAATTTCAAGTAAATTGAGTTATTAATAATATTATTTAACAAATATCTCGGCAATGAGGATTTGAACAAGATGCTGATGGTGATGAACTACTTGCGCTGGGTGACACAGCACCATTACCTTGATTTTGAAAATTGGCACGAAAATTTAGAACAACCTGTATATGGTTTTTGGAAAAGTAATACTGTATTATACTCCATGGATCGAAAAGAATGAATTTAGTTTAATTTTATTTATTTCAGATTACATTTTAACAAAATTAATTTTTCTTATGATATTCCACTAATTAACATTTGCACTAATTAACGCTCATCAGTGAAATTTTGCAATTCATTATTTCTGGTTGTTGTTTTCTATTTAAGATACCGAAAAAAACTGACTTGCTATTAGTGTAGTTCAGTATTTGTATTAAATTTTAAGAAATGTGGATGGTTCGAGAAATTGAATTTTAGATTAAAATAACCCAGAAGTTTGCATATCGAAGATCTAGAAAATTAAAAACGAGCTATGCGAGAAATCAAATATTGGTATTATTAATTAACTTTAGAATTGAAAATAAAAGACCTACTTAGATTGTTTTTTGAAGTGTAAGATCAAAAATAATTATGAATTATTTATGACTTTTGAATTTGAATTTTGAAAAACAAATCGTTAACAAAGGCTACTGACAGATCCACCCAGAGCATAAAATAACGTATAAAGTAGGCGGCACAAAAGCTGAAAATTAAAAATTTTCTAGAGAATATTATTTAGGTATTATGCAAATCACAACTTACATACTTTGATTTGCATAATACCTAAATAATATTCTCTAATCATGATAAAAGCAAATAAATAAAAGATAATTAATTGTAAAAAAAAAATTTCTACTTTCATACTCTCTGAGCGCTACAGAGTGAGGAGTAGATGCGTTTGTTGATAATAAACTTGTGTTATTTATTATATTTTTAAAATCTTTGTAGGTTCTTATTTTTTATTTCTTTATATAGTCAGTAACTACAGGTTTTAACTTAATAATGGATATATGATATTTGTAACTTAATAATGAATAATGTCATGTGGATTAGATCTCGTTCATTCTTGGCAATTTAATAGTAAATGCATCAAAGAAAAGTTTCTGTATTATGCTGGGGCTGGCTAATTTATAGGGGGGTGGATGCCACCACTTTTTAATATGTGGCAACTAAAAAAAAAAAAAAAAAAAAAAAAAAATAAAGTATTGAAGCTGAAAGAGAATCAAACTTTGAGAACAAAAAGATTCTTTGCACCTTTTCATATGAATTGATAGCCTTTAATTAATAACGACTAGAAAATTTGGATTTTAGCTTCAAAAAGAGGTATTTCAAATAATTTTCGTCAAATAGCTCCACAGATATTACACTGAGCGGAAATATTCTAGAGATAAATAAGAAAGCTACTAAATTGAGAATGAATTTTGTGGTGGTGTCTGAACGTGTTTAAGATGAAGTATTTAGTTTGTACTAATTAACATTCATCAGTAAAAATTTGCATTCTGGTGGTTGTTTCTTATTTAAGATACCGAAAAAAACTTGGAAAGAACTGACTCGCTATTAATGAATAAAATCTTTGAGAAAAAACTCGAAGGCATTTTTGAAACTATGGAGGTTGCTTTCAGCAATATCAAGAATAAAGTAGTTGCACTGGCAGGTCAAAAGTTAAGTGAAATACACGATGTCATGGTGAATCCTTTTACAAAAAACAATAACCCCAACAGAAACAGTAATGTGCAGCTATACTCAACCGCATTAAAAAGCAATTCAGCTATTATAGTCAAACCGAAAAATACCACACAAAAAAATGCCCAAACTAAAGGAGACTTTATACAGGAAATTAATCCGCTGGAGCATAATCTCAATATATCAAGTGTAAAAAATATTAGTAATGGTGAATTGTTATAGCCTGCATAAATGAAAAAGAAGTCACTAAATTGAAAGAGAGTAGCTAAAGGTAAACTAGCCGATAAGTATGAGATAAGTGATGCAAAAGACTTAAATCCCGGAATTCTTGTGGGGATATCTGAGAAACTTGAAGAATCCGAACTGGTGAAATTTGTGAGACATCAAAACAAGTCCGTGTTAAACGAAGATTCTGAATGCAAAGTTATTAAACTGTGGCCAACAAGAAAAAACTCTAATATATTTCAGGCAATCTTGCAGGTAGATGTAACCACATATAACAATCTCATGTCCGGAGGTGATGGTAAGTTATTTGTCGGTTATGATTACTGTGATGTCTATGACTCGATAGATTTAAAAAGATGTTATAAATGTAACGGTTTCAATCATCACTCTAATCGGTGCACTGTACAAAAGTACTCATGCCCTAGGTCTGCAGAAGATCATCCAGTTAAAGATTGTAAAGCCGTGGATTTGAAATGTGTGAACTGCCTAAAACTAAATGAGAAAGATAAAGATCTCAATCTGAATATAAATAATGCTGTTTGAGATTCTAGATGTTATGTTTACAATCATAAAGTTAAAGAGTATAAAGCTAATGTATATATGGCATAGCAATTAGACACATTAATTGGTTATATCGGAATCCCCTTCTCATGTTAACGTTTGCAAATCTATATATTTCCCCTGCTTTTATCACCAAAATGTGCGCGGTTTAAACACCAAAACACACGATCTATTAAAGACTTCTTATGCCTGTGACTACGATGTTCTCGCACTCTCAGAAACCTAGATTGACTCTCATGTTAATGGCTCTGAGTTAATATGCAGCAATTATAATATCTCTCGCTGTGATCGCAATTATTCTGTTACAAACAAAACCAGAGGTGGAGGTGTTTTATTGTCTATTAATAAAAAATATGCTGCCACTAAATTAAACCTAGATTATATACGAAACTCAGTTCCTTTAATTGATATAGTTGGTGTAAAAATGCAATTTAACCACACGAGTTATATTCTTATTTGTTATATATATACCTCCGTCATTAAGTATAATACACAATTTATTTTTTGAAGCATTTGAAACGCTCCACTACCTAAACGATAATGACGTATACTTTATTTGAGATTTCAATATACCCAATTATAGAGAGTTTACTCTACACAATAACATCAACGAGCAAACAATACAATATGTCGAGTACCGTCGTCAAAGATCGGCTGAAATTGCCATCACGTCAGGGGTACCTCAGAGGTCTATACTGGGACCACTATCGTTTGTGTTGTTTATAAACGATATTGTTTATAACCTGGAGATCGGTGTCTTGTTATATGCCGATGATGCGAAAATTTTTTCTACTGTAGATACGTTAACCGACTGTCATAAGCTGCAAAGAAATCTCGAGAAAATACAAGCTTGGTGCAATCAAAATGGTCTGCCACTCAACGTCAGTAAATGTAATATAATGTAATTCACTAATAGGAAAGAAACTCTTCTTTATGATTATAAACTTGATCTCAAACCATTAAAACGAACTGATTGTTTTAAAGATCTTGGTGTAACTTTCGACGCCAAATTAACGTTCAAAAATCATATACAAGATACTTTTCTCTCTGCAAATAGAAACCTTGGCTTTGTTACCAGAAATTCGGTGGGCTTCACGGACACCAATCTACTAACCCTGTTATTTAATGCATATGTCAAATCCAAGCTCGAATACGCGTCCTTAATCTGGCACCCAGGGTATGTTACTTATATAAACCTACTTGAAGGCATTCAAAGACGATTTCTAAAATTTCTGTCGTATAAGATGGACGGTATATATGTTATATAATATTACACGCTATCTTATTGCGACTTAGCCATAATAAACCTTCACAGGTATATCGTATTTCACGATAACAGCTTCTCTTATTAATTGCTTATCTTCAAGATATCATATTACACCTTTGTTTCTCATAACTTGTGCAGACTGCAGAACTGCAATTCCTTTGTTATATATTTTGCTTACTCAGGTTCTGTATGTTATAAATATGACTAAATACGCTTTGTTGAATCAGTTATTAAACTCACTTAGAATGAAACACTTCTAATTATTATTATATTCCTTCTCCAAGAGCCAACGTTGGCTCCATGTAACTAAATAAAAGTTTTTAAAAAGTCATTCATGTGAACCGTGATCTAACATTGGCGCAGTCGGTAGGATCCGTAAACATCATCAGAACAAGAAGCCTAACTGGTAGTGAAGCGTAAGAGAACAAGGAGAACATCTGCAGAAGGTGCCTAACTAGTGCGTGTACATCTACGAGAACAAGGAGACCTTCCTCACTGGTGGTGGCGGATCCCAATCCCTTGACGGACGAAGAACCTACTCATGGAGATGAAATTAATGTAAGTCATTTTTAAGAATCATCTCGTTATTTTATTTTTCATTTTTACAATTATTATTTCTCACAATTATTTACGTGTATTATACCGCTAATACACTCGGCAAACAAAGCCAATTCTGTTATCAAACAAATCCTTTACAAGCCTCAACGCAACAATTCTAATTTTAAGTTATATATTTTCGTATTCATGAAACGACTGTGTATTATACAGTTAATACACAATTCATTTACGACGTAACAAAACAAGCTAATTTTAATTTAATTTCCGTATCATACTGCTGATACGTAACCAATTTTAGTTCAAAAATCTCTAAATAAAAAAGCAAAATGCCTGATAGAGCTCAACCAGAGACTGTTCAACCAGTGCCACCGGCACCAGCCGAACAACAACAACAACAACCACAACAAATTGAGCCTTACAAGCTCTCTGAATTTTTTTCACTAATACCAGAATTCGATGGCAACGCCATAAATTTACAGACATTCCTAAACTCGTGTTCCTGTGCACAAAGTATGGCAATTCATGACCAAAAAATTCTATTAACCATGCACATCAAAAATAAATTAAAAGGCAGAGCCGCCGAACTTATAAATTCACGCAACCCTAGCACATGGCCAGAAATAAAGGCACTACTAGAAACTCACTTCGGAGACTCCCGAGATTTAACGTCCCTAATTCAGGACCTACAACGAATTCACCAATTACCTAGTGAATCCGCCTTAACATTTGTTTCGCGTTTACAAACGCACAATGCGAAAATGTACGCTGCAGTGCAAAAACAAAATTTAACTTCGGAGCAAAAAACCGCGCAAACAAACCTGATTGAAACTATGACATTAAATAATTTGTTAACGGGTCTAGAACCAAATCTAGGCAGAATAATACGTGCCAGTAACCCTCCTTCTATAATGAATGCGATTATTAGAATTCGTAGAGAGCTACAACTCTCTTATTTTGAACAGCAAAAATTCCCAAAAAATAGTCCAGTCAAAAATCCAGTAATTCAACAAAAGCGACCACAAGGTCCCAATTTGCAACAAAAGTTTTGTTCCTTCTGTAAACGGAATGGACATGTAATAAGCGAATGCCGCACAAGGCAACAGTCTCAAAACTTCCAGAGACCAAGTTTCCAAGGAAACCCAAACTCACAAAATTTTTCTCATCAAAACTTCGCACAACCTAGTAATAATCAATTTAGTCAGAGGACATTCCCTCAAAATAATCAGCCAAATCAATCACAGCAAAACAGGCCCTCAGCCATAAGGCCGAACCCTAATTTTATGCAACAGCGACCATCAGCTATCCAACCTAACCCAAATTTTAATCGCTTTTACCAGCAAAAAGCTCATCATTTGAATTACAAACCTTATGACAATTATGACAATCAATGTAACTATAATCAATATAATGACTACTCGCCCGATTATCAAAATGATAGTTGTGAAAATTACGATTCAGGCAACGCTCAAAACTTTTCAGACAATTATACGGCTAATTCTCAATATTATGAGCAGTACGAGAATTATACTGCTAATTCTCAAACACTACAGGAGGATTATACTGCTAATCCTCAGGATTTTCGCTTAGATCCGGAGTACCCCACGGATACTCCAACACAACAAATAGACCAATTCGACCAAATATCAAACCAAATACAAACAATGAATCTCAACGACAGTTTCGATCCAATGCTGAACTTCCCAGAACAGACGTTCATGTAAATACGCTTTCTCACACCCTATTAACCGTAAATTCAAAAAATCTTTATTACATCAAAGACGCAACCGGCAAATTTAAAATTTTGATTGACACAGGTGCAGGAATTTCAATTTTTAAACCTAAAACAGCTGAAAATTATAGACGTAGATCCCCTGAAAATGTAATTATACAGGGTATTACTGATCAAAAAATTTATATCAACGAATCTGTTCTCATCCCCTTTTCAGATGAGTCACACAAGGTTTATATCTATAACCTAGATATAGATTTTGATGGACTACTAGGCGCAGACTTTTTAGAACATTACGAATGCCGAGTAGATTTCAAAAATAAACAACTAGTCACAAATTTTAAAACCGTACCACTATTTAAAGTCACGGAAGAAACTACAGTAAATTTACCTGTACAACCAACTGGTAACTCTAACATCAAAAACCAAAATCCAAATTTAGGCAACATCAAAAATTTAATTTCTATCGAACCTCGCATGGAAAAAATCTGTAAATTAAAATGTAAACTGCAAAATACCGAGGCTATACTGTTAGCCCAAGAAATTGAAAAAGTACGCCTACCAAATGCTCTCGTAAAAATCGACAGCAACGGAGAATTTTTAACTTCGATCGTGAACGCTAACGCAATACCGAAAACTATAAATTTCTCTAACCTTAAACTAGAACCAGTACAAAAATTCAAATCAATTTTTAATTTAAATACTCAAAATTCCGACAAACATCCACAGACAGACAGATCCTTCGAAATTAGGAACGAATTGCGCTTGGATCATCTAAACGAAGAAGAGGCCGAAATAGTAACGCAGCTTTGTTTAGACTTTCAAGATATATTCTATTTGGAAGGAGACAATTTAACTTTTACTAACGAAATTAAGCATTCTATTGACACCGAAAATTCCCGACCGATATTCACTAAATCGTATCGATATCCTCAAGTCCATAAAGAAGAAGTTAAGTCCCAAGTATCGAAAATGTTAAGTCAAGGTATTATTCAACCCTCAATCTCACCTTGGTCCTCTCCTGTCTGGGTAGTTCCCAAAAAACTGGACGCTTCTGGTAAACAGAAATGGCGCGTCGTAGTCGACTACCGCAAACTCAACGAGGTTACAATTGGTGACAAATATCCTCTGCCCAACATTTCCGATCTTTTAGACCAACTTGGCAAATGCCAATATTTCACAACCTTAGACTTGGCTTCTAGTTTTCACCAAATTGAAATTAATCCCGCAGACATTCAAAAAACTGCTTTCACAGTGGAAAATGGTCATTTTGAATTCGTAAGAATGCCTTTTGGACTTAAGAATGCTCCATCAACGTTTCAAAGAGTGATGGATAACATTTTGTTAGGTATCCAAAATGAACGATGTCTCGTTTATATGGACGATATTATTGTTTACTCCCCTACTATTCACGAGCATATTTCTCGATTAACAGAAGTATTCAAAAGATTACAGAAAGCCAATCTCAAAATTCAACCCGACAAATGCGAGTTTCTCCGCAAAGAAGTCGCTTATTTAGGACATCTCATTACAAAAGACGGCGTAAAACCGAATCCTTCGAAAGTTGACGCTATTCTAAATTTCCCTCAACCAAAAAATCAAAAAGAAATTAAATCATTTCTCGGCTTAGCCGGATATTATAGGCGCTTTATCCCCAATTTTTCCAAGATTACCAAGCCCTTAACAAAACTACTACAAAAAGACATACCATTTCTCTTCGACAATGATTGTATAAATTCTTTTCAAAATTTGAAACAAACATTAACGACAACTCCGATATTGATCTACCCCAACTTTGATGAACCTTTCGTTCTAACCACTGATGCGAGCGCATTTGCCGTCGGCTCAGTGCTGAGCCAGGGGCCTATTGGCAAAGATTTACCCATTGCCTATGCTTCTAGAACCTTGTGCAGTGCAGAAACTAAATATTCAACGATTGATTTATCCATAGTATGGAGTGTAAAGCACTTTAGACCATACCTGTACGGTAGAAAGTTCAAACTTGTCACCGACCACAGACCACTCACCTGGCTATTCTCTATAAAAGATCCAGGAAGTAGACTTGCTCGTTGGCGACTCAAATTAGAAGAGTACGATTACGAAATAATTTATAAACCCGGCAAAATCAATAAGAACGCGGATGCACTTTCCAGAATCAAAATTAATCATTTTTCTGAATGTTCCAAATTCTATTCAAAGGTTCTAGCCGCGAACGACGAAGAGTCAGACGACGACGAAAACCCAGACGATAATAACGAAATCACTAACGAACAGATTTCCCAAGAATTTGAAACTTTCGCCAACTTATATAAAACAACATCTTTAATTGACTATTCGAAAATCAAAGCCTCGAACAAACAACTTTTGTATCGAGAACATAAAGATATTATAACCGTTTTCCAACAAAACAACTTACAAGACCTACATCACAAAATTATCGAGGACATATTCGAAGAAAACCCCGAATTTCATAACGATAAAATCAATATTGTATCAAGCAAAACAGTCAGACATAGGAGATATTTTATCATCCCTCTACCTTTTGATATCGAATCTGTAATTGAACATCTATTTTTGGTACTATTTAAAAATCAAGATGTTCTAGATCTCTCTAAGACATACTTTGTCGAAAATAATTTAGACCTCCCCATACTTGAAATCCTATCATTCATTTTTGCGGAAAAAGACTTAAAAGTAGTAATTTGTCAAGATATCGTCAGAACTGCCGACGAAGACGAAATTCCAATTATATTGGAGCAAAATCATTTTGGTAAAAATAATCTACACCGCGGAATAAACGAAACTATTCGAAGAATTAGAGAAAAATACACTTGGCAAGGTCTAACTAAAGACGTTGAAAATTTTATAAAAAATTGCGAAACTTGCCAAAAAACTAAAGTATGCCGGAAAAACCTTAATAACCCTCTAGTAGTCACAGAAACCCCAAGAACACCATTCGAAAGAATCAATATCGATTTATTTGAATTCCCTACTCGAAATTATGCTTTAACCATTCGCGACGAATTAACTAAATTCACGCAAGCATATGCAGTCCCGGATAAATCCGCAAAATCTGTCGTAAACACTTTGTTGTTATATTTCCAACATTATGGTACCCCATTAAGAATCCATTGCGATTACGGTGGCGAATTTGACAACCGCTTGCTCCAAGATCTCTGCACCCTCTACGACATAAAATTAACTTATTCAAGCGTAGGACATCCCCAATCGAACGGATCCATAGAAAGATTTCATGCTACTTTAGCCGAAATGATAAGAATCCACAAAACTGAAAACCCAAACGAACATCCTTTCACGATTTTACCATATACAGTAATATGCTATAACAATTCGGTAAATAAAACACACGGTTTTACCCCATATGAACTTATCTTTGGTCATACATCTAACAGACCACCCGAAACTTTGTACAACCAAAAAGAATTAATAACTAAATACGTTAGAGATTTAAACAATAGAATATCCCACTACTATAAAATAGCCCGTAGTCGAACACAATCTCAAAAAGAGAAAGCAAAAGTTCGCTTCGACAGAAATATTCCCCAAAAACGACCTGAATACAAAATAGGTGACTTAGTTTATGTAAAAGAATCACAAATTAAGAACAAACTACAAAACAAATTTAACGGTCCCTTTAAAATAAAAGAAATTTTTCAAAATTCTGCTACCCTATTAAATCTCGAAACAAAACAAGAGACTAAAGTAAATTTTGATAGAATGAAACCATATACTGAAAATTAAATTTATTTTCAGGTTTCTCTTGCTGTTCGGATCAGCACTCTGTCAATACAAAATTACCCCGATCAATAACACTGTTGGTGTATACTATCACCAAGACACGGACATCGTGGTGACAAATGACAAATGGACTCTACTAGTGCATAAAAATATTTCATCCCTCAAACTAGCTTTTGACAAGAATCAAAATAATTTAGACAGAATCTTGAACACCCTCGATGGTGCTGATCAAAAATCAATCCTGTTTAGAAGCGAAGTTAAAACAGAGTTTAACCTTTTAATGCAAATAGCTAGTTCAATAAAAACGAAATTTGACGAAGTCTTTTCAGACACAAAGAGATATAAACGCGGAATACTTAACGGTTTCGGAACAATATTCAAATCAATTACCGGAAACTTAGACGCCGAAGATGGCGAGTACTACACTAACTGTATAAATAAATTAAATAATGACGAACATCAATTAGAAAACTTAATCAAAAATCAAATCTCAGTTACAACTTCTGTTATCAAAAATTTCAACTCAACTATACAAAAATTACAAATTGATGAGGAAACATTTAACAAAGATATCAAAGAAATCGAGCACACAATTCAAACTATGACTCAAACGATCCAAGCTGCCGAAATAAAACTAAAATTTCTATACATTTCCGAACAACTAATGGCCAGCTATTTGTACATCGAAGACAATCTAAACGATATTTTAAATTCAATAACATTCGCCAGATTAGGAATTATTCATTCATCAATCATAACACCTGATCACTTAGTAACGGCGTTACAAGAGATTTCACAGAGTTTGCGAAGGAACAATTTACCTCTTCCAATTAAACTATCAGCAGTTGCTCAATATCTGGATATTATTGAACTAAAAGCTTTTCAACTAGATTCTAACTTAATATTTGTTTTAACAATACCTCTCATTGAACCTCAAAATTACAACACCTTTCGTCTGTACCCTATACCTATACTTGATAACAGAACTGGTCTACATCACTTTTTATCTATTTCACAAAAGTTTATCGCGAGAGACGATGATTCTTTAATGTACATACCTATACAAAATTTGAAAGAATGCAAACCACTTTATTTTGGAACCAAACTATGTTCGAACCTGTTTGCTTATCCTATCGACCAAAATGCCATTTGTGAAGCTAGAATATTAAAACCATTGCCGAAACTCCCAGAAAATTGTCAAACTTCCTTCATCATTAGTCAAGGATACAAAGTCCAAGAACTTGAAGACAACACATGGCTAGTAATTAATTCCGAACCACTTCACATTACCATCAACTGCCCGAAGAGAGAATCCATAACAGAGCTAATTAACAAAAATTCCATCATAAAACTACAACCAGGATGTTACGCCTATGCAGGCATTACTCGAATACAAGCCAGTGCTAAAGACTTTTCCGAAATTAAGGACAATTCACATCCAATCCAAATTCCTTTTGAATGCTGCAATCACATGCCCGACAAAATCGAAATCCCAAAATTAAAACCGCTTAAATTAAACAGTCTCGACGTAGAAGATTTAGATATTGCTAAAAACAAACTAGAGCAATATTCCAAAGACCTAGACGACCTCATAAACGAACCTTTTGTGACCAAACATGTATCTTGGTTCACATACTTCATAATCACTCTCATCATTCTATTGGTTCTACTTTACATAACTTGTAAATGCAGAAGAAGAAGATGTGGAGCATTGCGAATCCAACCCTCAACGGATAACCCTCCTTCACCTCCTTCAGAGCGAAGCAGAGTATTTACCAAATTTCCTAGACTGATCCCTCCAAGAAAGCGACCCGGTATTAGACCTCAAGAAGAAGAGGACATCGAGTTAACATAGACTTTCATGTGGAGTTTTACCCTTGTCTATTAATTTAGACTATTGTATTTTATCCTTATTACGTTATGTAATGTTTTATTATCGCTTACCAATTTTAACTTTTACATTATTTTATTATTTTGCTTTGTATTCATTCAACATTGTTTCAATTTATTTTTGCATTATATTCATTTAACGTTTTAACAATTTTCAAAAGTTGCTGCATAACATCAACTTTTTTATTAAGGGGGAAGTGTTATATAATATTACACGCTATCTTATTGCGACTTAGCCATAATAAACCTTCACAGGTATATCGTATTTCACGATAACAGCTTCTCTTATTAATTGCTTATCTTCAAGATATCATATTACACCTTTGTTTCTCATAACTTGTGCAGACTGCAGAACTGCAATTCCTTTGTTATATATTTTGCTTACTCAGGTTCTGTATGTTATAAATATGACTAAACACGCTTTGTTGAATCAGTTATTAAACTCACTTAGAATGAAACACTTCTAATTATTATTATATTCCTTCTCCAAGAGCCAACGTTGGCTCCATGTAACTAAATAAAAGTTTTTAAAAAGTCATTCATGTGAACCGTGATCTAACATATATCCACCAATTGGATATCCCCAAGAGGTGCTATTAAGTAGATTTTCTGCAGATAGTTTAGAGGATCGTAGGAAAAGACAGGCACTCATATTTTTACATAAAGTGATTAACTGCAACATAAATTGCCCTGAAATAGTTGAAAAACTGATGTTTCATGTACCACGTTCGGGCACCCGGCATCATATGACTTTTTACCTTACCACGCCTCGGACAAATGCTTTAAGCTTCTCCCCTCTATATTTTATGTGTGGTACTTACAACTGCCAGCAGGAAAACCTTGATATTTTCAATTGTTCCATTACATCCATTAAAAAACTGAAGATGTAATAAGCTTTTTCTCTTATGACATTCGGTAGATGTATATGTGCATGTATGCATATGTGTGTGCGTGTGTTTTGTGTACACACAATAATTTATGTTTTATGTATCGTTTATGTACTGTTTTCTTTGTTACACTTATTATTGTCAATGATTTAATAATTGTATGTACTTCTCATCCAGTAATTGGTCTCTGACTGTTGGATGATGTATCTAAATAAATAAATAAATAAATAAATAAATAAATGTGGTTCAGTGTTTGCATTAGATTTTAAGAATCTGAATGGTTCGCGAAATTGAATTTTAGATTAAAATAACCCAGAAGTTTGCATATCGAAGGTCTAGAAAATTACAAATGAGCTATGCGAGAAATCAAATATTGGTATTACTAACTAACTATAGAATTGAAAATAAAATACCTACCTATATTGTTTTTTGAAGTGTAAGACTTGTACCAAAAAGAATTATGAATTATTTCTGATTTTTGAATTTGAATTTTGAAAAATAAATCGTTAACAAAACGTAATGATAGATCCACCACTCCACAATTTCATTTTTTTTAATTTTGAATCGTTGCCAAAGAGGATATACAACTTTATTTATAACGTTAGTTTTATAATAATAGTTGAGATAGACGCACACACATATTCCTAAGTGAAGTGAACATTCAGATGTGTATGAACAAATTATCGCTTAAATTTAACCTTGAGATATGATTTATCGAGTATATAGATAAATATAACTTGAACAGTACTTCTCATTACACGTTTAAATTTCTGGCGTTGAAGTAGATAGTCATTTACGATGGTACTTTCTATGGATCGATGGGTTGGTAAGGTGGCGGTAGTAACTGGTGCTAGTTCAGGTATTGGCGCCGCCATCGCAGAGCAGCTAGTGGAAAATGGTCTTCAAGTGAGTAAATTATTTTATAATTCTATTGATATTTTTAAAATTTAATAATTTTATTAATATGTACAGTGTATTTCACTTGAAATGGTAACACCCCAATAACTTTTTTATTCTTTTTCCGATTTGAATCAAACTTTACTTAAGTATAGAATAAATTAGGATCTACTTATGACCAGAGAAACATTCGCCTGCTACAAATGCAAAGCCACCTGCGGTACTAAAATATGCGCAGAAAATCAAAAAATCATATTAGGCATTTTATCGGAAAATTTAGTTAATGAAACTTGATCAGAATTGTCCAAAAACCTTATGCCCAAAATTTAATCAAAATTAAAAAATTGAAAAATTAAAATTGTTAAAATTTTGAAAATGGTTAAAAAAAAACTTGCTTGAACAACTGCTTGACAGCTACCTGGCAGATTTTAGTTTCAAACAAAACTGCCATAGTACAGTTTTCTAATCACAAAAATCCATTAATATGATATTTTCGGACTTACATTACATTATTTTAATCAAAATTTATATATTTTTTATTTTGATTAAATTTTGCTCTTAAGGTTTTTGGGCAATTCTCAACAAGTTTCATTAACAAAATTTTCCGATAAAAATATGCCTAATATGATTTTTTTATTTTCTCGACATATTTTGGTACCGCAGGTGGCTTTGCATTTGTAGCAGGTGGTTTTTCTGGTCATAAGTAGATGCTAATTTGTTCCATACTTAAGTAAAATTTGATTCAAATCGGAAAAGAAATAAAAAAGTTATTGGGGTGTACCATTTCAAGTGAAACACACTGTAGGTATTATCGGGTTATATAATCATAAAAACAATCTTCTAAAGTACCCAAGATATTCAAAAAGCAAAAAAGGCTTGAAATTCACAAGAGTCGGATAGCTTCTGGGAGATCCCACACACAAAGGCAAACTAGGCCAAAAGTACATGTACGGGGGAGTTTAAAAATAAAGTAAGCTCGAAAAATCACCATAATTTACGGTGGTTCATTTAAGAAATATGATAATCAATCTAGTAATTCAACAGAAAAAGTGACTGGCGAGTGAACCATACACGTTTTCAGCCCTTAAAAGGCCATAGCTCCAAAACAAAGGGTTGTCGAGGACTAGCCATGCGAAAATTTAATCAGCATCGAATCAACTACCAAAATCCAAAGTTTCAAAAAAAAATACTCGAAAGCAAAAATCAATGTGTTTTGTGCGGGGTCTTTTAAAACTGTAATATCTGAATAATTCTCATTAATAACTTCTATTGCGTATTTATAAGAAACGTCCCCGATTCCATGGCATTTGACCAAGTAAATTAGTTGTTCCAGGATTAGCAACAATAATAATAATAATAATAATAAACTTTATTTTCCTTTTATGACAATATGATACATTATTGTATAGGAATAGTCAGTCTTAATATATAAAAGAGAGAAGAAGAAGAAAGAAATACTTCTGTTTTTCTTCACAGAGCACTTTACATATTAAAATATTCTTCTAGTTTGTAGAAGGTTTTGCTAATTAAAAATATTTTAAGTTTCTTTCTAAATAGTTCAAGTTTATTGCAATGTTTTATTTCCACGGGGAGGTGATTAAAAACCCTAGGTCCTAGACAAGTGGGTGAATTTACAGAGACATTTAATTTACTGAAGGGCACATAAAGATCGTGTTTTTGCCTGGTATTTACATTATGTAGATGATTGTTAGAAACAAATTTACTCTTGTTTTTAAAGACGAATAAACATAGTTCAAAAATGAAAATTGACGGAAGTGTCAAGATATTATAGTCCTTAAATATATTTTTACAGGCCTCTCTTGTGGATAAGCCTACCATACATCTTATCACACGCTTTTGGGCTAAAAATACATTATTTGATAGGGTGGAAATCCCCCAAAAACAAACACCATATCTTAACCGAGAATCAACCTCAGCAAAATATAAATTCCTTAGTTGAGCCATGTTTAGAACATTTTTTACATTTTTGAACTGATAAACTACTGAATGTAATTTGGCTATCAGTAATTCACAATGGCTTTTCCAGTTCAAGCAACTGTCAATATTTATACCTAAAAATTTTACATTGGACGTCCTTGTTGATATTGACGTATTATCAAGTTGAATATTTGGATAATCACATTTCTTTTGTCTATTGTGAAACACTAATGCCTGTGTTTTCTCAACATTAAAATAAAGAGAATTTTCACTAAACCAATTACTAAGGTTTTCCAATAAAACATCACATTTCATCTCTAAAATATCAATGAGTAATTAATAATTTTAAAGAAAATACAAAACGCTAATAAATATCTATTACACTGACATTGACATTAATCCATGGCATCACTTGATGTAATCTCATGTGTCTATGAAGAAATTAGGAAAAGACTAGAAAAATGTGTACTAGTAGGTGGTCTACATGTGAAAT
Source organism: Rutpela maculata (assembly GCA_936432065.2). Classification (NCBI taxonomy): domain Eukaryota; kingdom Metazoa; phylum Arthropoda; class Insecta; order Coleoptera; family Cerambycidae; genus Rutpela; species Rutpela maculata. Next base: position 20,788,183 of record OW386292.2, read on the forward strand.
AGTTTTTAACTTAGTTGAATAAAATGTTATTTCTCTTTTTTTTTTTTTGAAAATTGTTATTTCCTTATTTTTTATCTAAACTCCGTATTTAAGCTTTTCTTCATAACTGAAAAAGTATTTTTAAATAAAATTTTCAATGAAAATTTAAAAAGAAAGTAGTTTGCTTAATGTCGATTTCATATTTTCTAATTTTTAGAATACCTTGTATAATTTATCACAAGTCTGCCAACTGTTTATGACTCCTCAAGACAAGCACCCAAGCAGCACAATTAGTTTATTTTACCAGTTTAAAGCCACAATAACCTAAGATAGTTGATATAACGTAATTGCAACCATTGCTTTTAACTTTGAAGGCATATGGACTTAATAGTAATTTAGTAAGCAATATTTAGGTAATATTTTGTTAAGAAATGCCTGATAAAGTCACATTGACTTTAGCGTAATTTACAAGAAATATTTACGTTACTGTTCCTTAAAATTTAACTCTAAAGTTAAAGTGCATATTGAGGTCTATGTGTAGAAAAATATTACATAATTTAAGACTAAATTATTAACTTGGGAGTCGCTGTGTTTTGTCTAGATAAAAACAGGGAAATTTTACCAATTTTTTACGTAAGTATAACCTGAGTTTTGTCTTGTCCTTGTAGTCAGATTTAGGTTAAAACTTTAACCTCATGGTCACAACTAGTTCCAATTTTAGGTAAAATTTGCCCTAATTTTACTTCCCCACTAACCTCTAGCACATGTGTTTAACCTAAAGGCAAATAAAATGTCCTGAAAGTCATTTTTACCTAAAAATAGAATTAGGTCCCTTCCCTGGAAGGTAAAATTACGTTTTCATTGTCTAAACTACTTCAAAGGACTATAATGACTGTTTTATGTTGATGCCCTTTACAGTGTCAAATGTACTTTATTAGTTTAAATGCGAGAAAGTATTCTACCGACACAACTGAAAAGTGCATAAGCAAATAGGACATAATTATATCGAATATGTGGTGCACTAAAGATTCTTGTAATTGTATTTCAAATTTTCTATTACCGACTTGTTTGCATTCGAAGTAATGACTACATTATATCAGGTAAAACAGTTGTTAATCTTTCAGAGAGTTTAGTACAATATTACTATTTTTTCTCTAAATTTCAGTGCTTAGTTTGCAGAATGAAAAGTAAAGTGAAGTTCAGTAGTGTTAGTAGTGTAACTGAGCGACATTATTTGGATTGTATTCGGTGTTCCTGAATGTACTCACTGAAGAGAAGTTGTAAAAATGGTTTATGGCCCACCTATACCTATGAACAAATTTAAGTTGATAGATGGAGAAGTAGTAATATGGAATTAAAAACATGTTTCATATGATGTGTTTTCTGTTAATACATTTATTCAAATAAAAAATAAAGTATTAAACTAACCAACTAACAAAAGATTATTTATTTTACCTGAAATATTTTTAAATTCCAAATTCACCGAATCCGTGATGTGATCATGTTTTTCTATCAAATGCAAACGCAAGTCGTTATTAAAGTTAAAATACAATTTGCACTCTAAGCACAGGTATTTTTTGGGCACCGTATATTTGATATAATTATGTCGGATTTGTTTATTTATGCACAATTCTGTTGTGCCGCTGACTGGCTGGAGAATACTTTCTCACATTCAAAACAAAACACATCCACTTTTATTGATAAAATACAAGAGAAAATTGAACGAATAAACCACAAACTCACAAAACAACAAATTGCAGTCAAAGCGAGGTTAGAAACAGAAGTGACGTCACGGCACGAGATGCTCAATTTACCGCCTTCTCTAACCTAATCTGGGATATATGACCAATTTAGTTCTGCATGAACTTTAAAGACTTTACAATTTTGAAGACTACAAAATTACTTTAATCAATATTGGTCCCATTTAACTTTAAAGTAAATAATATAGGTTTTAACACTTCGTCTCAAGGAAAAATGTTAACGAGGTCTAAAATATTGGGAGAGAATACTTCGAAGTCGCGTGGCACTATGTTCGCCATTTTTCAACCAGCTGTAAGAGGCCATTTTACAATGAAATTCTGATGAGTAATTAATTGAAGAAAATCATTAATATAAGGTTGTTTAACAGATATAAAGTACAATATTATCATATTTTATGCTCCAGGAAAGTCCTGCAGGGCAATTGTATAGGCTTTTACAAATATTTTTAAAATATATTTAAGTTAAAAAAAAATTTTTTTCTTTAAAAACGTAAAATACTTGAGGCCCCTTTAATATTCCGAGGTAGAATGGATATATTTACAATGAAAATTGATTGGCAGTAGAAAACACACACAGAGGGGATGTGAACATATTATTTCACAACTACATATTATGACATTATATGATGTACTCCTACTTCATCATTATAATAGAGATGTCTGATGGTTTCTAGTTATGTCTGCTGCTTATGCCTCGTGACTTATAAGTAAATCATTATTGTTGTAAATAAAACCTTATTAGTTATTTCTGAGAAAGAAAGACTGCAGTTGAAAGAGGATAACTGGTTTGGTAGATATTACCTATTTACGACCACAATTAAACAAAATTTTTACGTTTAAATTGCCTGTTCAGGGAAATATGTTCTATAGCCAATAGGTCATTATAACTGAGCAGCCTTATTTAAAAGGTATTCATGACGTTGTCGCATTCCCCACTTACTTATATTTTACGTAAATTTTAAGTCAATTAGGTTAGGTTAAACGGGAAAACGGGACCAAAACGAGGGCTACATTACGTAATTCTGACTTAAGGTGCTACTTGGGCAAATTTTTTTTATGAAGAATGATTTTTTCTCGGCAAATCGAAAATAAGAAAGTTTACAAGAGTGAGGTACCCCATCGGAGGACACCCTGTACATACACGTACACATTTATAATTCCTTTTGAGTAAGGCAGCTATCATGAATTCTAACTCCAACTTAAATTACTCACACTTTGATAATGATATTTATTCATATTCTAAAATTTTTACAGGTTGCAGCCTTGGCAAGAAGAAAAGATCGACTGGACGAGTTGGCAAAAAAGCTATCCAACAAAAAGGGCAAGTTGTTCCCCATTAAAGCGGATGTAAGCAAGGAAGAAGATATTTTAAACGCATTTAAATGGATCAAGGAAAATTTGGGTCCTGTCCATATTCTCATCAACAATGCTGGCATTTTAAGGGCCTCAAATAGTCTCACAGAAGGAGCCACTGAAGACTGGAAGGATGTGTTTCAAGTTAACGTGATAGGGCTCTCCATAGCGACAAGGGAAGCTATAAAGGATATGAAAGCGAACAATATTGATGGACATATAATTCACATTAATAGTGTTGCTGGCCACAGAGTCGGCAAAATACCGAAAACAAACGTATATTCCGCTTCTAAATTTGCTGTAACTGCTTTGGCCGAAACGCTAAGGTTGGAACTGAACTCCTTGAAATTAAAAATAAAAATTACGGTAATTTTAGAAAAAAACTGTTTCCAAAGCGATTACAATTTTTTTTTTTTTTTTAGAGTTTGAGTCCGGGTCTCGTAGACACCGAAATAATTCCAGATGAAGTTAAGAAGTTATATGGAGATGGTAAAGTTATTGAGTCAGAACAGATTGCGGATGCTGTCATTTATGCCTTGTCCACACCTCCTCATGTTCAGGTAATATCGGAAACATAGTGCTTAGCTGGTAGTTAGATAAACCAGAGTTCTGACTCTTAATACACTTTAAAATTCTTTCACTTCTCCAGTTTTCTAAGACTTTTTATATTAATTTCCAAATAAAATTAAAATGATTTAATTATTATTTGTATGCTTAAGTAAGTCTAAAGGCTAGAACTTTAGACTTATTTGTATTATTATAGTTTCTCCCTTATGATAAAGTAAACTTTCAATGCGTCTTTAAAACATGTAGGTTACATGTTAGTTTATTTAAAACATGAGCTATTCTTCCTTGGCAAATATTATTTTTCTCTATGGTTTCTTCATTATTTCTTAAGGTGACCAACCTATACATTTTTTACTAAAAATATACCAGGATCTTTTGCTTGACAGTTGTGTTAACGATCTGCCAAAAATTATTGTCCACCGTCACATTACCTTCAATAGTTACTTTTTTGGGTGTCCACCCTGTATATTTTTCACTACAAGCACATTAGCGTCAACTATATGCCAAATATTACTATTTTTCGTCAAATAGTTTTGTAGATAACGTCAACAGACAAACGGACAACAGACAGAACTTGTTTTCGGTAAGCCTCGTATAGAGACGCAAAAATCCAATGATTAAATTCGTTTTTGATTGAAAAATTTGTCCAATTTTGAAGAAAGAACATAAACTATTATCCATATACAGGGAGATCGAGAAAGACTGAACGTGCCGCTCCCTAAATATTGTTTTTTGCCGCCTATATACTGCATACATATATGCTATTTTCTGGTACTTTCAACATTTTCACGTTGGCGACAGTAACCTTAATTATATTTCGTGTCGCCGTTCTCAAATTACATACTACTTGTACAATTTATTCGGGAAACGAATTTTAAAAAAATTGTGTGAGATTTCGCTCCCCGCTCATCAATTTTTGTTACATCAGTACTTTTTTCTTAAAATCAGCACCTTTTGTGTTTCGATACCAGTACGTTAATTTTTTATTCACTGGCAACGCTGCGCACAACTAATTAGTAAACTAATAGCTGCTTGCCCTGCCATAATTCGGCGGGTAACACCTAAAGAATCTCGAGAGGACAGACAGAATGTTTGACTTTACAAAATTTGCACAAAATTGTACACGTATACAATTATGCACGTATACAATTATTCACTTTCGGATGTTCTAATCTCAGACTTGAGATGGTGGCTTCGTACCTTACTTAAATTCAGGAGTAGAGATCACTGCAATTTTTCGAGCACTAGAAATCGGACGTGTTTTTAGTTCTGTGTTGGTGTGATTTGTGTTAAATTAACAATGGTTATACAAAATATTTCCCACAAGGAAACGGAAATTACAATATTTTTTGGAATCCTTTTTGAGCAGCTCAAGTAAGTCTCAGTTAATTCTTCACTTGCCCGATTGCGAAACAGCGACATTCTTTTATAACAATCGAAATCAGTTTGTAACATTCATGAAATTGCACAACCAGCGTTGCCAGTGTCAGTACATTCGTACTGAAATCAATAACTTTTATGGTGTGAGTACATTTTTTGTATGGTTTTACTAACTTAATTCAAACTTTAGATTCAAATTTAAACAATTTATTTTAGATGTTAGCTACACTTTCTTCAAGGTTCCAGTGTTTCTGATGCTGAGCAATCAGCACATTCCATTGGTGACTCGAACGATGACCAAAATGTCTCGCCATCTCGCTACTACTGTGGAACCAGGCACACCAGTAGCTAACAACAGAGCGTTTATCTCGCTTATTGAAAATAAATCTATTCCGCATATTACTGGTCCAGAAATCTCTGAGACTTTCTTCTGTACTGTCTGGTCTCGCACATCATGGTAGAGCGAGACCTCCGGAAGTTCACAATAGCTTGTTGTCTGAAGATTGTATATTTTGTAAGGCTTTGCAACCATCCGAGTTGAATCCAGAAATCAAATCTTGTCTGGACAACGTTCCTCTAAACCAAGACAGTTTTTCTCTGCAGACTCAGCTTCAGTTAACAGCTGTGATTACTAAGCTGGCTCTGCCATTTAACATACATTTCATAGCGGTGCACTAGCCCTCTACTCAAAGGCCGCTTGAAGCAAAAGGAAGAGGGGGAGAGGAGTAAGTACAACATACATCGTCAACGCCAATGGTAACGTCAATGTCAGTAACTCGGTTCATTCTCACACAATTTTTTTTAAAATTCGTTTCCCGAATAAATTGTACAAGTAATATGTAATTCTTCGAACGGCGACACTCACATAATTTGGATCAACCTTCCTTCAGGTAAGTCGATTAGTCGATTGATCTGTTAAATATAGTCAATTACAGTATTTACACAAATGCGAGTTTCTTTATTAACTTACCACACACAAGTGACAGTGAACTGATTGCGTTGAGAAACACTGATTTATTAGTCAAAAAGGGAGATGAATGATAAATCAAACACAAGCCAATAATAATAACATTCACGAAAATGACAGACATCAGATTGGTAACAGTGACTAGAGAACCAGTCGTTACTCCTAGCAACATTAGTTTTAATAATGCATGTTGAATAGAAATCAATTTTGATAATTTTAGTGACTTTTCCGTGTGACGTCACGTTCAGTTTTTCTTGATCTCTCGGTACCTAGCTATATTTTTGTATTTTTCATGACATCAATATTTTGAAAATTCACAGACTCTTCCTTGACTTTTTGACATGTAAACAAAATAATAGGTATTCTAATATTTTCTTTCCTATGTTTCAGATTCAGGAACTCACTATAAGACCGATCTTCGACTTTTTATAAAAACATAAAAAATAACGCTTTTACTGCATGGTACTGGTTGGTCGAGGGAACTGAGTAAATGACGAACAGTGAACGTTACTTGCAGTTGTAGAGGGTCTAAGATGGTACAACCGTGAGACAGATGTCATAACATTACATAATACAGTTTATCAGAATTTTATATTAAACATTTTGACAAACTGAAATACTTTAAAAATATTGTATTTAAAAATAGGTGTGCTCGATTCTTTTAACCAACCTGTATATTCAGTGATATATAAATTAAATTAGGTCGAAACCTTTAAATGATTAAATGAATAAAAATATACGTAATTCGTTTTATTTATTGTACATCTTTATACACGGTGTTTCACGAGGAATCATACATACTTTAATGACAGATAAAGGTCACCGATGGTAGTCAGAATCACCCATAGAAAAGCTAGTTGGCCCTTCGTTGCTGAAATACACGGTGTTTTAATATTTTTGCCAAAATTTCCTTTGGTCATTACTTTGTAAAGGAATGGAATAATAAGTTCATACTTGGCGCTTATAATACACTAGTGGTCCTAAATAAGCACATGTATGACACAAAAAAAAATCCAGGTCCAGACTTGAAAAACAAAATGTTCTTGTTGTTCTTCAAGAAAACAATACCCTCTCTATAGGTTTTTTCTTTATAATTTCAATATTAAATTCGAATAGTACATAAAAAACCGAACAAAACGGTTTCATTAATTTTTTGCCACCTTCGAAATAAATGCCACTAAATAATGCAATATGAAACTTGAAAAAGCCCAAGCAGCATTCAAAGTGATGGGAACTAGCATCTGAGGCATCGGAACTTTAATACAGTAGGAATGACATAACTGTTACTAAATTTGCGGCTTTAAGGTAATATTCACTTTGTGGTATGCATTTGAGGTAACAATTATGTAGATTCTACTGAATTCAGGCATTGTATAGTTATAACACTTTCAAGTAACTGCCGAAAATTGGCAGTAATTCCGACCGCACAGCGTTACCAAAGGACCACTTCAAAATAACGATAACTTCAAGTGTTCAATTTTAAGTCCCTGATACGTTGTTGGGAAATTTTCTGGAACATCATTGTTGTCTAACTTATTAGTGACATTTTGAGTAAAAAAGAGGTTATTTCTACGAACATAGGGGCTTTTGAAGTTATTTTTACTACTCCCCACTAATTGAAAATGACTACAAAGTTATATATACCTTAAAAACCTACTATAAAGTGATATCAACTTTTAAGACAATTTATATCATTATTGGCATTGAATAAAATGGCGGCATCTGAAATGCTCAGTAAAAGCAAAATAAAGTTTATCGGTACTCATCATTGTTTTATAGGAAACTGAAGAAACAGTTAAACAGTAGGAGAAATAGTGATTCTTCAGAATATGATGCAAACATGAAAGATTATATCGCCACAGCAAAACCATCATCTTTGTTAACAAGTGCAAAAGTGTTCCCATCAACACAAGGAGAAGAGTAATCGAAAACTATAACAGTTGTAGTGATTAATGATACTGTGTACTGCTCGAAAATTACAACTTGTTCTTAACACACAGATTGACTCATAGTTCAGTTAGTGATCCACTGAGCATATTAAATGAATTTGCCGATTAAAAACTCCAAATTTAATAAATATTGTGTCGATGGGGAACGGACAATGTCGGTATAATGGCATAAGACATCGTTTATGTACAATAAATTGAATTGAATGAAATTAAATGTAAACTGATCACTAAAATATGAAAACTCTTATGTATTTTTCCATTATTACACACCTTACGTTAATAAATATATTTATCCAACACTTTCATATAAAGTGATCTTTATTGATGAGATTTTGAAGGTATAAAGTGACTCATAAGTCACTAGTGAGATAAAGCAGTAAGCTAAAGTGAGATAAAGTGATTTAGTCACTAAAGAATAATTTTAATATAAAATAAAGTCCAAGGAATTTATTTGTCTCCATTATATGGAAAATTAACAAAACAAAGAACCCATGCACTAACACTTATTTATTTATATTTATGTTAACATTTATTGTCATCATATTCGATTTTCCACAAAGAAAACTGCTCTTCTGTACACAATTTTTCTCTATACTAGTAACGATGTCTGTATCCCCTGACTCGTTGTGCTGCTCTCCCTGAATTTTTTTAGCAATAACAATCTTGTTGAGACTGATTCTTCCAAATAACCCTCCGCCACGGTGGATGATTTCCACACACCGTGACGTTTAAGGGTGGTAATGTCACCCCCAGCATTGGCCAAGAGTTGATGAGGAACGGCGCATGCTATGGCCAGTATACAAATCTGGCAATTGCAAATAATCAGCAACAATTCTTGGAATTTTTGAGAGCTTATTTAGTCCAACGCATTGGACAGTGCACTTTCCCTTTTGAAAATTTACGAAAAATTTTTTGTGAGACACATTTTGCGGTCTTAAAGACATATTTCCTAATCGAATCAAGTGGGTTCACCGAAAATCCTTCATTTAAAACTGTGAAACTTCTTGATTTATTCGTCTTGGTATCTGGTATGGATATATATAGATATTATTCTTTATCTCATATCTTCGACGCTTAAGAAGGTCAGTTCACCGCAACGGCAGGCACCGCAAACTCCCAATATCAATGCAACCTAAAAAACCCAAACATTTAAATAGGTACATAAAAGCAAGATCATAATAAACACCTACCTCTGACATAAGATGCTCACCATCAGGGGCATCCATCAAATATTGTTCGATATGTGCTCTTTCCAAATAACATCAGATAATAAAAAGTACTTAAAAAGTATAATAATTGTTATTTTTAATTCACATATTCCCATCGCACACAGTGACAGTGACACTGTAACAGTTATTACCGCATTGCCAATTAAAAAAAAAAAATTACCTATATCGATTCTGCCAATTCTACCAACATGAAAATAGGTTGGTAGCAACAATTACTAAGATCTTATAGCGTCATTGGTCCCATTTGCTACATCTAGGTAAAATAACTACACAGTGAAATTGTTGTAGTTCCCGTCACCACTTTTAAAGTAACAACAACTATAACGTTGGTGGCATCTGCTACTTTATAGTAAATGTAACTTGTAGGGAAATAATTTTGGTTTTTGCAACCTCTAAGTTACTGCAATTAAAATCATCATTTTTCTGTTGTTGAATGAAGACGCCATATTGACACAGATAAAAATATAATTCAATAAAAAATTTCTTTTTATTATAGTCATTTACAAATATGTTTTCTATATAGATTATTACTTTATAATATATAAATTTAAAAAAAAAACGTTTTCCATAAAAAAATTTGCAGTTTTGCTTGTACACATAATTTTTGCAAAAAATTTTTTTTTCCGAAAAAACCATTTTCTCGAGGGGGCGTCTTTTTTATCGAAGCATCATGTTTAACATTTTACAGAAAACAAGTGGTGGTTTTAATATCCACACCCAGGGTAAATGCACCATCATGATTTATAATATATGCTTATGTATGTTGTATATAATCACCTTAACTTGGACCTTGGACATATCATGTGCTTAAACTCAGTAAGTCATTAATTTGCTATTCGAATAACAGAGAGCCAAATATATAGTTTGCGCTCTCATTCCTGTCAGCTAAGCTGTTCCAAAAATTAGTCATTTCTACTACTTGGTTACATCCCGTTTACGTAATAACCTAGTCTTCAACACGGTAATGGTAGAAGTACCGGAATAGTAATTTGCTACGTAATTATTATTCCCCATTTTGGTGAATACTTGGTAGAAGGATGATTCCCATTACGTAACAGTCCTTAGTTGCGGAAACCTTTAAAGTTCCCCTAATGGCAACTATTACGTAGAAACTACTAAAATTGCTGCTTGGGAGTATACATCAATGAGACCCACAAAATATGCTTCCAAAATTAAATTAGGCATTTACTTTATTTGCAAAAATAATGATTGTGTTTTAATTATCAGTTTTTATGGAGGAAGTAAACTAATTAAAAAAATAAATTTCGAATCCAGCATCTATTTAATTTTTGTCATTTATTAAAAACTAGTAAAACAGCGACATAACATACCTATTAACAACAGTAACGATAGCAACAAAATTGTATATCAATAATACACATAGTAACAAAATCACAACAAAATCAGCCCTATGATGGAACGTTTACGTTAGTCATAATGCATATGTTACGGTTATCTGTCTCTCTTACTCTCATATATTTTTTGGTCAGCGCTCAACATAACAGATGTATGTTAAATAACGTAGACGTTCCATCATAGGCCTGATTATCAACAGAATAATCGTACTAACAGAAGTGCAGATATTGTCATAAAACATATTTACTAATTAGAACCATAAAAAAATTTCAATATGTCCTAGTCAGCTTCAGTATATTTTCTAGTGCGATTCACAATCAATTGACCTCTGCACATTGTAGACCTCACTCTTAAAGTGATCTCATAACGAATAATCTAGATGGTTGAAATCCTCAGACTTTGAAGGCCATACAAGAGAATTTCGCGAACAATCCATCTGTTTGAAAACTACAGTTCTTTCATATGCTGACTACAGACATCATCATTGCAAATTGTTCAGATTTGAAAATATCTGCACCAAACTTCTTGAACTTTGATACTGATTTGAACGGTAAGGGTGTAATCCGCCAGTGACCGTGGTAAGATGTAATAATGAACGGCACCGCCTGCAGTACGCCCGTGATTATCAATTTTGAATACGTTCTACCCTCCGATCGCTTCGAAAATTGGATGTTTCAAAGGGGCATATAAACGTTTATTTGAAAGGAAATGACAGGTGTGCCTCCAGAACATCCCCTAAAAAAATTTCTTTATTTTGAAAAAAATTTCCCACCACTTCTTTCCGACAGAAGGACTCAATAATTTGTTTCTACGTTTATGTCATCAAAAGCCATATACTTTTTTCATGAAAATCGGTTTATCCATTCTTGAAAAGAAAAAAAAATCAATTTTTCTTATTACCCTCATACCTCCCGTAAAAATGGTTTTCCAAAAATAATATTTTGGGAAATTGTATCTAACACTACCATCACATCAACTTGTGCTCAAAATTTCGTCCCGATTGGTGCGAAGGCAGCTAACACATGCTTATCCTGCTATGCTATTTATGGTGAACAGAGGCGGAAAATGGAAAAAAAATTATTGGCGGAGCGTCCGCAAAATATAAAAAAAATAATAATCGGTGGGGGGGGGGGACTTCTGAAATTAAGAATTTTTACACTCCCTGATTTTTTATAAAAATCACATTTTTAAACAACTGGTCGCTATGAAGTCTGAAGCAGGGGCGCCACATCATGAACGCGGTGGGGGGGGGGGCAATACTACCCTCCCCCCCCCTAGTTACGCCACTGCTTCTTTACAATTTTTGCTCTGCTTACACTAGACATAAATTATTAAAATTTAATATTATATTATAGTCCAATAATTATAAAAATTTCCATCACAAAAAAATGTTATCTGAGATTTTCCTTCAGTAACTGTTAGTGGAGGAGTTATCATCACAAAACCACAAACTTCCATTCTGGGGGTACCGCGCAACCTCCCCCCCCCCAAAAAAAAACACCCCTTCGGTGAATAAAGCCTTATTTTACTGATAACTCGTTAACCGACGAAGATATTAAAAAATTGCTCTTCATAAAAAAGGGAGCTTGACTAACTTCCTAAAAAAAGTCCTATTGTAATTTTGTTGTATATGCCATGGTTTTCGAGAAAATCTATATTGAAAAAATTCCAAAATTTATATTTTTAATGCGCGCGACTTTTCGTTTATTTGAAATTTTTTGCGCGCGGCTTATAGAAAAAATTGAATTGCTCGAAAATCATACAAGCTAGGAAGAAAAATCAAAATGGATGTTAAAGGGGATATAAGATACTCTCTTGTGTTGCCATTTTTGTTGGCTATTGATATTTATTATTATGTAAAAATAACAATATAATATATTTATCTCTTAATTTTTTGCGTCTCTAACTATTTACAGGCCCATAAAAAATAACTGACTTTAATATAAGTTATAAATGCATTATCTTTTAGTTCAAGGTAGTACTTCAATGCAGAAAAAGTTAGGAATAAAAATATTCACATTTACAAATTTACCAGCATGTTGAAATTAGCCAAATTTTTGCCAATTTTTTATTGCTTCCTAAAAATAAAAAAAAGGACCCAAACATCTTGAAAATTTAGCTCAAAAAATTATTTAATAAAATGGGGGAAATTGAAAAGAGAGGAAAAACGGCCAAACTTTGGATTACCTATATGAAAATAGTTATATTGGCAAATTCAAAATAAAAAATAAAAAATTGGCCAAAATTTGGCTAACTTCAAAATGCTGGTAAATTTGCAAATGTGAATATTTTTATTCCTAACTTTTTCTACATTGAAGTACTTACCTTGAACTAAAAGATAATGCATTTCTAACTTACATTAAAGTCAGTTATTTTTTATGGACCTGTGAATAGTTAAAGACGCAAAAAATTAAGAGATAACTATATTATATTATTATTTTTATATAGGTGCTAATAAATATCAATAGCCATCAAAAATGGCAACACAAGAGAGTATTTTATATCCCCTTTAAAACCCATTTTGATTTTTCTTCCTAGCTTGTATGGTTTTCGAGCAATTCAATTTTTTCTATAGGCCGCACGCAATAAATTTCAAATAAACGAAAATTCACGCGCATTAAAAATACAAATTTTTGAGTTTTTTTCAATATCGATTTTCTCGAAAACCATGGCATATACAACAAAATTACAATAGGGCTGTTTTTAGGAAATTAGCCAAGCTTTCTTTTTATGATGAGCAATTTTTTTATATCTTCAACGGTTGACGAGTTATCAGTAAAATAAAGCTTTTTTCATCAAATGGGTGGTTTTTTGGGGGCACCCCCAGAACGGATTTTTGTGGTTTTGTGATATATAACACCACCACTAACAGTTACTGAAAGAAAATCTCAGATAACATTTTTTGTGAGATTCTGGTGTATTTTTTGCTTTACCGACTGGACTATTATAATTATAAAATAAAATTATAATCAGAATTGAGTTTTGTAGCCAAAAAATTCAGTAAGCACAACGATCACAAATAAATTTCTGTGCAAATATTTTCGGTATGGTATAATTTTATTTTACTTCTATACCTACATAGATTAAAAACTATTTATTTATTGTATGTTTTAATTTAATAACAGAGATCGTAATGCAAATAATAAAAACAGCAACCTCATCCTGATGATAATATGTGCTTTGTTTATTTATTCACCATAATGGATCGCAGACATTACGCAATATGTGCTAATATGTAAACACTCATTAGAATGTCTATTTTTAAATAAAATATTTAATAATGCTAGCATAGAGAAATATAAAAGCGAGTAAAAGTGTACAAGGTCATTTCACCAGATGTTCCCCCTACGAATAACGGATCATTAATTATGTATCTCAGAAATATTACTGATGAATGAAACTTTTTGAAAACAATTTTACCAGCTTCCAGAGAATAAAGAGTGGTTATACATTATTATCTAATACAATTTTATTTATCCTATTCCAATGGATTTTTTAAGGAAAAGTATTGACTATATCTTAATATTTATTTTTGTATACAGTTCTTATCTATTTATACTATTATTTTTATACAGTGTGTGCTATTTAATATCGCAACACCTTGTTATTGTGGAACACGCTGCCAGATCTGAAATTTTTGGGACATGGCTGTATAAAAAACTATTTGGTTTACATCAAGAGAGACCGTGAAGAGAAAAAAAAGAAAAAGAAGAGTTATTTTTCAACTAGATGGTGTTTCTATACATCAGGGTTTTTTATTTGGGGGGAGAAGGTTAATAATTCCCAACTCTCATTACAGGAATTTTCCCAACTCCACAAATGGGGAAAAAAATGTTCTTCGAAAATGAAAGTTGATGAGTGGGCAGGGAAGGTGAGATTTCTCGAATTCTCCCAACTTGAAGCTTGAATTTCCCAACTCGACCACGATTATTGGAAGGGAGCGTGCCCGCCAACCCCAGGTTGTAGTACATAGGTCGATTATTGAAAATTTTCCTAACAAATGGATTGGGCGGAATAACCCTCTTATTCACGTTCACCAGATCTAACACCTTTAGGTTTTTTCTGTATGTGAAATTTAAAAGAAAAAATGTACCACACGAGACCACAGAATGTTAACGAATTAAGAAAGATTATTGAGCAAGAAGGTAGGAAAATAACACCACAACAATTAATGGGCATCCGCCAAAAGTTGAAATGGCCTTATGAAAAATGCATAAGGTGTGAAGGGGATTGAGAACACAATTTGAAATGCTTCGTAACTTTTTGTTATTCAGTCTGTTCCCTAACCGACTTATTTTACGAATTTTCTCCAGTTGTTGTTTATCCAGTATTTATTAATTTTTAAAGTAGCGTAGACAATTGTTGTATTATTTGATATTAAACACACCACAGATAGTAGACAACCCCCAAATCCATAGCCAAGGCTGTGCGCAAGGGGATTACACATTTGAAAAAACGCAGACATACATCCACACCCACCGGTGTTGTCAATACCGGGGCTGGGGGGTTGAACCCAGAGCGCGGTAGGCAGTCGATCAGCATATTCGCCACTCAATACGCCTTAACGGATTGAGCTACCGCGCCGGTTTCGTGTTATTAGAACTAATAATTTTTCTTTTGTTTTATTACTTCATAAGAGTCTTTTATACAGTCAAAGAGTGATTTTTTTTCTAAAGTTGGCCATTGAGTAACTAACACCCTATATGAGGTATCGACCAAAAATTTTATATGGATGTATTTGGGGCCACAGAAAGTCGAAAACGTTATCCACTTTGTCTATAAAAAAAAAAATATATATTTTACCATATACAGTGTGTCCCTGGACGGAGTTGACAAGAGGAAAAACATCTCTATTATTGATTTTACGACGAAAAGTCATTCTTTATAAAAAATTCTGCTTGACAAGAAAACATCAAAATGCCTCAAGAGAGAAGTACCTTTATTTATTATTTTAACTTACATTAACTTCAATGATTGTGGAAAAACAATTTATTCTGAACAATAAACAACAATAATAAACAACATAGCCTCCTCCAACCTCAACACATCTCTCCATCCTTTTAATAAATTCACCATAGACCTTACGAATGGTTGAGGGTACATTCACTTCATTCACTGCGTCTTGTATTAGTGCTTTTAGTGTTTCTCGATCATGCGGCAGATCATCTGTATAAACTTTCTGTTTTACAACACCCCAAAGAAAAAAATCCATTGGTGTAAGGGGTCTGGTGATCTTGCAGAAAAATTATTTGAAGCATACCTTCCAATCCATCTGGTTCCGAAGTGATCTGTCAACCACTGCCATACCAAAACTGAGGAATCAGCTGGGCAACCGTCTTGCTGCCAAAAAATGTTACGCCTTACTTCCGGTTGCAGAGTGTTTATAAATGGCAATACAAAGTTTTCCAAAAGGTCCAAATAAACATGCTGATTTAAATTTTCTTCTAAGAAATATGGACCAATGATTCGATCATAAGAAATCCCACACCATACATTATTAACTTTTTTATAACGTTGACTTCGTTTGTGAATGACATTGTTTGGATTTTCAAAAGCCAAATAACGACTGTTTTGTGATGAAACGTGACAATTGGTACAAAATGTTGGTTCGTCAGTGAAAAAGAAAACATTCTGTGAAAACTTCTATCTACGAGGTAATTCTCACCGACCCATAAACAAAAATCCAATCGCTTTTCTTCATCTTCATTTTCAAATCTATGTCTGAACCTTGGCTTAAACGGCCGAACTTTGTTTCCCATATAAATTCTCTGTAAATGACTTTTACTTAATTCCAGTCTTTGTGAGTGTTTCCGTAAAGATAATTTCGGGTTTTCTATTACTGAATTTATTGCCAAAAGTGTTGCCGCATCGTCTTCATTGTACTTTTTCTTGGGTTTTTTGACATCCAATACAGATCCAGTTTCATTGAATTTTTTTACAAGTTTGCGCGGTGTTAGGGAACCTTTAACGTTTGGTGGAAAAGGTTAATTGCATATCGATAAGAGTCTCCAATCCCATAGCATTTACTCCAGGACGGGTGTCGCTCGTCCTAGCCCCCCCTAGCTACAGGCCTGCATATTCTAAAAAGAAGAAAACTTAATACGAAAAATTATACTTCAGCAACCAGATTATATTTACTGCTACTATTTGAGATATTTACTGGAACTCTTTGGTGTTTTAATACACCTATATATAGTAACAAAATGAACAATTAAGTACCACAGGAAATTCTACGGAATTTATATTGCCTAATTATTCCCTTTTTCATTACGGTTATAATAGTCAATTAGTATTATGTATGTTTAAAAGTTCATTAGTTATACAAATATCATTTGTGTACTACAGAACGTAGGAACGAAGATACATCAGCTAGTGGTACAAAAAATCGACGACGACGGGAACTGTCTATATGGAGCACTAATCAGTTAGAAGGAGAAGACAATAAACTTCAAGAAAAGTCTAATAATGGAGCGAGACCCGTCAACAAGAGAGAATCGGACCAGTGGAGAAGAATACAAAATAGGTGACTACTCCCTGAGAACAACGAAAAAACTGAAATACCTAGGAACATATTTGACGAACCAACTGAAAAGGAGAGAGACAGTAAAGGAGAGAATAAAAACAGCATACAGAGTTACAGGGGCAATTATGCTCTTCATTGAGAAAAACGAACTATCATGGGGCCTGACCAAATGGCTGTACATAGCCATCATACGGCCAACGATGACAATGGTGTTAAAAAAGACATATAAAATTATAAAACATCAACACTACTAGAAGGGAAGACGATCACAAAAAGGATAGAAATGTACGCAATGAAGTACTGGGGACATGTCCAAAGAAGGGACCCAACACATCTACTGAAGAAAGCACTAACACTGAACAGCAACAAACTAAAAACTAAAAATAGGGAGACATGTTACACGTAGAAAACAACAATCGAGAGGATCATGAACAAACTGGGAAATGACCAAACATTCTGGGAAAGAAAAGCGAGGGGAAAATGAATTTCACAAAGAAATCGCAGCGATATATACTCTACCAAAGTAAGAAACGGAGGAATCAGAAGACTCAGAAGAAGAAGATTTGTAGAAGCAGAAAAATTAAAAAGGAGCACAAACAAGAGGAGCATAAATATTAAATACGCGGCAACGCATTCCACAAACACTTACACTGCCTATGCCCCACTCCTGTACTAGGCGTCATGTGGCTCGCTGCTGACAACAAGCATGGCCCAAATCCAACCCAGCATCGGAAACCGAGGAATCAGAAGACTCAAAAGAGAAGATTCGAAGAAGCAGAGATACAAAAAGAGAAACATAAACACTCCATATCACGACACAACGCGGCAACATGTCTCACAAGAAGACCCAGAAGAGGCAGAAATTCACAACCAAAAAGCTTAAACGCTCCTTCACGACACAATTCGGCAACGCATCTCACAAATACCTACACCTCCCATCCCACATTCCTTTACCATGCGCCAAGTGGCTCCCGCTGCTGGCAACAAGCATGACCCTAATCCAACCCAGCATGGATGTAGCAGGCCCAGCTGTATGCCTGTGAGTGGCAGCAATGCCTACCGCAGGCTGGTAAATCAATCAATCAACTAATTTGGTCTTTTTGCTACATGCAGCAAGAGACAGTAAATATCAAGTGTCAAATTTCTTGAGGTTTCTTCACAAATGAACCACTTCGTTTACACATCTATAATTTATATTTTGAACACAGTATACATACAACCAACTGCGTCACAAGGACGATTTTCTCCTCCTCGGTCGGGGGTAGTGTTACCTACTAGTCCTTATAAATATATCTTTCGTAGTCTAAGGATCTCATCGCTATCCTAATAACTTACATTTTCGTCACATGCAAGTGCACAACAACTAAACCTTGAAATTATCATCAAAGGAGATAAACTGAATTGCCCCCACTAGTCTTTATAAACATGTAAGATACGCAGCGCTTTCCAGTTCAAGTGCATGTTTGCTTGGATCTGTCGTGTTATAATAATTGTTTAAAATGGTTCTGTCTCTAGATCGATGGGTAGGCAAAGTGGCTGTAGTTACGGGTGCCAGCTCTGGTATTGGCGCTGCCATTGCCGAACAACTGGTGGAACATGGTCTTAAAGTAAGAAAATGAACTTTATTGTTATAGCTATTTAATTATTGGAAAATGGTAATAAAAAGGTTTTTGAATAAACACGCAAAAATATCATGTGCAAGATATCTAGATATGCGTAGATTAGGTAACTTTTTTAATCAATTTGTTAAGTTGCAAAAATAAAAACAATTAAGATGGCCACAACAATTAATGATAACTTAAATAATAATGTCTGTATGTTAACGAAATTTTTGGAGAATACGCCTCTAACTGATCGTGTCAAGTTTCAAGTTGTCATGTCTACAACAACGCCAAGTAATCAATAGCACATTATTAGTTTTTGTAGACACAGTTATCGGTGGCACTAACAAAAAAAAAATTAAAGCCATTTCTTGTTTCATTCTTTTAAGAATTTCAATTATCAATATTTGCCAAAACAATAAAAATTATTAGATGTGTCAAAAGTACATAAAATATGGTTTTGTCTACGCCAGTCGAGAGCCGAAAACAAACTAAGTGACATAATGGCTTGAAATTTGCAGTTAACATATTCCAATATTTAAAACTATTCTCTCAATTTGTCTCAATTTTTTTAATTACAAAAACTGTTGGAAAATTATAGAGCTGAGGTTGCCCGACAGCGCCCCGAAACGGAAATGTCGCGCACGGCCTACTCTCGCTGTCTAGGATATTCGAGCGCTCGCTCGAGTGTTTTAAAGCACAATTAAAAACCTGCTTCATCATCCTTCAATTTCATCGTATCAAGATGTTTACTATACTTTCTATTCTTTCTTAATCACTCTTTTAGAAATCGAAATAAAAGTGTCATTTACATTTTTTTTTAGTTTTATTATGCTTTATATTTTTATGCTTTAGTACACAATTTAATGCATAATGCTTCAAAAGTGATATTACACAGCAATGAATAAAAAACAGAAAAAAAGAGTATTAAGGTGTATTTAAAATTTATATGAGTTAATGTGATATTGTAATAAACAATACTTAGACATAGATTTATTTGGTGTCAAGATACACAAGAGTATTTACACATGTTATATTACTGTTTTAAAAACAAATTAGGGTGACAAAAATATGTGTATAAACATGAATAGGTCAGATTTACAAAAAACGAATTAGAACTTTAATAAAATGAGGTTACACAATGTATTAGAAAGTATCAGGCGGAGTTTAACTTAGACAAATTAGATTTAAAGACGCATTAAAAAACTTAGAATTAAAAAAATGTTGTACGACTTGATGCTCTTCAACAACACATTTTTCGAATTTGTTATGGTTTGTTAGGCATTGTTATAAATATTTCGACGATGGTTTGACTATGAGACTGAGCCTCATTTTGCAAACTTGCATACGCCTGCCTTAATCAAGCATTTTCACGTATATTAAATAGCTATTTTCAAGGTTGTAGCTTTCGCAAGGAGAAAGGAGCGATTGGAGGAAAAAGCCAATAAATTGGTTGGTAAAAAGGGGAAGCTATACCCAGTTAAGGTAGACATAACCAAAGAAGAAGATATTTTGAACGCTTTCAAATGGGTGAAAGATAACTTGGGTCCTGTTCATATTCTGATCAATAATGCCGGTACTGGAGGACAGGCAACTCTTACCGAAGGAGATACTGAGGTATGGAAGAACATTTTCCAACTGAATGTTATTGGACTTAGTATAGCGACGAGAGAAGCTATAAAAGATATGAAAGCCAACAAAGTGGACGGACATATAATTCACATCAACAGTGTTCTCGGCCACCAAGTACTCAACATACCTGGATTAGGCGCATATCCTGCTTCTAAATTTGCAGTGACGGCTTTAGCCGAAACGTTAAGGTTGGAGCTGAACTCCTTAAAGTTAAAAATAAAAATTACGGTAATCACTTGCAAAGAGTATATTTATTTAAATTTTAATTAAATTGTGTTTTTGTTGAAGAGTCTCAGTCCTGGTCTTGTGGATACTGAAATGGTTCCAGAAGCGTTAAAACAGACCGACCGATTCAAAAAAATTTACGAAGAAAAGAACATTCTCGACGCAGTTGATATTGCAGATGCTGTTACTTATGTTTTATCCACACCTCCTCATGTTCAGGTAAACCAAGCATTAACAGATGATCGAAAGTGACTGACCTGAGAGAATGCAGCTAATGGTGAAGAATGAGACTTTAACTTAATTTTTACGCGAAATAATAAGAAAATACATTAATAGCAAATTTGTTCAAAATTTGTATTTGTATTTGATTTTGTAGAGACACCGTTCAAGTGAATGTGATAGTTTAGGGCTCTCTCATTTTACTTATGAAGTAGTAGTACACTGGAGTGTAATACTCGACGTGAATTTCACCAACCAATAATTTCATCGTTCGGAGGTGAACAAAACTCAAATTCTGAATTTTTGATATTTTCAAGAATAAAAATTAAAAATGCCTTAATTCGCCTACCGGAGAATTTATGAATTGTTATCTCGATTGTTATGTAGAGGATTACAGATAATACTGATTTTTTATGTTTATAATTGTGAAGGAAACAGTCTCATAACAACAATATTTTTGGTTTTTCTTTATGCCACTGGACAGAAATACTGAATAAATGTGATTTTGTGATTTTGTTTATTACTATTTAAATATGGTGATATAAATAACATGAGTGTTTATATTTGTTCTACTTCTATTAAAGTATCATTTAAAGTGAATTTTTATATACAGAAAACATTTCATTAATGTAACAAATATTAATTTTGTTTTTTCTGTTTTTTTCTTAAGTTAGATTAGGTAATATAAATAATGATTAGGTAATATAAATAATTTCAAATAAACCAAATTTAATAATTACATTAGATGATACTCATGCTGCAAATAACTAATTCATTTATTTTTAAATACTTACGCGGCCGTTTTAAAGCCCTTGACATCTGCTGAATTCAGGGGTCTGGTGAAATTTCAATATTTCTTTTCTCGTCTGTGGCGCACGGGACCCATACGAAATATGGGAAATAACATCTAGAGAAGCATTATTTCTCTAATGACTACTAAAAAATTTTGAAAAAGCAGTTTGCGAAAAAATTTTTGAAAATTCGGTAGCCTTCCCTGGGTCCAGGGACTCCTGTTTATTTTTATTTTTTTTTGTCATATGCATTTGACTTTTCATAAAAATACACCAATAGGTTTTGGAGTTTATGAAAATATTTTCATAACTAACTGAAATACAATGAACTGAAATTTTCTAATTTACAATTTAACAAATTACAATATTTCAATTCGTTGTATCTCAGTTACTAATGAAAATATTTTCATAAACTCCAACATCTATTGTATTTTTATGAAAAGTCAAATGCATATGACAAAAAAAAAATAAACAGGAGTCCCTAGACCCAGGGGAGGCTATCGAATTTTCAAAAATTTTTTCGCAAACTGCTTTTTCAAAATTTTTAGTGGTCATTAGAGAAGTGCTTCTCTAGATGTTATTTCCCATATTTCGTATGGGTCCCATGCGCCACAGACGAGAAAAAAAAAATGAAATTTCACCAGCCGCCACTGGCTGAATTGGAACAATCGTCATTTTTATGGTCTGATGATATAATTAACCTAAATGTCTTTAAAATTTCGAAATTATGCATAATTTTAATTGAATTTTCATAAATGGAAAACCCTCATTGTGGTATGTCTCTTTGGTCTGCGGCTGGCCCAAGGCAAAATTTCAATATTCACATAACCGCTCGTATGGATGAAGTAATAAAAAAAAGTTCTCTATAAGACCACATTTTTTAATTATGCTTTCTTTTTCAGATCCAGGAACTAACCATAAGACCAGTCAATGAACAGTTTTAGATACATACTGATTATTGTTTTAATGTTGTGCTTTAATATTTAATTTTAAACAAATACACAAAGAAATTGATGGTATGAATTTCTTTTTATTTTCTCTAGGTAAAAACACCATTAAATATATTCTACTATGTCCACTTTTTAAAAATATAGATATAAATGTATGAGAAAAATAAAATAAACATCTGTATTCCAGCCAAGTTTTGTTGTTTAATTGACACCATCACGATAACCCAAGTTTGTGATAACAGTTTGGGGCATATGGTCGTCTAAAGCAAAAACAGATTGGAAAAATAATAATTTATTTTAAGCAGCAATGAAACTGGGAATGAAGATTTTTGGTCCTTGACTCCCATAAGGGCCTATGTAACTTTTTATTTTATTCAAAAAGTAAAAATTCAACAGAGAATGATTTTTGAGGAAAATATATTTCTTGATTAGCTCTACCTCGTGGTGTGATTAGTTAGATAATTTTAAACAACCCGAAAAAGACTTTTTTAAAAGGCGGTTATTTGAGAAGTGCATTTGTAATCTACAAGGCAGAAGTAACAACTCTCGCTAAGCCACAGATTTTAATTTAAATGTGTCCACAAGCTAAAAAGACTAGGAAATAGCGTGCAAATTCGACGACGAATGGTTACCGTCTGCCAGTCGGTAATCGAAGAGACTATATAAGTACAACATTTTTTTCTCTCTGGAACTTTTTGGTATGATGGGGGGATAGGGAGAGGGGGGGGCATTTATTTTTTAATCGAATGATTATCGATATCTGTCTGCTTAGGTAGTTAGTATAATATGTACTTCACATACCCCAATTACGTTGGCAGACGAAACTTCCGGCCGGCGCGCGCGTTAACCGGAAATAGAAACTAAAATTTTTTTTTCTATTTGAGGTTAACGCGCGCGCCGATCGGAAGTTTCGTCTGCCAGCTTAATTGGGGTATGTGAAGTACATATACTAACTACCTATGCGGACAGTTATCGATAGGTAATCATTCGATTAAAAAATAAATGCCCCCCTTCCTATCCCCCCACCATACCAAAAAATTTCAAAGAGAAAAGAATGTTGTACTTATATGGTCTCTTCGATTACCGACTGGCAGACGGTAACCATTCGTCGTCGAATTTGCACGCTATTTCCTAGACTAAAAAGATAGACATAAAATTGCATTCTATTACTGCGTCCTGAAGATTGACAACTAGTTAATATCTAATAACAAAATATTAAATAAAAGTAGATAAAAATAATCTAAACGTTGTAAGTTGAATCAGAAAAGCTGCATTACAAAGTATCAACTGATTTAATCTAGCTGATAATTGTATAAAGTATCACAATATCTTATATATCTGCAAAAATACATAAACAGATACTGATAAGAGAAACAAACAGAGAGCTCCCATATTTGACATTGAAAATAATATGGCGTGTTATTATCATAATCCAAACATACATGATCTGCTGATGCAAATTGTGAATCCGTCACTTTCGTTGAAGGTGGTCAATCTATTATCGAAAATGATCTCAAGATCTTTTATAAAACTAGCAATCATTATTTATCTGATAAGCAAAGAAGAAGTCTTCCTGATTCTTCCTCAGAGAGGGACTAGAGCTCATGAAGTAAACGCTTCAGTTAAATGTTCTCGCATTTGGAATCGTGTTAACATATTATTACCTTTAGAGGTAAACGTTTGAAAGGTGATTCATCAGCGGATGCTCATGCTAATCTTCTTTTAACCATTGGCGATGAAATCATACCTGAAGTAGTCGGTGAAATTAAGATAACCAAGGACATGGAGCGTCCTGTTGAAATATTAAAGGACTTAATCTCAAATGTATATCCAAACATGGATAATTTTAATCAAGGAGCATATGCTTGGCTTTTTGAATACGTGAACCTGTGTGATTCTTTTACCAAAAAATTGTCAAGAGCAAGAAAATGACAGTAAAGGATTTTTAAAATAAATTGTAAAGAAAATTCAATTTTAATTTGGTGAAGATAATTTCGTATAAAAATAATTAATTAGTCTAAATTAAAATGAAAACATTACAAAATTAACAATACAAAATTTAAACGACAAAGTGCTGCATTTGCTATTTATTTGGAAGAGTACAAAGTTATATTTTTGCTTTCATAATTGAGATCAAGTTGTTTTTTAGCAATACTGCAGTATTGCAATTTTAGGTATTCCACGTTTGGGTTTCAAAGAAGGTGGTTGAGTTTAGGAGTGGCTAAGACATATTCCCTCGAGATGAGTGGTTTTAAAGCAATGTAAGTAAAGAATATTTGTAACTAGGATAAGGATTTAGGAACCCATACATATTGTTTTTAGGGATTAAATAAATGTTCTGTTTTTTTTAAGCTTTTGTTTCATCTATCATACTTACCCCCTCATGCGTGTATGACTTAGCGTATACGTAACAAAATGAAACTGCGTCCCATATGCCTAAATGAATTTATATTAAATCAAATAGAAGGTGAAGAAAGAACATACAAGTCCGTCGATACATCTTTAAATGATGATGATTGTTAGGTACCTAACACAGTTCCTCCATCCTTCTGAATTGTCACTACATAAATGAAAGCTTAAAGTGGGAGCACATGTCATGTTGCTTCGAAACTTAAATCCCTTCATTTGTGTAAGAGAACCAGACTTCAAATATGCGCTTTAAAACCTTATCATTGAAGCCACAATAATTAGAAGGTTCTATAACACATAAACACACCACATATAGTAGACAACCCCCAAATCCAAATCCAAGGCTATCCGGAAGGGGGTTACACATTTGGAAAAACGCAGACATACATCCAACCCACCGGTGTTGTCAGCACATGGGCTGGGGCTCGAACCCAGAATGCGATAGACAGTTGGTCAGCATATTCGCCACTCAATACGCCTTAACCCACTGAGCTACCGTGCTGGAGGTAATGTTCTTATTTCTTGAGTACCATTAATTCTCTCTTAGTGTTCTTTCCAATTTTAATAAGTAGTGTAGTAGGAATTTACTTAAAAGAACCAAACTTTTCTCAGGGTCAATTTTATGTGCTTGCTTCAGAATAGTCACAAAAACAGTAATTTTATTTTAACTTCAGATAAAACAAAAAATATTAGGTATCAAAAAGCCTTGATTTAATCTACCTGTCTTTGTAATGGTGGAATTACCTGTTTGTTTATAGAAGTAATAGAAATATCCCGTGCGAATATCTTTGCTAGTAAAATATATGATCTTATATATCTATGAAAATACATAAACAAATACAGATAAGAGAAACAAACAAAGCTCTCATATTTGACATTGAAAACACTCAGAATACTCAGATATGTTTTCAAAACATTTTCATTAAATATAGTTTTGAATTGTGAAACTCAAGAAGCGTTTTCAACAGTTTGTGAAAGAGGGAAAATAGGTTGATGTTCCATTAATCCCTTTCTCGAAGTTATGTCTGAAAATATCTCTTTACAAACATATACGGATTCCGAGGTACAGCAGCAGCAGTAACCGTAGACCTCTAGCTAACCGCTGTTCACTAACTTCAAGATTTTCTTGAATTTCTATGTTTTAAATTTGCCGCAAAATCACAGCTTTTCTTTGGTGCCGTTTTCTTATTTCCAGTTCCAGGAAGTTATTATTAAGCGATTTCTATGAAACCTTTGGCAAACTGTAGGTTTGGACTTGGCGTTGGTAAAACCAGTTTCATTAATCTACGTCTAGTAACAAAAATTGAAAAAAAAATATTTACGAATTTGACGAATGTGATATAAAGATAATAAAGGCTAGTTATAGTAAGAATATTTTTTTACAAATATAGAGTATTATTGCTCAGCTGCAAGGGCGGAATGGCATAGGTGAAGCGGCCTGGGAATTTTTGAAATTTTACTAAAGCACGTGTTACATAGTAGGAAATATCAGATCGATGTCTGCATTATATTTTGATAGATTCAATTTTTTGGAAAAAAAAGGGTCTTCGAAAAATGGCTGTAAATACTTCACTTTCTGTCAGATTTTGCTATAAGAAGAGAAATTCTATTCTTAGAGAGGTGTTCAACAATTGCAAATATTTTCTGTATGGTAATTATTCTGAAAAAAGGGGTGAAAATTAAATTTGCAGAAAAAGAAGATTTTTTTGCATAGAAAATTCCAATGGGCCTTTCCCACGTAATGGAACTTGATGATTATTTTTTCATAAATCATTTATTAACACCTAATAAATATTGTACATACACGTCATATCGTATAATATTTTAATTTTAAATGGATATTTTAAAAATAAAAATATTGTCTTATTTACTTCATATTTCAAACAAGTAAACGCGCTCAACTTACGTCATGAAGGGATTCTCCAATCAAAATTAAACAATTTTTGGCTTCATAGGGCATCTGCAGGTGGTGTCACTGCTAACCTCAAAAATATGTATTTCTTAAGATTTAAGCTATTATTAAAATTTCTGCCTGATTCCCGTATTTTTAACTAAAATCTAGTTCAGTGTAATGTTTATGAAGTTCTAAATACCTTGTCCTAATAAAATAGGACTCTTTTTGTAGGTTGGAAATCTAACCTGTAATTAGCAGTCTATTTTCATTAATCAACAATATTGAAAAATTATTTACGTTAATTTCTAAATATTTCCTTGGAGCCAGTACGGCTCCAAGCTAAAAATGCGTATACAAACATTAAACGTGAAAATAAACTTGAAAAACTTCAAATTTAAGGTTATGTTGGTTACATGATGCAGATGTCCTATACGAACCTGTTGACGTTTCTGAATTGTACATCTCGTCTGGAAACCTGCCGATGAGACTATTTCCATGTTGCCTAATGTATATGAATGTTTAACGTTAGAGGAAATGCTTTAATTATTTAATTAAAGAATGCCTACTTTTTATCTCCGCTTTTGAAAATAATGAATTTTCATTGAATAATACCACCTACTATGATAAAAATGATTAATAATTAACAGACGAAAGACACTTACATGTCGGCTCTCAACAAATAAATGACACTTGGCAACATTGATGGAAATAAAATAAATAGATAGGTTATGCTCTCTTATTTACGATTTACGTTGTGATCGTACAGATCTAGTATTTTGACTTCATAACTGTGTTCTTATTAATTATTTAAAAGTGAGTGTGTGTGTGTGTACTGTGTAGCTTGATGACATGTCTGTCAATTCGGTAAAGGTAGAAAGAGACAAACACTTACACATCAAGCATTTTTTCTCGAGCTTACCACAACTAACTATAGTAAGGTGTAAAAGAGATGGCTATACATACATAACCAATCCACATCTTAATTATATACAGCCATCTCTTTTACATCTTACCACAGTTAGTTGTGGTAAGCTCGCGAAAAAATGCCTAGACAATCTGGTCATATGTAGCCTCTACCAAGGGTGTTAGAATAAACTGATTGGTCATTCCTCTCAATGTGTCATCAGTGTAGAGATATTGCCGCCAATTTTAAATTCATATAACATAATAATTTTTTCTGTAGTAAAGAAGCAAATTTCGCAAAAAAGAAAAAATACGGGTGAGTTTTTTTAAAGAACTTCTCAAATATTCAATAAAAAAAAAACGTGGGAAAGGCCCATTAAAGTTAAATCTTTTGAATGGAAAATGGACTGAAGTGTCGAAAAATCATGTGTATCATTTTGAAGTGCTATTTTTTTAGTTCACTTAAAAAAAGCATTACTCAATGAAAATTGGTTTTCGAAAAATATGAAAAAGTAGTGTTCGCTTGAAATCGCCGAAAAAATGTAGTCACTATAAGATATCCGCATGTAGGCAATTAATTGCCGAAACATTGTAAATAAAAATATACTTACATCGTGTTCCGTTTCAAAAAATTGAATTGACAGTTTAGATATGTGAAAATTTAAATCATCATGGAGAAGACCCGATAGAATTGGGTTCAACTCTAAGAGTCCTGTAAATTATTACATGGTCTTGACTAACATTCAAAATGAAATGACTCAAATTTACTAAAATATGCCTTTTGCATATTTTACTATTGAGTGTTCCATTTAAACAATCCTGCTATTAGCTTACCACCACTCTGTGAAACACCCTGTAGATCTGAAAATAATTTTAGAATTTACCACTCTTCATTTTTAACAATTTTTATCTGAGATATTTTTCAAATTTCAAACTGATTCACCCTGTATATATTTATGTATGTACTTTTATGCATCGTATTGTAAATTTAACACCTTTAAACAAATAGTGCAAGTTTAATTGATTTTTTTGCGTCAAAAGTTATATGCACTTTTTGACACGCTTTCACGGATTTTCAATTTACTTGCTTAATATATCTGGTACTGGTAATCGGATTGGAATTTTAAAAATACTGGCTTATTTGAAATAAAATTCTTAAAAAATGTGGACCTGTCCGATATGTATTGGAAAAAAATAGAAAACACCAAGAATAGCTGAAAAAATCAAATTTCAATATCTTTTCTATAAGAAGAAGTAATTTTACCAAAGTTGGCAAAAATAAAACTCATTTATGGTCAAATATAATGTACCAATCCCGGACACAGTATGTCAAATAGAACGGTCAAAAATGGGGGACGAAATAAAACTTTTAATTCTTCGTCAATTAATAAGGAGGCATTGTACGTGACTTTTTTTTCAATTGTACGTTATTTTATGTATTTTTAGAGGATAGAGTTCATTTTTTCTTAATTGTCAAAAAAGTGCATTTTTACAATTTTCAAAAATGTATTTTTTTCACCCTCCTTTTTTTCACCCAATTTTCATCAAAACAAAATGATATATTAGTTTCATTACCGTCATATACCATAATTTCGCCTCATTCCTCATCAATAGAAGATTCATCCAAGGTAGAAGAAGCATTGGCACAATTATTACACTCTTCGCAAAAACGAAGAGTACATTGTATTTGATCGGCACATTTCTAAATCAGTAAATATCGCTCGTAGAGAAAAAATTTTTATATCGTTATGTTAGTGAACGAATTCTGAACAACTTTCAAAATGTCCGTCTGTCCGTCCGTCTGTCCGTCCGTCTGTCCGTCTGTCCGTCCGTCACGTTTCTTGTAAGCACGATAACTCAAGAAAGAAAAATCCGATTATATTGAAATTTGGAGAGTAACTTAGTGTTAGCTAGAGGAAGAACCCTATTGTTTTTCAACAAAATAGATTGGTAAATAAAAAAGTTATTAGTAATTTAAAATTTAAAAAAATATTTTTTACATTTTTTTATGGTTTGTAATAAATGGAAACCTTGCGAAATGTTATTTCATATCACT
The DNA here is from genome assembly GCA_936432065.2 of Rutpela maculata. Classification (NCBI taxonomy): domain Eukaryota; kingdom Metazoa; phylum Arthropoda; class Insecta; order Coleoptera; family Cerambycidae; genus Rutpela; species Rutpela maculata. The sequence goes on from OW386292.2 coordinate 20,817,926, forward strand.
ATTTTTTTTTTAATACATTTTACTAATGTGTGTTTCCCAATAATCACAATAAATTTTCTAATGGTATATATTACACTCATTAACAATTTTAGTAATAAGAAGTGGTGGTGTAGCGGCAAGCGTTTCGTCTCGCAATCCAAGGACCGTGGTTGTCTGGCTGGCTCCGAGGCAGGTTTCGCGGAGGCGCATATGTATATATGAATGTAAATAAATTTTATTTGCTTGTTTGCAATCCAAGGGTCCCGGGTTCGATCCCTCACATCGTGATTTTTTTTTCATATATTTTTTTTTCACAACAAAGTTGGTATCACAAAATTTAGAATGTCCAAAAACTAACATTATTTACAAGAAAAATGCGAAGAGTATCCTATGGAATGTGTAACAATTATATAAAAAGCTCAGTAAATCGGCGAAGAGTATAATGCTCCCTCTAGTTTCCTTTACAATAGACACATAGAATAGAACATTACATATTCAGTTTTCTACAGCTACACTAATTATTTTTACAGCCTTTCTTACATTTATAAGAAGTATCATTTAGTAAATTTTTAGGAGAAGCATTACTTTTACTCATAACATCAGGCATTAAAACCATTATCAGTTTTAAACCACCCGAGATGTAACGGATCTTTCTCAGAAACTAACAATTTTTGGAATTGGAAACAAACTCTTAAACCGTGTTTCTCTATTACCTCTTCAGTACGTGGAATTGTAGACAGTTCTATTTTCATCATGTTTATGATGATTCCATGCTAGTTGAGTCATTATAGCCAAAAGGTCAGTATCTTCACCAATTATTATAACTTGATTGTCTTCGGTTTTCAAATCAATAGCAGTTTTAACGATTGTAGTATCGTATTTTAACGTTAAAGTCATTATCTATTAACTCTTTTCGCAATCATTTTATAAAGCTATCCTTATTTTTACTATTAGCTAGAAATTTTTTTTAGCTAAGCGATGATTTGATAATGTCAGATTGAAATATCTACGCAAACATTTTTTTCTAAACAAAGAATGCGCTCGTTATTCTTAGTGCTACCTATTCTGTTCATCGGCATACCCATAAAAAAAACCGTTGCCCAAGGAATCACTACTTCCACATCTAGATTCTCTATCCAAGTCACTCACAACGAAAAAATTTTGTATGTGAAAATAATTGTTTATGGAACTTTAATAATATAATATTTGAAATCCTCTACCCCAAAAATCCATAAAACGATACCTCACATCGGTAGTGGGGTGGGGGTGGTGATAGGGGGGTGGTAGTGGGGAGTGGATGAAGTAAAAAAAAATATTTTGAGGTTTCTGGTTCCTGTACATGTACTAAATCACATTTTTTTTTTCATCCGCTTTAATAAGGAGGTGGAGGTGGTAATGGGGGTGGCTAATGCCAAAAAATTTTTTGAGACCTCAGCTTCTCTTGTATATACTAAATATCAATTTCATGGACTCTTACCTGCTTGATTTACCCATTTACCCCAAATTTACCCCAATTTACCCCCCTTCGACGGAACAAAGATGAAAATATAATCTAGTTCTAGATCTCGTTAAAGTACATATGTGTACCAAATTTCAAGTCAATATCTCAAACGGTTCCAGAGTAAACGTGGGCACAAAAAAAAGTTACAGACAGTCAGACCGACAGACAGAAATTTTTTTTTCACTCAAACTTAAAATCTCGACGTTTCATGACATTTTAAGCCTATTTGGACAATACAAATTTTTTTAAATTTTTTGTCGTTACTATACTTCCACTGGACGTGGAAGTAATAATATTACTCTAGTCTGGTTCTGATTTTTGATAGTGTCCCCTCTGTCCAAGTCATTATTCATAAAAAGCTTTGCTCATCGTGAAAAGTCATTAGCCATACTCAAACTTTCAACATAACATACAGGGTGGTTAGCAAACAAGCAAACGTGAATTTGTGTCAAGAGTAAAGTATTAGTTTTTTGAGAGGAATAAAAAAATGTTACTGAAAGAAGTTGTTTCTAATATTAATAGTAGTCCAGATATGGAATTTGAACGTCGCGTCGTATCCCAAAGTTGATATTTTTGCGAAAATTATGACTAAAATAATTTTATGAATTTAACGAAAGCACATAATTTATCGAATAAAATGATGACAAAACTATAATATGTGTTGTCCTCCTACTGCTACACATTTTTCAATATTTTTTCTAAATTTTTCATAAACTAAATGAATTGTATCCTCGTTTATGGCTATTGTTTCTGATATTTTCTCCTTTAAATTATCTTTTAAATCATGGGCATAAACTTTTTGCTTCAGGTATCCCTATAAAAAGAAATCAAGAGGGGTTATGTCTGGGGAGCGTGCAGGCCATATTATAGGACCAAACTGTCCTATCCATTTATTGTGGAAAAGCTGATCTAACCAGTTTTTTACACTAATTGCACTATGTGCAGGATAACCATCATGTTGATAATACAGTTTTCTTCTGTCCTGTAAATTTACATCATCCAGAGCAGGCATTAAAAAGTTTTCCAACATCTCTATGTAAGTGTTCTGATTTACGGTTGCGTCGAAAAAATATGGTCCAAAATTTTTTTTCATAACGTATCGCACACCAAATATTTACTTTTTTATTTCGTTGACTTTTAGTAATAATACGTAAATTTGGCTTTTCTTCCGACTAGCATCTACAATTTTGGTAACTAACAACTCCATTCGTAGTAAATGTTGCCTCGCCGGAAAATAAAATTCTTCTGTAGAAAAATCTATCTAACATAATTTGTTCCCCCATTAACAAACAAAATGCTAAACGAGGTGTCATTCCCTTCTTCATTATTTTAATCATAATTTCATATCTGGACTACTATTAACATTAGAAACAACTTCTTTCAGTAACATTTTTATATTCCTCTCAAAAAACTAATACTTTATTCTTAGCACAAATTCACGTTTCCTTATTTGCTAACCACCCTGTATGTTATTTTGAAAGTCTGAGTATGGCTAATGACTTTTCACAATAAGCAAAACTTTTTATGAAGAATGACTTTTTCTCTTAAAATTCGAAATAAGGACAAATATTTTTTTCGTAATAAGGTCATAATAGATAAGAATCAACAATAAAAATTCAGGTGGAATGTTGTAGCAGAAAAAAATTAAATTAAATCAATTCGACTGTATGAAAAGGTATACTTTTCATCAGACATGTAGCTACAAATAAAGTATTAATAACATTTTCCTGGTAAGTTTGACAAATTGACCAATGTGCGTCGCCCAATTAATTGAACCTTATTATCTAATTGATGTTGAGGTAGGTTAAAAATACGTTTGATTTCGTTATTTGTTTATTTTTACACCGGGCGACGGTGAAATATTACTTGAAGGACACCCAATTACTTTGACAATGGGATTATTCTCGAACTGTATTTACTAGTTATGGAAATCAGTCTGTCATTCTGAATCATACTATAAAATACGTTATTATCAATTAGGTACTTGCCAAGTCACTACGATAACAAAATAAATATAAAGCTTCGATCTGCAGTGTCTGGGATAAGAGTTTACTTGAATCTCGAGTGTTTACGTGATTATTTAGAATGGTTCTCTCTCTAGATCGATGGGTTGGCAAGGTGGCTATAGTCACAGGTGCCAGCTCTGGTATAGGCGCAGCCATCGCTGAACAATTGGTGGAAAATGGTCTTAAAGTAAGTAATTAATTTCCATATTATTATTTAATTAGTGAAAAATTGAATTTGCAAAGTGATGGGTGGCTGATTAATAATTTCAATGAATTTGACAAATAGTATAGTAATTAGAGGCTAACAAAATTTATCGTTAAAGCCACGATTTTTCCGGAAAAGAGAGTAAAGTGTAACATTATAACTCGAGATCCATGCGAGCGCGCGCTTGAATACTTATGACTGTGACACCGACTCACTGAATTACATGTCACTAAATCAAAATTTGTTCAATCTATATGACTGTCGGTTCATTTAAAAGAAGGAAATTGTAGCTTTCCATGCTTCTTTGTTATAAACAATACAAGCAAAGGATAGATGGGAAAAATATACTTATATATACTATCACGCCCGAACTCAATCGTCGCAATAAAAAATATAGAAAAAAATAAAAGCCTTTCAAAAAAATTCTTTTTTCATTGAGAACTGTTAAAATAGGCGAGCGGTGCACCCCTAAAAAGATGAATAAAAAAGTCGCAGAACCTCACAAAATAAGGTGCCGGATTGAAACCAATTGGAATCGATTAGTTACATTTTAGGGAACAAAAAACCTAAGTAACATTTTTTTGTCCGAGTGGCAGGTAATTTGTTATTAACAATGAAATTGCAAAGTAAAAAAACAAATGTAAAAAATCCATTTAAAAGTGCATTTTCTAAGTTAATTGGGCAAAAATAAACACTTTTTGTCTCTTGTAATGTTTTCGAAAAATGCACTGTTTTTGAGTTATAGGCGATTTAAGGTCCGAAAATGGCCAAAAGTCGACAACTTCAAAAATTCATATTTCGGCTTCTACTGAACTTTTTTTAATATTTTGGGTCGCAAAATGATCGTTAATACTTATACTTAAACATACTATTGTTTGTAATAAAGCAACTTTTCATTTTAATAGCAATTTATATATCATGACAAATTTCCGCTGTTACTTTACTATATAAACTTTTCCTTATACGTGAATTCCTTTGTATCGAAAGTAAATCTATAATGTGTTCATTTGTTTGATTTTCGCGAATTCTGCGCAAGCAGGATGAAAATGAAAAGTTGCTTTATTACAAAAAATAGTATGTTTAAGTATACGTATTAACGATTATTTTGCGAGCCAAAACATTAAAATAAGTTCAGTAGAAGCCGAGATATGAATTTTTGAAGTTGTCGACTTTTGGCCATTTTCGGACTTTTAATCGCTTATAACTCAAAAACAGTGCATTTTTCGAAAACATTACAAGAGACAGAAAGTGTTTATTTTTGCTCAGTTAACTTAGAAAATGTGTTTTCAAATGGATTTTTTACATTTTTTTTACTTTGCAATTTCATTGTTAATAACAAATTACCTGCCACTCGGACAAAAAAATGTTATTTAGGTTTTTTGTTCCCTAAAACGTAACTAATCGATTCCAATTGGTTTCAATCCGGCAACTTTATCTGGGAGGTTCTGCGACTTTTTTATTCATCTTTTTAGGGGTGCACCGCTCGCCTAAAAAGTATGTACACTTCATAAATATTATGGTTTATTAAGTTGTAGTAACGTGGATTCAAAACAAAGTACATCTCAAATCATTTTAATTTCCTTGCTTGATGATTTTCTTGATAAATATATATATTGGAGGCTGTAACTTGCCGCTGCCCAAGGAATCACTACTTCCACATCCAGATTTTCTATCCAAGTCACTCACAACGAAAAAATTTTGTATGTGGAAATAATTGTTTATAGAACTTTAATAATATAATATTTGAAATCCTCTACCCCAAAAACCCATAAAACGATACCCGACATCGGTAGTGGGGTGGGGGTGGTGATAGGGGGTGGTAGTGGGGGTGGATAAAGTAAAAAAATATTTTGAGGTTTCTGGTTCTTGTACACACACTAAATCACAATTTTTTTTCATCCCCTTTAATAATGAGGTGGGGGTGGTAATGGAGGTGGCTAATGCCAAAATTTTTTTTGAGACCTTAGCTTCTCTTGTATATACTAAATACCAATTTTATGAACTCTTACCTGCTTCATTTACTTATTTACCCCAAATTTACCCCAATTTACCCCCCAACCCTTCGATGGAACAAGATGAAAATATAATCTAGTTCTAGATCTCGTTAAAGTACATACGTGTACCAAATTTCAAGTCAATATATCAAACTGTTCCAGAGTAAACGTGGGCACAAAAATTTACAAAATTTACAGACCGACAGACAGACAGACAGAATTTTTTTTCGCTCAAACTTAAAATCGCGACGTTTCATGACATTCTAAGCCTATTTGAACAATAAAAATTTTTAAATATTTTTTATCGTTACTATACTTCCACTGGATGTAGAAGTAAAAATAAAATATCACTATTTCGGAAAAAATGTAAACTTCTCAAATGTTCGAACACAAATTCGTTTACTTGCATGCATTTTTCGAAATAAATCAGATCATGATAAGAAATTGCGATTTTCACGATCTTATCTTTATAACTATGAAAATATTGTTTTGAATATAAATTCTCGAACTTTTTCACTACATTAACAAATGAATCCATTCGATATAGCTGAAATGTGATAAATACAATACAGTAAAGGCACGACAAAATTCATGCGAGCGATTTAGCGGCTATGTGGTGTCTGTATGCGTTTATAATTATACCGTGCGTGTAATTTCCCATTAGGCATGTACATTCACGTAGCGCGAGAAATATGACAACACCGGCAGCTGTAAATTCGTCCATCGGTGGAGCATTCCAGCTCTGTTATTTCATTTCAGCCAGCTGGCACACGCGATGTTGCAATTCTACTCCCCATGCCTAGCCCGCGACTACACACACGGTATATATTCCTTCCATACTCACTATTTGTCATCCTATTCACTAAGAAAAATGTTAAAAATGCGTAGTCAGAAAGAGAAAAAAAGCTTTATTTTACTCGTTAAAACAGCTAAGAATTTTTAGACGTTCCATAGTGTGCATTTAACCGTGCGCTTGGCCGCGCAGAGTAACAAAGTTATTTCACTATTTTTTTCCCAGAAATACCGGCTTTAGTGATAAATATTATCACAACATTTTTTGTTCAGAAACACGTGATCTATCCACCTGTATTTTTTATTTTTTCCTACCCTGACTTAATTTCAAAATTTTGAAAAAATAGATGAAAAAAAATGTTTTTTTCACTTTTTTTTATGTTCTGCATCCGAGCGGAAGGTAAACTTTTCAGGATATTATTCTATACACTTTCACGAACCCATTAAAAAAAAATTATTCATTTTGCAAGTTTTTGTATTGATTGAAAAGTATCACATTTAGCGAAAATAAATAAGAAAGCTTATAAACTAAGGATGAATTTGATTTTTTTCTTTTTTTATTTATATAGGATTAATAGTTTCGGAAATATGGATGACGAAGTATTTAATTTAAATGTTAAATATCTCAGAAACTGTAAATTATGGCAATTACATCAACAATGACCAAAATAGAAGAGTATTAGTCAAATGATTTTTTGTTACTATAACATAAGTTACGATCGAAACAACCTGCGTTTTCTCATTTTTTTAGTAAAAACTTCGTCATTTTGTTTTAGCCAGTAATAAAAAAAGAATCTCAAAAACTGTTTTTCGGTAAGTAATATATAACATAACTTAAACGATACATTTTTACGACGTTTAAAGAGAAAAAAATGTATATCTTTGTGCAGTCAGTTAATTCTGAATAATAATAATGAATATCCGTATGTCCGTCTGTCCATCACGTTTGTGTAAACACAATAACTTAAGGGGGAAAAGTCCGATCGTATTCAAATTAGAATGGTCAATCTTGACCTCGGATTCGGTTTCATCACCTCAAAATATATATACAGTGTGTCTCATTTAAAATAAAGACACCCGGATATTTTCGTAATTTTTTGAAATCCAGATTTGAGCTTTGGCACAATTGTAGTCCTATATAAGACGTACATTTTGAGACTACCAACTTAAATTTAAGTAACAAATTGAGACAGCGGCAGCCCCCCCCCCCCCCTCCCCCCAAATGTGGCACATTCCCGATATTTTGCTTCGCGTTGAAGATATCGAAAAAAGTTATTAGAAAAAGTTGTTCAGAATCTAATTTTGAGCCACAGTACTAAATTTCATTACGAAATTCGCATTTTTAGTTTTGTCAATATTTTCCCGCAAAGTCCACACACGGTTACAATTTTGGTTTTCAATTTAATAGGATGCCATAAAAGCAAAAACTATGATTAAATTAAATGCCAATCTGACAAAACTTTGAGTTATAATGTAAAGTTCTAGTTGCTCGTAAAATGCGTCTTCATTTAAGGGAAAAAATCGAAATAATGAGGTTATTTGGTGATGGGGTTCGTAGTAGCAGAGAAGTAGTCACCGAATTTAACCGAAGACATCCTTTACGAGTTGATATTACTCATGGAACTGCAGCCACCATAAATGCTCGTTTCAATGAAACTGGCAGTGTTATAAAAGAATGATCAACCCCGTCGAATACATCCGCATTGGCATCCTGAAGATAAGGCAATCTTAGCTGCAAATCAAGCGAGTCTACGAAATTTAGCGTCTCAACTGAATATCGACAAGGAGAAAATTAGAAGATGTTTCATACGCCTTAAAATCAAGCCTTATAAACCAAAATTTTTACACTTTGAAAACGTGATGAAAAGAGAAGATTAGATTATTGCTACTGGTCCCAGGAAAATTTTTTAGATGACCGGAAATTTCTAAATAAAATTTTGTTTACTGATGAAGCTACATTTACCACTAATGGGTTGGTAACTTCTCAAAACTGTAGATACTGAGCCACAGAAAATCCTCATTGGGTTATTAATTGTAAAGACCATTATTCAGATAAAGTTAACGTATGGTGTGGAATTTTAGGAGACCGAATAATTGGTTCGTTTTTCTTTAATAACTCGTTAAATGGTGAGCGTTTAGTTAACTTCTTCGATACGGAATTATGGGATGCAATTGAAAATCTTCCTCTTAATGTGCGACAGGAGATGTTTCTTCAGCTAGATGGTGCGTCAATACATTATTCCATAAATGTCCGTCAGTGCTTGAACGAATATTTTCCAATTCGCTGGATAGGAAGAAGTAGTCCTTTTGAACTCTGGCCTACTAGGTCACCCGATATTACACCATTAGATTTTTATTTCTGGGGAACAGTGAAGAATAAAGTTTACAAAACAAGGCCCAGAAATAGAGACGAACTTTGTGCTAAAATAAGACGAGCCTGTCGTGAAATCAGCATTCCAGAGCTGAGAAGAGTAGCCAAACATAACCGTAAAAGAATTGAGAAATGTATTCAAATTGAAGGAGGATTAGTTGAGAAAGGCTACATCCGATAATTAGTTAAAATTTTCAGTTAAATAAATGTAATGAGTAATATTTCAAAAACTGATCGTTACTTTAAACTGTTGTTTTTTTTTTATTTATTTCAGTTACCAAAAGTTAATTGTTTGTTTTCTTTTCTCCTAAAATGTATTTTTTTGTCAAATCGACACTTGTTCAATAATTTTTTTTGCAATTCCATGGCATCCTATTAAACTGAAAACCAAAATTGTAACCGTATGTGGACTTTGCGGGAAGGTATTGAAAAAACTAAAAATGCGAATTTCGTAATGAAATTTGGTATTGGGGCTCAGAATTAGATTTTGAACAACTTTTTCTAATAACTTATTTCGATATCATCAACGCGAAGCAAAATATCGGGAGTGGGCCCCATTTGGGGAACTGCCGTTTGTTACTTAAATTTAAGCTTATACAGGCCAAAGCTCAAATCTGGATTTCAAAAAATTACGAAAATATTCGGATGTCTTCACTTTAAATGAGACACACTGTAGGTGAAGTGGTTAGCTCGTTTAAGCTTTTAATTTAATTTTAACTTCAGTTTTCGCTGATTTTACATGTTTTTGGAGGTAATATCAAAATCCTGACCGAATGGGTCAGTGATCACGGATTCGGTCTGAGCAACCCAAAATACGTATAGGTATAGTAGTCTGTTGGGTAGTGCAAAACGATTTCTTTGTTCTGTATGTCTGTGTAATTATAAATATATAATTATAGGTTGTGGGTTTCGCAAGGAGAAAAGAACGATTGGACGAACACGCGAACAAATTGGTTGGTAAAAAGGGGAAGCTGTATGCAGTTAAGGTAGACATGACCAAAGAAGAAGATATTTTGAACGGTTTTAAATGGGTTAAAGATAACGTGGGCCCTGTGCACATTCTCATCAACAATGCCGGTGGCGGAGGACAGGCACCTCTTACCGATGGAGATACTGAGGTGTATAAGAGAATTTTCCAACTAAATGTTATTGGACTAAGCATAGCGACGAGAGAAGCTATAAAAGATATGAAAGCCAACAATGTAGACGGACATATAATTCACATCAACAGTGTTTTGGGCCACCAAGTACTCCCGATTCCTGGATTAAGCGTATATCCTGCTTCGAAATTTGCAGTGACTGCTTTAGCCGAAACTTTGAGGCTGGAGCTGAACTCCTTAAAGTCAAAAATAAAAATTACGGTAATAACCTACCATAAGTTAATTTATTTAAAGTTTGAATTAAACATTGTTTTTGTTGTAGAGTGTCAGTCCTGGTCTTGTAGATACTGAACTGATTCCAGACGAGTGGAAACAGTCCGATAGGTTCAAACAAATGTATGAAGAAAAGCACATTCTTGACGCGAGTGACATTGCAGATGCCGTTACATATGTTTTATCCACTCCTCCTCATGTTCAGGTAAGCGGAGCATTCTAACAGGTGATCGAGAATGATTGACCGGAAAAAAATGTAGCTAAAGTGAGAAGTAGGTGACTTTTAGTTAATTCTTATGCGAATTAATTAAAATCGGAAAATACATTAAAGGAAAATGTACTTAAAAGGGTTATCCTTAGATTCTGCAAAAACACCCATACACATTTTGTCCTGTGTTGAGGCACAAACTTGCACCGTGTAGTTTGTAAACAAATAAGGTGGTCATTGTGTTCTTGTAGCAAGGAACTACGTCCAGCTATTTTGTTTTAAATATGAAGGACGATCAGGAATTCTGAATAAGTTTAAAGTTGAGAAGACTTCGCAACTACGCAAACGAAGAGTATATTGCCTTTGACCGGCACATTTCTAAAACCAGAAATATCGCTCGCAGACAAAAAATTTTCATATCATTGTGTTAGTGAACGAATTCTGAACAACTTTCAAAATGTGCGTCTGTCAGTCCGTCCGTCACGTTTCTTGTAAGCTCGATAACTCAAGAAAGAAACATCCGATTGTACTGAAATTTGAACAGTAAGTTATTGTTAGCTAGCGGAAGAACCCTATTGTTTTTTAACAAAATCGATCAGTAAATAAAAATGTTATTAATGATTTAAATTTGAGAATTTTTTTTTTGATTTATGTTTTTGTAAAAATTTACATTTTTTACGTGTTAGGTAGTTCTTACGCTTTTGACTCGGAATCCAGGTTCGAAACCCACATGGAGCATGGTATAGTTTTTTTTTATTTTTACTTTATTTTACACTGAGTCTTTCACTAAGTTCGTACTATAAAATTTAAAATGTCTAAAACACCCGGTATATGTGTTATTTCATATTAAGACCACAATTTCAATTTTCACATAACTGCTCGCTCGTATGAATGAAACAATAATTACAAAAATAAGTTCTCTATGAGACCACAATTTTTAAGAACATATTTTTTTATTTTCAGATCCAGGAACTTACCATAAGACCAGTTAATGAAAGCATCTAGAGACCTACTGATTACTTTTTTAGTATAGTGCTATGTTATTTAAATTTAAATAAATACACAAAAAAATTGATCATATGCATTTTTTTTATTTTTTCTAATAGGCAAGAGATCGACTGCTTTATATCTATAATTACAAATATCTCTCTATATATAAATATTCTGAGATCACCTTTACTAGACTTGCTTCAAATTTGTGTTAGAAAAAAATATACCTGTAAGCAATTCCAATAACTAAATTAAAAATTTAATTTTTTGTAATAAAAAAAAAGAATAAAAATATGTAGGGTAATAATTACTTGTCCATTCAGTCCCTTTATCACTTTGTTTACTTCTTGATCCGTTCTCACTAATCGAACTGACCATATGAACTGTACTAAACTCTCCCCTAACTGGGCTTCTCCGCTCCTTTATATACCCAAAGATGACAGCTCCAGAATGTTTTCTCATCCTTCTGTAATCTTCTAGAAAGCTCTTTGCAATTCCCAGATTCTAACACCGCGCGCCATCTCTGGACCGATTGCCAAACTAACTAGCTTAGTGTCTGTTACTTATACAACTTGTAGGAAGCTCACATAGATGTCTCTGGAGGTAGAATTACAATATTTATTTGGAATTTGTCGTTGCAATTCCCAGATTCTAACACCGCGCGCCATCTCTGGACCGATTGCCAAACTAACTAACTAGCTTAGTTTCTGTTACTTATAGAACTTGTAGTAAGCTCACATAGATGTCTCTGGGGGTAGAACTACAATATTTATTTGGAAATTGTCGTTTTTAAACAGTTCATATGTTTTGTTTTTAAGGTTGTAATAAAAATAACGGAAAGCTTTTTGTTCACTCCATGTTGGATTTCAAATGTAGTTTGATTTTCCTGAATGTCAGAAACGAAATTATCAATTGCACCGACATTTAAAATCAAAAAGGTGTATTGTTAGTCGAATGAATCAAATCAACCCGTTTTTGTTGTTTTGGTGGGATTTTTTTATTCTATTCTGGGTTTAAATATCGTAGATATCTGCTTTTATTTTGGAGACACCGATTAAAAGCAAAAGTGACAAATTGAATTAAATGCAACACCCTGTATAGTATCACTGATTTAGATAAGGGTAATCAAGTAGCGTTAAATTATGTGCCCACTAAATAAGTTAATGATTAGGCTGTTGCCAACTCATTACGATAAGAAAATAAATAAATATAAATTTTTGGTCTACTAGAACCGCAGTGGATAAGGTGATTCGTTTAGAATGGTGCTCTCTATGGATCGATGGGTTGGCAAGGTGGCTATAGTGACAGGTGCCAGCTCAGGAATTGGCGCTGCTATCGCTGAGCAACTGGTCGAACAAGGTCTTAAAGTGAGTGAATTAACTGCCTTATTATTTAAAGAGTGAAAAATGAAATTCATAAAGTGAAATCAAGATTGATCAAGGTCATACGGGGATGTGATGACTTGAACCAGGTTCAAAATGTTAAAAGCATATATAAACTCAACGATTATAATAGTTGAAATGAACACCAGGTAAGAATAAAGTACATAACAATCACAGTTAATAGAAATAAAAAGAAAATTGACATAGTCCACAAGTCTGGAGTAAACATGTAAAAGCCCATAAATCCACTTTTTACCCTTTCTGAGATAAGTATTCATCCATACCAATTTTGGGCCGCTTTTTCGGTCCAGCATATCAGATTCAAGCAAGAACTGATCAATATCCTTGAAAATGTTATATAAAAGTGATCATTATGACATCACTATGTAAATTCTGAAGTTTCGCCAATTTGTACGTTTCATTGATTCGACTACTTTTGCTTTTACGCCGGCTTTCATTAGTTTGTTACAGTCTATTTTCGCATTTAGTAATTGCCAGAATTTTAGGTACTTCGTTATGTTTTCACACATTTTATTGTGCATTTGAGCATATTGGTACCATCTCTCGGCAAGTAGATATTTAATAGAGTATAACTGGTTGCATAATAGCGCTACCCGATGTTTTACTTCGGCCACAGAAGTCAGGAACTATACAGAAGCGAAAGCAAGCCTTAAATTAATTAAATGAAATTTGAGCTCTACTAGGAATGCAAGGTGAGGTAGGTAGGTGGGTATAAATCATCGGAGAAGAAAAAAATATCGTATAGCTACTTTATAAAGAACATATAGATGACAACGTCGAGGACAACGCCTACTGTCTGGTTTACCTACTGGGATATGCAGAGATTAAGATGGAATTGAAGCTCTTTGCTTTGTTGATAGTGTTGATACTAATTAACTTAGTTTAATCTGTCATTCAATTCAAGAATCTTTACTAAGCTAATATATGTTGACAAATCAGACAACCATATCTTGCCTTATATACTTTTTATCTTTTTATGATGTAGCATGTATTTGTTTTATATACCTACCACAATGTTCAAAATAGCCCCTATAGTACTTTTTAAATATTGATACTAGAGAACTGGATTCTTCGAGTTAAATATATGAATATAAATTCCTCATAAATTATCCAGAAAAATTGATATTCTTTAGGAAATAACAGGAGGAGACATCAACTTTTATTTTTAAGTAGAATACCTCTGAACATTTTTCGAAAGTTAGATAGTTTTATATTTTAAATATAACCATTTTTTACAAAAAAAATTTCATTCAAAATATAAAACTACTCGGCTCTCTAAATAAGGTATCCCACTTGGTGTCATGCAACTTCGGTAATTTTCTAAAGAAATATATTTTTCTGCATAACTTATAAGGAACTTTATTCATATATCTAACTTTAAAAATCCAATTGTGTAGTATCAATATTTAAAAAGTGCTGGGATATGCTACTTTGAACATACGGTAGGTAGATAAAATAAATACATGCTACATCATAGAGAGATAAAAAGTATATATATTAGTTACGTAGCGTAAGGTCATTATCAAGTGGCTGAATATACATATACGCTACGTCATAAAGAGGTAAAATTATTACCTATGCTTTACATAGCATGTCATTATTAAGTGGTTGAATATTCATATACGCTACGTCATATGTTCCGTAATTCGTTTGGATTGGGGCTGATTAATGTCCTCGAAGGGAGGTAAATACGCCCATACCCCTTGATGAAATTTCAACTGAGGTACTCATTCGAAGCGAAATTTGCTCTTTAATTTTGATAATAGACGACTTTTCGATTGGATGAATTTTTTTTTAAGTTATAGGCCACAAACTGAAAAAAGTGCCAAAAATTCGTGGTTTTTTCGTCCACACAAAAATTTGCCAAGGGTTTGGAGGTCTAAAACTTGGATTCTACATACTCTCTACAATAGATAAAAAAAAATCTACTACCTCGTTTAAAGTAACTATAAAGGACCCCGTTATTGAACTAAAAGTTGTTTCTGACAAAGTTATTTGTAATTTGGTGTTTTTAAATTTAATTTTATAGCAATAATTAACCGAAATACTAGAGGTTTTACCTTCTAGCCTAGGAAATAGCGTGCAAATTCGACGACGAATGGTTACCGTCTGCCAGTCGGTAATCGAAGAGACCATATGTGGCGATCAGTTCACTTACTGAGTAAATATAAGTTTCACCAAGTCTCAAGTAACCAGGGAAAGAAAGAAAAAACAAAATAATAACAATTTTATATATCAACATAATAACATGTATTTTTATAAAATGTTAATTTAAACCATTTCCTCCTCGAATATATATTTATATATAACAAAATGAATTTTAAATAATTATAGATATATTATTATTAACGTCATATCTATAAATTGATATCTGCAATATTAAAAACGAAAGGAAATAACCTACGTAAGTTTAAATCAATTTTCAAAAATTTCTTTCCGAAGGTATTTATAATAGAGCCATTAGCAGCTGTCAGTACATAGGAGTTCCTTTTAGTATCTGTTAACAGATTCCCAGTTACTATTGATAAATCAGCGCCTGTATCAATGAGAAATTCTAAGTTATTAGCATTATCAAATATAAAGAGTCGACGTTTAGTATCTGAAATATTAATGTCAGTTGTCAAAATATCATTGACTTTTAGTCACCTTTGATTATCGGTTTTGACATCTTTGGCGAAAGTGCATCAATCTCCGAGACATTTAAATACTTTACGACCATAAAGTTGATGATAATAGCAAACTTTGGCATCAGAAGGATTATATCTAACGCTGGTACCACTTCGACTATTAGAACATAGCCTTGAGCCTCTGCGATTTTTTGAGTTGAGCCGACTTCTACAATTATCGCAAAAGGTGCTAGAAACTGTAGGAGCAGCGGAAGTTATTGAAGAAACTTTAGATTCAATAGCATGTTTAATTGAGATGTAAAGATTTCTTGTTTGTGTAACACCTGATTTAACGTATCTTGAAATGTTGCGATCAAATTTGACGTAGAAACTGTGGGATCAACGCTACAAATTGAATTAGAGGTAAGGGAAGTCATAGAATTTCGACACGACTCCCATATACGATCGGCGATGTCAATTAACTCCTTAATTTCGGTTTTCCCGGATGCAGTGATTGCGATGAAAATGGTTTTAGGCAATCGCCGCTTCCATAATTTGACCAGGAGCTCCTGGCTCACCACATGGGAACCTCCGACTGTTGATAGCATCGACCGGTAAAAATCTGATGGTTTCAGGTCCCCCATCTGGGAACCAGAGAGTAGGTTCTCTAACCGCTTTTCCTCGCTTGAAGTCAAACGAGAAATTAGAATATTTTTCAAGTTATCATATAGATCTCTTTCCGGATGATTTGTGACAACGTCATACACCGTCGTAATAATTTCCGGGGGAAAACTGGCAATGACAATCGTATTTTTTTCGATCGCTAACGATCCTGTAAATAGAAAATTGCGATTCAATTTGAGTAAACCATATTTCTGGTTTGGATACCCAAAAGTGTGGCAGTTTAATGGTCGTGACGTAATTACCATGAGATGTCCCAGCACCTGATGAAATTGGTATGTCATCCAATAAAATATTTTCTGTAGGAGGTGCCATTGAAATGACTGACTGATTCCTTTAAATAACGGAGAATAATGACAAATGGCAAAACAATTCACTTACCAAATAAATAAAGTTTTGGGAGCAATCTTCCTGATGAGTCGTCCAAATATATTTTCTTGGGAGTTGAAGAAATAGATTCCAATAAAATATTGTGTTGATTCAGGCTAATACTTCTAAGCACATGACCATATATTAAGGGATATGATATTTCCAAAAATCAATTTATAGCATGTGGTATCCTATTCTACGCTTCTTAGGATGTTCGAATCAGGGATATTTATAAATATATATTATTCTAAATTATACATTCCAGAGTTATGAGTGAAGGTGTTCGAGGTAAGGTAATTTAAATTTTCCGGTTTAGTCCTTCCGTCGGGATAATCAATTTATTGGAAATGTTGGGATTATCAATTTGCAGGAATCACTGGGGAATATCAATTTATATACCGTTAATTTATAGATGCTCAACCAATTTATAGATATTAATTTATAGGTATTCTCTTCAGAGGTTACTAATTTATAGATGATTTTGTTTGCAGCAATTTATAGGTATTCCTTTTTGGGGATATTCTTTTTTGGGGTATTCTTTTTCAGGGTATTCTTTTTCGGGGTATTCTTTTTCGGGGTCACCAATTTATAGACATATGGATTAGTTAAATATATATCTCTAATTAAAAGTTCCAATTTATATTTAAAATGTGTATTTTCGAAGACTAAAAGGTGTTTTGGTTTAACATTTTAATAATACATGTTATTCTGTTTTTATTTAAAAATTATTATTATTTGGTTTTTCTTTCTTTCCCTGGTTACTTGAGACTTGGTGAAACTATATATTTACTCAGCAAGTGAACTGATCGCCACACCATATAAGTACAAAATTTTTTTCTCTCTGGACCTTTTTGGTATGGTGGGGGGATAGAGAGGGGGGTGGGGGTGGTGGGTATTTTTTAATCGAATGATTATCGATATCTGTCCCCATGGGTAGTTAGTATATGTACTTCACATACCCCAATTACGTTGGCAGATGAAACTTCCAGTCGGCGCGTGCGTTAACTGGAAATAGAAACTATTTTTTTTTCTATTTGAGGTTAACGCGCGCGCCGATCTTAAGTTTCGTCTGTCAGCGTATTGGGGTATGTGAAGTACATATACTAACTACCTATGCGGACAGATATCGATAATCATTCGATTAAAAAACAAATCCCCCCCACCATACCAAAAAGTTCCAGAGAGAAAAAATTTTGTACTTATATGGTCTCTTCGATTGTCGACTGGCAGACGGTAACCATTCGGTCGTCGAATTTGCACGCTATTTCCTAGACTATTCGGAATAATGTCATATGAATTAGATCTCGTTCATTTTTGGCAGCTTAATAATAAATGCATAAAAAAAGAAGTTTTTATATTATGTGAGGGCTTGCTAGTTTATAGTGGGTGGCACTTAAATAAAAAAAAAAACAAAAGCTTGGAGCTGAGAGAGAATACAACTTTTCATATAAATTGATAGATTTAAGTTACCTATAACTACTAGAAAATTTGCGATTTTAGCTTGAAAAAGTAGTGTTTCAAATAAGTTTTCGTCAAATAACTTGAAAGGTGTTACATTGAGCAAAAACATGCTGAAGAAAATGAGAAAGTTACTAAATTAAGGATGAATTTCGTTTTTTTCTAATTTTTGTAGAGTTAATGGTTTCGGAGATCTGAAAGTCTAAAGGTGGCGTTCGAACATTTATAAGAAAAAGTATTTAGTTTATATGTCAAATATCTCAGAAACTATGACACTTAAGCCAAAGACGCTAATAACCAAAATGAAAAACTATTAATTAGGCTATCAAATGATTTATTTCAAATTTTTATAGCATAAAAGCAAAGAAGTTATGACAAAAATAATGTAATTTTTCACATTTTTTTAAATAAAAACGTCGCAATTTTATTAACATAAGTAGTCAGTAATTAGAAAAATATATTCCCATATTCGTTAATATATAGCGTGACCTAGACGCTCAAATTTTTTCATCGGCTTGCAGCACTTGCTTTAGAAAAAAAATGCATTTTAAACTGTAAAGGGATTTTAGAAAAAACCTAACATTCTTGTTTCTCTGAAAATATCTCAGAAATATTATTTTAAGAGAAAATATGGTGGACATCAAAAATGAAGCTTATAAACTGAGCATTAATTTATTTTGTTTGTATATTTTTGTAGGGCTGATTGTTTCGGATATATTTAATTTTATAGATGGCATACGACCGTTTTTAGGATGAAGTATTTAGTTTGAAATGTTGAATATCTTAGAAACTGTGACACTTCCATCAAAAGTTCTAAGAAACAAAATTAAAGGTAATTAATCCATCTTTAAAATGATTTTTTGTTTGTTTCTACATCACAAAAAATAAAGAAGTTATGTCCAATTCAATGTGCGTTTTCATATTTTTGTTGACAAACTGTCGGCATTTTCTTTATAAATGTCATATTTCCCGAGAAAATAAAGAAAAATCGATTTTTTTTTAATTGAAAATACCCCTTTTTACCCCACGGATCCGTGAAACCCCTAAACTTTTTTGTTATGTGAACTTTGGCCTATTTTAAATTTAAATTTCTAACCAGTCTGCACAAATTTTGGTCGTGTTACAGTTTGTATTCCATTCGTTTCTGCGTGGCACACTTCCTTCCACATCTGCTCGCCTGATACCCAAGCTATTGATGGCCTCACTGCGACCGTTTAAGAACTTCCAAAACCTAGTAATTATTACCTGTTATTTGTTAATTATTGTTCATGGTAATTATACTCAAACCCCGAACAATTTACTTCGTTTTTATTGCCGCTTAAACGTTCCGGAGAGAACCATCAATAGCTTTCGTAAAAGGCGACCATGAGTGTCGAGGAGTTGCAGTGGAATAACGAACGGCAAGAAATATTGTTCATCGATTTTCTGTCGGGTATGAAGCGCTAGGTCTTTTCTGGGAGGCATAGAATTGAATAAAATACGAAATGATTGCAGTTTCCCTTCATTTTCAGATGTATTTCGATGCAAATAGATTTGGAGAAGCCAATTCGAGGTGGAAAGCAGTGGCAAAATAAGTGATTTTGTCCACTTCCTGTGTTACAATTCGAAAAATCCAAATTATACCATACGTTACAGTAATGACTTGCGTCTACCTCAACACAGGCTTTTGCTCTCCGCAAATAGTAGCTATATTTTGCCAGGGGCGGCCCTAGGGCGGTGAGAGCGGTGCGACCGCACCGGGCGCCATCATGGGGGGCGCCGAAAATGCAATGATAGTTCGTCTGCGCAAAAAATAAAACCCAAGCCCCTTAAATAATACCACTTAACTCTACAACTTCAATTTCCGTGAAAATATCTATATTCATTTGTGTCAGTTTTTAATTAATTTACGATGTAAATTTGACGTATGCGTGCGTTGTCTGCGCCATAGTAGTTTAAATAAACCTTTCCAAAAAAATATTGTTCCTTTTTACTGCTATGTTACTATGTTTCTCATCTATACTGACCATACTACTACTATATTAATCTTTCAGAAGTCTGAGTTATTAATAATATAAAGATGTAAAAAATGTATGTTATCTTCATGGACCAGGAGCCCGCCGACCACTAATTGGGTGTCATAGGTTTACTCCCAAAATATGTGAATTGTTGTTAATTTGGGGCAGTAGAGCACAGAAATGACCATGCAAGCCCCTTTTTGGGACAGGGGCGTACGGTAGGCCCCCAAAGATGTAAGAAATATGACTTGTAAAAGTAAAAGAAAGTCACAAATAAGTAATAGGTTTACGCATGAAGGTTGAAGGGATTTGTTAATTTACCCCCAAAAATTATGAATTCAGACTCACATTCATTTTGGGCGGTACAAGAAAGCGCCACGCTAGCGCTTCACGATAAGTGACGGCGTATCGACTGTCCCTACCGCATGTACTAGTTACCCTTGTGATTCGATGAGTATCACAAATTTATGACTGACAATCATAAATTTGGTAGTATGAATCCCCTGAGTGCGAAAATATATTCGCCATCTTTGAAAATTGGTGCGAAGATCTTGCCTTTCACGATAATTGACGGCGTATCGGCTCTTTCTACCGCATGTACTAGTTACCCTTGTAATTCTATGAGTATCATAAATTTACGACTGGCAATTAGAAACTTGGTAATTATGATCCTTTTGAAAAAATACGTGCGCTACTTTGACAAGTGGTGCAAAGGTCTTGTCTTTCACGATAATTGACGCCGTATCTTGGCTTCCTACCGCATGTACTGGTTATCCGTGTAATTCAATCAGAAACTTGTGTGCGCGCATGCGTGTTTGTGTGTGTGTGTATCACATGTACGACAGGGTAATTAAAGAGAGAATAATTAAAACTAGAAGAGAAACTAATCAGAAAAAAACAAACTTTATTTGAATGAAAATAAATAATTATAGTGGAACCAGACGCTTAGATGTTTCAACCCCCTCTAGCTGGCCCTTATACCACTTATCAAAGATGGCGCACGTATTTTCGCAATGAGGAGGTTCATACTTATCAAGTATCTGATTTCCAGTCGTAAATTTACAATATTCATCGAATTACACGGGTAACCAATATATGCGGTAGGAAGCTCCGATAATACTCCATCAATTATCGTGAAAGACAAGACCTTCGCACCATTTTTTAAAGATGGCTAATGTCTTTTTCACTCTCAAGAGGTTCATACTTACCAAGTTTATGATTGCCAGTCGTAAATTTGTGATACTCATCGAATCACAAGGGTAACTAGTACATGCGGTAGGAACAGCCAATATGCCGTCAATTATCGTGAAAGGCAAAACGTCCGCACTACTTTTCAAAGATACTTACCAGGTTCCTGATTCTTTTTATCTCTTTATCTTTTCTTTGACTTTTTTTTCAAATTTGGGCGAGCGTAGCGCTTCCTTGTACCGCCCAAAATGAATGGTAGTCTGGATTCATGATTTTTGGGAGTAAATTAAGAAATCCCTTCAACCCCCATGCGTAAACCTCTGACTTGTTTGTACCTTTTTTTTTACTTTTACAAGTCATATTTCTTCCACCTTTGGGGGCCTGTTCCAAAAAAAGCTGGTATGGTCATTTCTGTGCTCTACTGCCCCAAATTAACAATTCACATATTTTGGGACACCCAATAAGTGATTGGCTGGCTCCTGGTCTGTCAGTCTCTATGTACAACCTAATCACAAATAAGCGATTGTATATTGGGGGGGGGGGGGGGGCGCCACAATGAGATCACGCACCACCTGAAAAATTTGCTAGGGCCGCCCCTGTATTTTGCCAATGAAAATATATAACCACCTACCTAATCGCCTTAAACTTACTATAGTCGATCTCAAATAAGAATGCAGTGTACGTAAAGATAGGGAATCTGTATCCTTGTCTCTGATTGGTAAATTTACAAGCCAAGTTCACACAGGAAAAAAAAACCGCTGCCCAAGGAATCACTACTTCCACATCCAGATTCTCTATCCAAGTCACTCACAACGAAAAAACTTTGTATGTGAAAATAATTGTTTATGGAACTTTAATAATATAATATTTGAAATCCTCTACCCCAAAAACCCATAAAACGATACCCCACATCGGTAGTGGGGTGGGGGGTGGTGATAGGGGGGTGATAGTGGGGGGTGGATGAAGTAAAAAAATATTTTGAGGTTTCTGGTTCCTGTACATACACTAAATCACAATTTTTTTTCATCCCCTTTAATAAGGGGGTGGGGGTGGTAATGGGGGTGGCTAATGCCAAAAATTTTTTTGAGACCTTAGCTTCTCTTGTATATACTAAATACCAATTTTATGGACTCTTACCTGCTTGATTGACCTATTTACCCCAAATTTACCCCAATTTACCCCCCAACCCTTCGGTGGAACAAGATGAAAATATAATCTAGTTCTAGATCTCGTTAAAGTACATATGTGTACCAAATTTCAAGTCAATATCTTAAACGGTTCCAGACCGACAGACAGACCGACAGACAGACCGACAGACAGACCGACAGACAGACCGACAGACAGACCGACAGACAGACCGACAGACAGACCGACAGACAGACCGACAGACAGACCGACAGACAGACCGACAGACAGACCGACAGACAGACCGACAGACAGACCGACAGACAGACCGACAGACAGACAGAAATTTTTTTTCGCTCAAACTTAAAATCTCGATGTTTCATGACATTTTAAGCCTATTTGGACAATAAAAATTTTTAAAAAATTTTTTGTCGTTACTATACTTCCACGACGTGGAAGTAATTGGTAAATCAGAACAGATTTCTTGCCAGGTCCGGAAAATACATTATAAGTAATATTGAAATGAAATATTTTATTAAGAATATTTCTATACAGTGTTCCATAGACGTGCGAATTTGGAACATTATTTAAACAACAAATAATGACAGAGAAAACTACAAAGCCTTAAGCTTTCCTTACTGTCAAAGTTAAAAGATTTGTTTACGGTGATTAGATTTAAAACAAGTAAACTGGAAATGGCCCGTGTAAAAGGACAGAACTTTTTGGCGAGTACCATGATATTTTTGATTACTTTAAATTTGTAGCAAAAAATGTAAAATAACCTTGTTTCTAACTTCACTTCGAACCGAGTTAAAGGCCATTAATCCTTCATAAAACTCCCTATTTGCGTTTTTATAACTTTAAAACCACTTGAGATATTTTAACAAAATTTGCCACGAAGGAGTTTTAAATGATGACCTATAAAACGGTGGCAATATTTTTCTCATAAACCGATCTCTAAGTTACCTGAAAATTGACCTCAAATTTAAAATAAATTGATTTGTTAATAACACAGGCACACCAATTTTTTGGCCAGTTTTCTACAAAAAAATGGATTTTTATTGAAATCTGAATGTCAAAAATAAATTTCACTATTTTTATCGTGTTCAGCGCGTGAAAATACTACGGAAATGATATACTCGGTGGGCATGTATGTTAAAATCACTTTAAGTTTAATGTTTGGCCAGTTTTAACCTTAAAAAACCGCTGCCCAAGGAATCACTACTTCCACATCCAGATTCTCTATCGAAGTCACTCACAACGAAAAAACTTTGTATTTGGAAATAAGTTCAATAAACTTTAACAATATAATATTTGAAATCCTCTACCCAAGAACCCATAAAACGATACCCCACATGGGTAGTAATAGGGGGTGGTAGTGGGGGTGGATGAAGTAAAAAAATATTTTGAGGTTTCTGGTTCTTGTACATACACTAAATCACATTTTTTGGGGTGGAGGTGGTAATGGGGGTGGCTAATGCCAAAAATTTTTTTGACACCTTAGCTTCTCTTATATATACTAAATACCAGTTTTATGAACTTTTACCTGGTTGATTTACCCATTTACCCCAAATTTACCACAATTTACCCCCCAATCCTTGGACGGAACAAGATGAAAATATAACTTAGTTCCAGAACTCGTTAAAGTACACATGTGTACCAAATTTCAAGTCAATATCTTAAACGGTTCTAGAGTAAACGTGCGCATAAAAAAAAGTTACAGACAGACAGAAATTTTTTTCGCTCAAACTTAAAATCTCGACGTTTCATGACATTTTAAGCCTATTTGAACAATAAGAATTTTTTTAAATTGTTTTGTCGTTACTATACTTCCACTGGATGTGGAAGTAATTGCGATTATTTCCGAAATTTGCCCTTAAGTCATATATTTTGACTACGGCATCGTGTTCAGCGCCCGAAAATCCTTCGGAAATGATATGTCGGTCTCCTGGGTCTGAACTTTTTTTTTGTGTGCCTGTATAATTGAGCTATGAATGTGTAACCGTGGAAAAGACACACTGTACATAAAGAAAAGTATAACAATGTTTGTTTGTTATTTTGCTGTCCTGTGAATCGTTTGAGGTACTTCCTGATGACCTAAGAACTTGGAATTTGGCATGGAGAAAATTCCAAAATTTTCATAATTCAAAATGACGTCTCTAATTTAGCGGCCATTCTATAATATATAAAAGGCAATATCCACACCAAAATGAGGTATATATTGTCAAAACAATAAAATATACATATTATGCTACCACTCACTTTTGTTCGTGAAATTTTATTCTCTACAACTTTGTTCCTATAGTTTTTTTCACATTTCTTACCATTTTGGCAGCATCTTCATTTTAATATGTTTTACTATTGTGTCACTTCTTTTAGAGTTTAATTTTTACAAGATTTTGTATGTTTTTAGACGAACTAATGTCATTTTTGTAATGATCCTAAAGAAATTATCAAATAAATAAATAAATAAATAAATAAATAAATAAAATAGTGTAATATTTCTCTTATTTGAGTATCCTTCCAATTTCAGTCAAATGAATGCGATTTCCAACTTCCGTAGTATTTCAGATTTTAGATATCATTGTTAAACGTTCTGTCTGTCTTTCGTTATGTTGATAAAAGTCCCTTTAACAAAAAAATATCCTATGTGGAGAGCAGGTACTGTATTTATTGAAGAATTTCTGTGGTCCAAAGAAAAGTAACCTAAAAAAGTTGCACCTCATGGAAATTTCCCAGGATTAAACCTATCATGCCTTAAGTATTTTTGTGTGCTGATTCCAAATTTTCGATTTAAAAAATTTTCTACCGCTTAGATTTCGAGTAAACGTCAAAAATTGTCAAAAATACCGTATTTTGATGATAAAAACAGGGATTTACTCGAAACCACGTGGTAAAAAATTTTTTAAATTGAAAATTCGGATTCAGCATAAAAAATACTTAGCATGATAGGTTTAGTCCTTGGAACAGATTTTTTTTTGAAGACCTGTGCATAGGTCTACAAAAAAAAATGTCTCTTCCATGGACTAAACCTATCATGCTTTAAGTATTTTTGTGTGCTGAATCCAAATTTTTAATTAAAAAAATTTTCTATCGCGTAGATTTCGAGTAAATCTCGGTTTTTATCGTCAAAATACGGTTTTTTGACAATAAAAACCGGGATTTACTCGAAATCTACGCGGTGGAAAATTTTTTTAATTGAAAATTCGGATTCAGCATACAAAAATACTGAAGGCATGATAGGTTTACTTTGGAGCAGAAATGTGTTTTTTTTTTGTAGTAATTGTTCCCATGGCAACTATCTAACGGGAGATGAAAATACTGGCCCTAAATATACTATCTCTGATCAGCAGCAGTTATAGACCCCTGGACATGGAATAAACAATACGGACAGTATTGCTTCTTTAACATGCTTGTTGAATTTCAGTCATTGATTCAGATGTACTCCCAAGTACTTCACACACTTTTTAGTTGGAATTTGGTTTCCCCTGATCAGAAATTCTGATCACCCTACTTCATCACCACACTGAGATGTACTAAATATTAACATATGATTCTAGGTTGTAGCCTTTGCAAGGAGAAAAGAAAGATTGGAGGAACTTGCAAATAAACTGGTTGACAGAGAGGGGAAGCTGTATCCGGTTAAGGTAGATATAACGAAAGAAGAGGATATTTTAAACTGTTTCAAATGGGTGAAAGATAACCTAGGCCCTGTTCATATTTTTGTCAACAACGCTGGTGCTGGGGGAGGACAAACAAGTCTTTTCGGTGGAGATACTGAGGTATGGAAGAGAATTTTACACGTTAATGTGCTGGGGCTAAGCATAGCGACAAGAGAAGCCATAAAAGATATGAGGGCAAATAACGTGGACGGGCATATAATTCACATCAACAGTATTTTAGGCCACCAAATAATCGATCTTCCTTTATTAAACGTATATCCTGCTTCCAAATTTGCTGTGACAGCTTTAGCCGAAACGTTGAGGCTGGAACTAAACTCTTTAAAGTCAAAAATAAAAATTACGGTAATTATCTACATTGAATTATTTACAATTTGAATTAAAAAATATATGTTTTGTTGTAGAGCGTCAGTCCTGGACTTGTCGACACGGAAATAGTTACGGATTCGTTAAAGCAGACTGAGATATTCAAGAAAATTTATGAACAAAAACACATCCTCCACACAGATGAGATTGTAGATGCTGTTATTTATGTTTTATCTACGCCTCCTCATGTTCAGGTAAAAGGGACTGCTCAATTAATTAAAAAATGGTTGATAATAGTTTAAATCGATACGTAATGCGGTCCTAAATGGCAAAAAGAAGTTATAGTTGAGGATGAGGAAGTATTAATAGTAGAACGAAGGAGAGAGTAGAAAAGCGGTAGCCCACCCGTCGCACAGTGAGACGAAACCCCACTGTGTCACAAAAATCATTCTACAGGTCGTCAAGGCAAAGCTATCGGACACTTTTTTCTTCAAATGTTCGTTTTAAAATTCTCTATCAATCTGTCGATCGGATTTTTTATTTTTAGCTACAATTTTTTATAATTTTGACATAAAATTTAATTTTTACTAAAAAATATCGTATTTTTCAATTAAAATCAGTTTACAGGACACAAATAGGCAAAGATTTGCACAATTTTAATTTTAAATCTTTACTTTACAAATACATAACCGATCTGGATCTGCCAAAGTAGACTTTTCATTTCCTTTTTTATTCTTGACAGCTGTCAAAATCGCTGTCAAATTTAAAAATTTACCAGTTTGTCTCGTAATTTTGAAAATAATGTGAGTTTTCATAGAAGAAGAGATATGAAGTGTTTTAAAACTTTCTAGTTCCATAATTGATATTAAGATAAAGTTTTCATTTTTGGCAGCTGTCAAATTGTCTGTCAACTTAATGAAGATGCCATTTAATAATCCAAGTCTACAAAAAAAAAGGTCTGGTCCTAAGGTTGACATCTAACTTTTCTGAAGCATTTTGACGCTCTAATTTTGGACAAAACATTTTTTCTATCGTGTCAGTTTTCCTGTACCATCCCTTTCATCCCCTAAAAGGGCTAAAATTCTCATCTAACTTTTTTGAAGTATTTTGACGCGCTTAAGCCAATTTTGGACACAAAATTTTTTTCTGCCTAGTCAGTTTTCCTATACAACCCCCCTTTTACCCCCAATTTTTTTTGCGCAAAATGGATTACAGTGCTTCAAGATACTTCAAAAAAAACTTTAGACAACAAATTTTTTTTCTCTTTTTTGGGGGATAAAAGGGGTGGTAGAGGGAAACTGACATGATAGAAAAGTCCAAAATTGGTTTCAGCGTCTCAAGATAATCCAGAGAAATTAGATCAGAACCTTAGGACAAACAAGACCATTTTGCCTTCTTTGGAGGATAAAACGAGGGTGGTAGAGGAAAACTACAGAATTTTTTTCCACAAAATTGGCTTCAGCACGTTAAAATACGTCAAAGAACAGCACCGATTTTCATAAAAATTTGGATTTAGGTTCTACTTACCCTCTACTCCAAAGTTGACCCTGTACCGGGGGTTGCTTTTACCCTGGGGGCGAATGCCACCCCTTCTCGGGGGTGAAAAATGTTTCATTGAAAATAAGTCAGGGAATAGATAGATTGACTAATTCTAAGCAACTTTTGTTCTATAAAGTTTTTTCTGAAAGTCAATACTTTTCGACTTATTCGCGAGTGAAAGTGCCAATTTTTCAACCAATAAACCCACGTTTTCAGACGGTTTTTCGCGAATAACTCAAAAAGTAAGTATTTTATCGAAAAAATCATTCTTAATAAAAATGTAGCTTATAAAAAAACAAAAAGAATGGTTTATGGTGTCTGTAGTCCCAATACAAACGGAGTAATAGCTTGTTGAAGGTTGGTTCTTATTCGTCAAACGCCAAAATTGAAAGTTTCAACGTGAAGTTGCCAAAAAAAATGCCATTTTCGGGGAAACTCATGGAACCTTTTTTGAAGTGCTTAAAAAAAACCTTTATTTTTGTTTTTTATGAATAGGTGTAAGTATGCTGTGCCTAAATATAGCTATAATAATGTGTATTCATCAATGCTCCAATATACGTGTTCTGATATCTGCAAAAATATGTGATTGGTTTTTTTACCCATAACTCGCTTAGTTTTTAAGCTATCAAGTCCTTCAAAAAATCATTTTGTAGGTTTTTTCAAGAGCTATAAGCTCATGTAATTTAATTTTCTTTCAGCCCTTATTTTTGAAAGGTTTTGAGCTGAAAGGGCTTGAACAAGTTATTATTTACGAACATATGCAAACTTTAAACGGCCATATCTCACTCAAGTTTTATCCAAAAAAAAAAAATGGAAATTTTCAGAAAAGCAAAACCTACAATTTTGTACTCTACAAAATTTTGCGTATCATTAATAGTTTTTGAGTTATTTTGAAGAAAAAACAATTTTTTGCATAATTACAAAAATGTTCTTTTCACTTCAAGTTCAAATTGTTTCAAAACTAAGCACTTTAAACCGGTCAAACTTCTAGAGCATATTACAAGTACATAAATAAAGTAAGTTATAAAGCGGTAAAGATTATTTTCAATTGTGGTGGCAATTAGGGGGTTATTTTCACATTTTGTGGCGCCGAAAAAAATAGGAACCAACATTATTTTCGTCATAACTCACTTAGTTTTGATGCTAGGGACTTTTATAAAAAATAACAATAAAGGTTTTTTTCAAGCACTTTATTAGTTTCCCGAAAAATGCATTGTTTTTTGGCAACTTCACGTTGAAGCTTTCAATTTTGGCATTTGACGAATAAGAACCAACCTTCAACAAGCTATTACTCCGTTTGTATTGGGACTACAGACACCACAAACCCACCATTCTTTTTGTTTTTTTATAAGCTACATTTTTACTAAGAATGATTTTTTTCGATAAAATACTTACTTTTTGGATTATTCGCGAAAAACCGTCTGAAAACGTGGGTTTATTGGTTGAAAAATTGACACATTCACTTGCGAATAAGTCGAAAAGTATTGACTTTCAGAAAAAACTTTATAGAACAAAAGTTGCTAAGAAATAGTCAATCTATCCATTCCCGGACTTATTTTGAATGAAACATTTTTCACCCCCGAGAAGGGGTGGCATCCACCCCCAGCTTAAAAGCAGCCCCCGGTACAGGGTCAACTTTGGAGTAGAGGGTAAGTAGAACCTAAATCCAAATTTTTATGAAAATCGGTGCTGCTTGGCAAAATTATACGGGAAATAGGTCATTGACTGGACTATTAGAAAAGTTAGATGAGAACCTTAGGACAAGAACTTTTTTTGTAGACCTGTGTTATTAAATGGCATTTTCATTGACAGCTGCAAAAAGTGAAATAGTATTTTAAACAATAAATTTCGAAACCGAATATTTTCACGCAAGTGAGCTAGTTTGGTGAAACGAGCCGAAGGCGAGTTCCACAAGTCGAATGAGTTTCAAAAGATGTTTTCAAACGTGTTGTTTACAATATTTTTTCTAAGACTGCAAGGAAAACAAACAATTTCATAAGTAAACAGATCAACTATTTTTAATAAACTTCTTTAAAAGTGATGTGGTTTGAAGACTGATGTTTAGTTGTTAAATAAGTCAGTTACTATGAACCTGAATAGAGTAGCCTACTTCAAAAAATACAAATAAAAGTTGTCAGTTCTGTTTTTGACAGGACTGTGTGAAAAATACGACAGTACTGTGTTTTTTGGATTTTTGCACGTATCGTGTGAAAAAAGACAGTTTCGAGTCGTGGTTACTGTGCGTTATTTGTCGTTTTCTAAGACAATCGCAGAAAAACTTTGTTTTAATATCAATTATGGAACTAGAAAGTTTTAAAAGACTTTATATCTCTTCCTCTATGAAAAGTCACATTATTTTCAAAATTACGAAACAAACTTGTAAATGTTTAAATTTGACAGCAATTTTGACAGCTGTCAAGAATAAAAAAACAGGAAATGAAAAATCTACTTTGGCAGATCGATTATGTATTTGTAAAGATTTAAAAGTAAAATTGTGAGATTCTCTGCATATTTATGACCTGTAGACTGATTTTAATTGAAAAAATATATATTTTCTAGTAAAAATTAAATTTTAGATCAAAATTATAAAAAATTGTAGCAAAAAATAAAAAATCCGGCTCGACAGATTGATAGAGAATTTCAAACCGAATATTTGAAAAAAAAGTTTCTGATAACTTTAACTTGATGACCTGTAAAGTGATTTGGGTGGCAAAGTAAGGTTTCGTCCTACTGTACGTCGCATCGGTCACTTTTATCGGATTTTAGTGGAGCTGATCTGGCAAGGAAAAGAGGAGTTTTAATATCATCTTTTAAAAAAAAATTTTTTTGACAATTCGGTTACACGCGTGCTCTCTTATCATTTTATCAAGTTAGTTCAGCATAATCGCACGATTGGGGGAGGAATTCACATTTAAAATTCCCAAAAACACATTTTCCACGATAACTTTGTTATTATTGAAAAAAATTAAATTAAAAATTGAAGATCTCGCGAAAGCACATAATGTGGTTAAGTGATATTTTCTTTTAAAAAGGTAATGCCTCGTTGAACTTATAATACTTGTGTCTTATAAATACCAAAACAATTTTCAATTTCTTTTAGAGTGATTCGTTCTCAGCGTCTAGAGCCGCAAAGCCACGCCCCCCCCCCCCCCATCTCTTGATGCACAATCGATCGAGCATCTCACTCGGTGTAATAGCGCAACATATTTATAAACTGCAGTTTTGGCAGTTTAAGATTTGATAAAGGGTAGATTGATAAAATATTAAGATGAAAAAAAATGTACTGCCGAATATCAAAGTCCGAAGTCCCTATCCTTTTTCCTTAACCTTTTATTCCCGCAAACGCATTAAACCCCCTCCCTACTGCTTGGATTGCGATATATATATATATATATATATATATATATATATATATATATATATATTTTTTTTTGAATAAGATAAAAAAATCCTTCCTTATCATATAAAAATTTCTCCTCTCAGCCATTTCCTTCGTATTCAAAAACGCATTTGAAAATATGCAAAAGGATTTTCCCCTCCAACAAGTTTGTTTATTTGAAAAAAAATTTTAAAAATAATCTGTCAAATTTTAGAGGTAACTGAGAACAAATTCTATTTTGGTGTTTCAAAATTGCACAACCGGGAGGTTGAATGATTTTTCTTTCCCTACCTACCCCTCTTCCCTAATTGACCCACCACCCTCATACTCCGGTTTCATCAATTCTATCTATTTCACCTACCTCAAAAAAATCTCATCCCCTAACTTCTTTTTTTCGTGAAAAAAATTAAGAAATTGCTTTTTTGTATATTACTGTCACGGCAAAAAACGCGTAATTTTAAAATAATTTTTTACGAAAAGTTACTGTCCGATTTGAAAAAACTTTAACCAGATTATGCTCTTCCGCGAGATCTTCAGTTTTTAGTTTAACTTTTTCTCGTCAAGTCAAAAGTTGGTTTAATTTCAACACCGCTCCAGATCCGCTCCACTATTTGGTTGCTTTGTCGACGAGCTTTTCGACGACCCGCCTTACTTCGCTGGCGCCTCCGATATATACAGTGTGTCCCCGGATGGAGTTGACAAGAGAAAAAACATCTCTATTATTGATTTTACGATGAAAAGTCATTCCTTATAAAAAATTCTGCTTGTCGAAAAAATGAATTTACCATATAAACATTTTAGATCAGATGTACCGGGTGTTAATAAATTAAGAAAACATCAAAATGCCTCAAGAGAGAAGTACTTTTATTTATTATTTTGGTCAAAATGTTTATAAAACAAAGTTGTTTGTAATTCAAAATAAAGCCTAAATACAAATTATGAAGTCTATTTTGACTTTTATGTTTTTATTGTATTTATCTTCTTACGTTGAATTTATTAATATGAATAAGAATTCAAATTAAGAAAGAGAGTGTGCTGTCGATAATATTGAACTGACAAACGTCATTGTAACATTGTGTACAATATTACTATCTTACATCTGCATTTATTAGTGTTCTGTTGATCATTTAAAAAATGTTTACCAAACAAGAAAGAATTTATTTGATCAAATGTTATGGGATTGGAGACGTCTCTTATCGATATGCAATTAACCTTTTCCACCAAAAGTTCCCTAACACAGCGGTATCGCGCCAATCATTGCGCAAACTTGTAAAAAAATTCAATGAAACTGGATCTGTATTGGATGTCAAAAAACCCAAGAAAATGTACGATGAAGACAATGCGGCAACACTTTTGGCAATAAATTCAGTAATAGAAAACCCGAAATTATCTTTACGGAAACGCTCACAAAGATTGTAAGTAAGTAAAAGTCATTTACAGAGAATTTATATGGAAAACAATGTTCGACCGTTTAAGCCAAGGTTCAGACATACACTTGAAAATGGAGATGAAGAGATGCGATTGGATTTTTGTTTATGGGTCGGTGAGAATTACCTCGTAAATAGAAGTGTTCACAGAAAGTTTTTTTTTTACTGACGAAGCAACATTTTGTACCAATGGCCACGTTTCATCACAAAACAGTCGTTATTGGGCTTTTGAAAATCCAAACAATGTCATTCACAAATAAAGTCAACGTTATAAAAAAGTGAATGTATGGTGTGGGGTTTTTTATGATCAAATCGTTGGTCCATATTTCTTAGAAGAAAATTTAAATGTTTATTTGGACCTTTTGGAAAACTTTGTATTGCCATTTATAAACACTCTGCAACTGGAAGTAAGGCGTAACATTTTTTGGCAGCAAGACGGTTGCCCAGCTCATTCCTCAGTTTTGGTACGGCAGTGGTTGACAGATCACTTCGGAGCCAGATGGATAGGAAGATATGCTCCAATTAATTTTCCTGCAAGATCACCAGACCAATGGATTTTTCTCTGTGGGGTGTTTTAAAACAGAAAGTTTATGCAGATGACCTGCCGCGTGATCGAGAGACACTAAAAGCACGAATACAAGACGCGGTGAATGAAGTGAATGTACTCTCAACCATTCATAAAGTCTATGGTGAATTTATTAAAAGGATGGAGAAACGTGTTGAGGTTGGAGGAGGCTATGTAGAATAAACTGTTTTTCCACAATCGTTGAAGTTAATGTTATTATGTTATGTTAATGTTTGAAAAAAAATGTAAGTTGACATAAATGTAAAAGTCAAAATACCGACTTCATAATTTGTATTTAGGCTTTATTTTGGATTATAAACAACTTTGTTTTATAAACATTTTGTCCAAAATAATAAATAAAGGTACTCTTGAGGCATTTTGATGTTTTCTTAATTTATTAACACCAGGTACATCCGACCTAAGAATTTTATATGGCAAATTCATTTTTTCGACAAGCATAATTTTACTTCCACGTCCAGTGGAAGTATAGTAACGAGAAAAAATTTTTTAAAAATTTTTATTGTCCAAATAGGCTTAAAATGTCATGAAACAAGATTTTAAGTTTGAGCGAAAAAAAATTTCTGTCTGTCTGTCGGTCTGTCTGTAACTTTTTTTTGTGCGCACGTTTACTCTGGAACCGTTTGAGATACTGACTTGAAATTTGGTACACATATGTACTTTAACGAGATCTAGAACTAGATTATATTTTCATCTTGTTCCGTCGAAGGGTTGGGGTGTAAATTGAGGTAAATTTGGGGTAAATGGGTAAATCAAGCAGGTAAGAGTCCACGAAATTGGTATTTAGTATATACAAGAGAAGCTAAGGTCTCAAAAAAAAAATTTTGGCATTAGCCACCCCTATTACCACCCCCACCCCCTTATTAAAGGGGATGAAAAAAATTGTGATTTAGTGTATGTACAGGAACCAGAAACCTCAAAATATTTTTTACTCCATCCACCTACCCACTACCACCCCCCTATCACCACCCCCACCCCACCACCGATGTGGGGTATCGTTTTATGGGTTTTTGGGGTAGAAGATTTCAAATATTATATTATTAAAGTTCCATAAACAATTATTTTCACATAAAAAGTTTTTTCGTTGTGAGTGACATGGATAGAGAATCTGGATGTGGAAGTAGTGATTCCTTGGGCAGCGGTGTTTTATAAAGAATGACTTTTCGTCGTAAAATCAATAATAAAGATGTTGTCAACTTCATCCGGAGACGCACTGTATATTGCCTCAACTGTTGCGTGGAATAAACAATAAACATAATACGTAACGCTTAGTCTTCCAATTTCTTTTACTTATTCGCAAATACAAGAACGAAGTTCTGTCAAAAATATCATTCTAAAAAATGTGTAAGAATTAGGCTAATAAATATTTTCTTTTGCATCTTTCACATACCAATGAATTTCTACATTTTTTTCTTTAATGCCATTATCTGATTTCAGATCCAGGAACTGATCATACGGCCATTGAACACGAGTCTGTTTTAGGGATATGCTAAATTCTATGTTGTAACGTAAAATATGTATTTGAATAAATCATTTTTCACATGTTTGTTTCTTCTCTTATGCCTCTACAGTCCAGTTGAAATCCTGGCCTCTACGTAAATAAATACGTCAAAGAAAAATGACAATGTTGAATAACATTTTTGAGCAATGAATCAAATGGGGGAACTACTACTTAAGGAGCAGTGGCGCCGTTAGGGGGTGGGCTATGGCCCACCCTGACTCATGTTGGAAAAGCCATATATTATATATAAATCATCTCACTATTACTGGAATTACAAGCAAAATTATTGGCACACTAAATTTAAAGAGGCGGCCATTTTTCTGATCTAGCTTGAAAAAAAAAGGCATATTCTACAAAAAAAAGAAACAACTTCTCTCTTTAGTGTTTTTCTCCAGAGCGCATCCTTTCGCCGTAAAAAATTATTGAAATTAGAAAAATTCGATTTTTAAATGCAATTTCTGGCGAAAATTGGTCTCGTAGTAAATAATTGTAAAGAACAAAAGATTTATATTTTTGGCGTAGAATCGAAATCCACTATAAAAAGAGGGGTTGATTTTATAAAAAAAACATGTTACCCCGTAAAAACCCCATTAAAAGTAAAACCCCACAGTGCCATTATGTAAAGCCTACAAAACTGAAAAACTTTTGTCCCACATTCAAAAATTATTTAAGCCAGATCAGAGAAAGGCTGCAGCAACCCGGATTGCTATGACCAACTACCCACCTTCAGAGAATGACTTGATAATCCCCACCAATTTTTGATTGTCCAGCTTATGTTTTCCATTTTTGTCGGTGGGCTCTCGTACTGTTAAATAAGTATCTACTATTGGATTAGGATTGTACTTGGTACTTGTAACGAGGGTTAATCGGAACCATTTTCACATTCTTTCATGCCTAGTAATCAAGTTCCTGAAGAGGGAACAACCAATTTTTGGTTTCGATGTTACTGATATGTTAACCACAAAACTTTAGAAAAAAGTCGCTTTTCAAATTTTACAATTTAAAAAAAAATAGGAAATGTCGTTACGAATTACCCCGCATTTTGTACCTATAGTCCTGTTAACGAATGGTTTCTAGAGGGAAATGCGGAGATTACAATTTTTGACTCAAGAGCTGTGTTTGAACTATTTAGGAAATAATCATACTAAAAGTCCCCGAACGTAGGAGGTGGGGGGGATGCAGGGGGGCACGAAGAAAACGTGTCAAAAAGTGGCTATATGCAAAATTAAAGCTGACT
This sequence comes from Rutpela maculata, assembly GCA_936432065.2. Lineage (NCBI taxonomy): Eukaryota > Metazoa > Arthropoda > Insecta > Coleoptera > Cerambycidae > Rutpela > Rutpela maculata. Next base: position 20,853,824 of record OW386292.2, read on the forward strand.
AAATTTTCTACAATAATGTTTCTATTAGTTTTCTTCGTATCTGTTGTGGTTCAGTAATGAATTGTATATCTTTTGACTGTATTCTAACTTTATTATAAATTTATTATAAATTGAATAAAAATTTGAATAACCATCGTAGAAAAAATTTCTTGTACAGATATATATTTCACAGCAGACTGAACTCAAATGTCGAATAAGAAATGTCTTTGCGTCTGTGTGTGTGCGTGTATATATATGTGTGCGTGGATACCGTTTCTTGTAAACACGATAACTTCTGCTAGACTTAAAATATTTAATTACAATTTGGAACATATGGAAAACAGCATATTACAATAATCCCTCTTGAAATTGGGCCACATCTGTAATACATGGTGATAACCAGAGGCCTACAAACCCTCACTCCATAATAATCTTATTAAAAATACCATACTCCCTATTTTAGGATAACATTGATATATCATATAATTTAAATAAAATTGGTTTGCCTAACATACATCCGGTATATTGCGGTTTATAAATTTTACACGTCTTCTTATTTTTGTATGCTTAATCAAAAACCTTAGTAATATTTTGCTCTGAAATTAAAATAAAATCTATTTTACGTATGAGAGTGTAGGCCTCTGATTATTACCATGTATTACAGATATGTCCCAATTTCAATAGAGATTATTATAATATGCTGTTTTACATATGGTCCAACTTGTAATTAAATATTTGAAGCCTAACAGAAGTTATCGTGTTTACAAGAAACGGTATACACGCACACACACACTTACAGACGCAAAAACATTTTTTATTCGAAATTTGAGTTTAGTCTGCTGTATCTGTACAAGAAATTTTTTTCTACGATGGTTATTAAAATTTTTATTCAATTTATAATAAACGACCCCTCACAAATCTTACGGGAAATTGGCTGACGGTGAAATTGGCCCAAATTTTGATATGTTGTTCTACTAATCCAGTAGAACAAAAGTCTCAATGGGCACGAGTCCCAAAAACACACCCTTCTACCTGGTGAAAAGCGCTCGTATGCATTTAACAACTATATTTCTCTAAAAAAAATATTTGTATCTATCAGCGCGGTAAAAAACCTCAGTCGTAGGATCTGACTTACACCTTTTTTCACCCCTTCACAGCTGCACAGCGGTATCTTTGTTCCAAAAATATGAAACTGCTCAATTGAACACAGAACCTTAAAAGACGGTGCAAAAATCACTTTGAAGTACCCCCTAACGCTTTTCCACCCCTTCCGGGGAGTGATTCTCAATAAAGCGGCTGCACAGCGATAACACATCTCAAAAGAGGTACAGCAATGACTCTGAGCCAATCTCTAACCATTTTCCAACCTCTCCGAGGACTGAAAATCACTTTCACTGCTGCACTGTTATACTTTTACCCCCGCGAGGGTGGAAAATAGTTAGGGGCAGAGTAACTGCTACACCTTTTTTGAGATGTAGTACACATCTGAGTGGTTCCATAACTTTTTTGCCAGAAAGATACCACCGCGCAGAGGTGAAAGCCATTTTCATCCCCCGTAAGAGGTGGATAAGCGTTAGGGGGTACTTCAAAGTGATTTTTGAACCGTGTTTTAAGGTCCTGTGTTCAACTGAGCAGTTTCATATTTTTTGGAAGAAAATATACCTCTGTGCAGCCGTGAAAGCGATTTTCACCCCCCCGGAAGAGGTGAAAAGCGTTAGGGGGTACTTCAAAGTGATTTTTGTTCCACATTTTAAGGTTCTGTGTTCAACTGAGCAGTTTCATATTTTTTTGGAACAAAGATACCGCTGTGCAGCCGTGAAAGCGACCCCCCCCCCCCGGAAGGGGTGGAAAAGGGTGGAAGGGTCTAAATGTAAGTTAGCTCCTACGACTGAGGTTTTTTACCGCGCTGAAAGATACAAATATTTTTTTAGAGAAATATAGTTGAGAATTTTGATCTACTGGATTAGTAGAACTACATATCAAAATTTGGGCCAATTTCACCGTAAGCCAATTTCCAATAAGATTTGTAAGGGGGGCCCTTTATAATTTTATAATAAAGTTAGAATACAGTCAAAAGATATAAAATTCATTATTGAGCCATAACAGATACGAAAAAAATTAATAGAAACATTATTGTAGAAAATTTAGTCAGCTTTAATTTTGCATATAGCACTTTTTGATTAAGGCTAATCGAGATATGAGCAAAAAAACAAAAATCGGGACCTTCTTTGTACCCCCTCTACACACCTCCCCCCCACCTCCTACGTTCGGGAACTATTGGTATGTTTTACCTCCTAAATAATCCAAACACTGCTCTCAAGTCAAAAATTGTGATCTCGGCATTTCCCTCTAGACCTCTCATTGAACGTTCATTGACAGGTCCACTATTTTCAGAATTAAGCACGCCTGGGGTGATTCGGAACAAAATTAAAAAAAACAAAATCATCCAAAAAACCAGAGGAACACATTGAAATAAATAATATTTTATTAAGAATTGATCAATAGGGTCATTTAGTGATATGGCAGTTTCCTACTTTTTCTTCCTCATTTTAAAGTATAACAAACCAATAGCCTCAGAAAAAAATTTCAGCTCAATTGAATCAATAGCCACAGATATATTCGCATTTGAATAAAAACACGCTCAACCGGCCAACAGTCCGTAGAGTGACGTCACTTGGCGTGCGCCGATACCTATATTAGAGCAGCGATTTCGTAAGTCTATCGTGTCTTTTTTTTTGGCGTAAATCGAGGTCAAACATGTTAGGTTCCTTTGAGTATGTCACCGGGCATATGAAATATCATATTTTACGACATTTTTTTGTGGTCTCGAACTTTTTAAATCAATAAAAAGTGAAAAAAACGTATTTTTAAATAAAATTGTTTTTTTTGTTTCCACCGCCATATTTTTAAAACTATTAAAGGTACCGAAATTTGTTTTGTGTCAAATTAAAGCACACACTGTAGCGCTTTTACCAATATAAACGGTTTGGGCACAATTTGCACTTTCATTTCCCTAAAAATCAGATAAACTAAAAATATATATTTTATGTATTGAAATCTTCACCAATCGATAAACTTTTTTATTTTTGAAAATATTTACATACATGCAGCGAAGAAAATAAAGCCTAATAATCACAAAAGTTTTTGAAACAATATATTTTTTCCTAAAATGTACCGTGTGGCAACAGCGATTTTTTTTATCAGCGCTAAATGCTACATTGGGACGCAATTAATACACCTCGCATGCAGGGTTGGTCAGATTAGTCGCGTAAAAGTGGCGGTTGTCGAAAATCATTAAGTATTCATTGTTCGGATAAAAATTGTGACAATCGAAAATGTGCTTGTTTTAAGGAAGGCCTAAAATGTTGCAACGAGTGCAAATGTTGTTCCTGTAACAACATTATTAAAGATTTCGAGACAGATATGAACGAATTAGAATGCCATTAATGTAGGGCCTACATAAGCTACATACTACATATTTATCTATCCAAATAGAAAATTTATTTCAACAATAAAACTCAGTTTATGCGTACGTTTTTACTTTCATTCATTTAAACATGTCTAATAAACTTACTAATTAGGTGGGTAGTTGGTAACACTGATTGATATTTATAGATTAGGTAGGTATTTATATCTGCCTACCTGTCTTTTTATTATTAAAAGGAGACTATTTTATATTTATTGTACTATTTCTTAATATTAACAACGTATGATCAATACTACTGTACAATATATGAAATATTGAACAATAATATTGATCCCCTAGATGCTTTTGATCACTACTGGTTTTGTACCTATTGATATAAGTTAAACTACTACATTAGGGTGACCATACGTCCGGAATTTCGCTGGATTGTCCGGAATTTTGGAGTACTGTCCAGCATTGACAAGTGTCCAGCGAAAGTCCAGCATTCTGATTATATGTCCGGAATTTCGCTGGAAAGTATTATAAGTGTCCAGCATAAGTTCAGCATTTAGGTTATAGTGAAGTTACAGTATTACATTTTGTTTGTAAAATTTTTTTTTTAGAGTTCCCCCCCCGCTCATCAAATGTTTTTTTCGGATTTCCCCCCGCTCATCAAAAAATTTCGTGGAACGAAAAAAGTTTTTCCCAGATTTCTCCCCCCCCCCGCTCATCAAAAAAATTGTTGTTATTTCCAGCCCAAGCTGAAGGCCCAGATCCGCCCTTGGCAGAAGTGTCCAGCATTCACTCAACAAAAATCTGGTCACCCTATACTAGATACACCCCGACCGGGACCGTCAGATCGTTGCAGTCGACAGCCGAGCGCGCAAGAATATGACTTTGGCCCGTTAAAAAAAATCGCTGACTCAATACTATGAACGGGACATGAAAAATTTTTATCCTGAAAACTTTTTTCAACTATTGGCTTCAATTTGTACGCAGCAGGTATATACAAATTTTCATAAATAAATTTTTTTCTCGATTGTCTAAAATTACGCTACTGAAAATAACAAGTTTGAGTTTCCTATTATTTTTCCAACTTAAAAAAAAAATAAATCGGGTTCACGTGGGACGTTGTTCGAAGCGCTATTATGTCTACTTTAATCTAAAAAAAAATAGCTTGATAGCACAAATATTTTCAGAGATATAGCGGTGTAGGTCAAAAAACATATTTCATTAAAAATCTATATTTTTTTGTTTTTCCGAAATAAAAAAGTTCTCGACCACCAAAAAATGATTTCGCGTACACGATTATCTTACTAAAGAATCCCACTAAGTCTGGTTTGGTTCTACGCCGGTTTTTTTTTCTCGAAAACTAAGCGACTTTACTTCCAGATTTGACTACTAACTTGCATTCACAGCCGTGTACACTGGGCGGTTCAGTCATCTGACGTCACAACTCGACTACATGGTTATCCCGAGCGTTTTTAAGCGCGCCGACTTTAATAATTTTTTTATACATGAAGGCGACGTCAGAAAATTCAAATTTTTGGCATACTTACTATACTCACCAAGCTCTTTCAGAATATGTAATAAAATAAAAAAATGTTAAATGAGCCTATTCAAGGATTGAACGTGACAATATCTACGTATATTATCTCATTATTATTGGCACTTATAAGATAATTTAAAAAATAATAATAACAATTCAATAACACTCTGTGCAACTAAAAATAAAATGACCCACAATTTTTGGTAGTGGATAGAAATATAGGTATCATGCAGAAATAAGTAAATGCTTGAGAACAATTTCTGGCAAAAAACTGGAAATCTCCTCTACGAAGAGCCGTGAGATCTTGATTCTAGTTACTTGACATTTTTTCATATCGGGAATATCAGTTGCTGTGGAAAAAATGAAAGTATTCTGAATTTTTTTATTTGGTCTCGTGAAATTTGTTGTGGATGTAATTGCTAAGAAGCATCCGAGAAGATTGTTGTTAGCATGGTAGTTTAAAAAATATTAAACTAATTAAACTTTGCAACCAAAACCAAAAATATCATTTATTTAAATTAGTTTTCAAGTATTTATCTTATACTGCGTGTATTAGTAGTTAGATTTTTTTTGTAATATTCATATTTTTCTTGGACTACATGCAGCATAATAATATACATGTTCTCAATTAAAATACGCCTCCACATTTTATGTTTCATTGATACTAATGATACTTACGTCCCATTTAAAAAAAGTAACCCTAAAATAATGAAATAAAATAATGTTGGCCCACCTTCAGAGCACCATGCCTAATACTCTGGCGACGCCACTGCTCAGGAGTATAGTCTAAAGATTAAATTATTAGAAGAAAAAGAAAAACGCTCTCCACTGGTAGGCTGTCGAACATTCTTAATTACTTCCACATCCAGTGGAAGTATAGTAACGACAAAATTTTTTTTAAAATTTTTATTGTTCAAATAGGCTTAGAATGTCACGAAACGTCGAAATTTTAAGTTTGAGCGAAAAAAATATTTCTGTCTGTCTGTCTGTCGGTCTGTAACTTTTTTTGTGCGCACGTTTACTCTGGAACCGTTTGAGATATTGACTTGAAATTTGGTACACGTATGTACTTTAACGGGATCTAGAACTAGATTATATTTTCCGTTGAAGGGTTGGGGGGTAAATTGGGGGAAATTTAGGGAAAATAGGTAAATCAAGCAGGTAAGAGTCCATAAAATTGGTATTTAGTATATACAAGAGAAGCTAAGGTCTCAAAAAAAATTTTAGCATTAGCCACCCCCATTACCACCCCCACCCCATTATTAAAGGGGATGAAAAAAAATTGTGATTTAGTGTGTGTACAAGAACCAGAAACCTCAAAATGTTTTTTTTCTTCATCCACCCCCACTATCATCCCCTATCACCACCCCCACCCCGCTACCGATGTGGGGTATCGTTTTATAGGTTTTTGGGGTAGAGGATTTCAAATAATATATTATTAAAGTTCCATAAACTATTATTTCTACATACAAAATTTTTTCGTTGTGAGTGACTTGAACAAAAATCTAAATGTGGAAATAGTGATTCCTTGGGCAGCGGTTTTTGCTATTAGAAACAGGTCTTAGCTCTCTTACTTTGAAGATGACGGACGAATAACAACACCTCCAGGCGCGGAAACTCGGCGTCGCGCGTCGGCCGGTTAATTCAACCTTTTTATCTTATCGATATCGAAGTAGGCTAAAAATACGTTTGATTTCGTTATTTGTATACCGTGCGACGATCAAAATTAATTTGAAGCATACCAAATTACCTCGGCAAGGCTTTTCGTGAATTATAATTACCAGTTATAGAAACAAGTTTGTCACTCTGAGTCACACTATAAAATACATTATTATCAATTGAGTAGTTGCCAACTCATGACGATAACAAAATAAGTAAATAAATATAAAGCTTCAGTCTGCAGTGTCTGCGATAAGTATTTACTTGAATTTCCAGTGTTTAGGTGATTATTTAGAATGGTGCTCTCTCTGGATCGATGGGTTGGCAAGGTGGCGATAGTCACAGGTGCCAGCTCTGGTATAGGTGCTGCCATAGCTGAACAATTAGTAGAACATGGTCTTAAAGTAAGTGAATTAACGTCCGTATTATTATTTAATAAAAAATAAATAAAGAAAAATTATTACAAAATGATATTTTAATTAAGTCTGCAACTCAAACTAAGAAACTGGCTTTATAAAGTACTTACTAGCGACTTAATCTTGCCGACAATGTTATAAACAGAATCTATTATTGTACGTAGAAGGCGTAGATAAGATAATCGATCAGCAAGCTCTCATATTTGACATTGAAAATACTGTGGTATGTTTTCAAAACATTTTTATTGTAATTTTGATGAAAATTCTGAAGGATTTTAAATATACACATAGAGCGGGAGCTAGGTGACTTTTTCGGCAGCTCATCGTTTTATGAACTTTGAGATATTTTTATGGTTTAATGGATGATTCTGGAGGGGCACCTCCTGTCAGAAGCGTCACGAACACTGTTTAATAATCAGTGAAATCATGTCATCGTTACAAGGCTCATTTTTTTGTATGTACACATTTTATGTTTAGAATGAATAAAATATGATTGCCAGAAAGTATGGGCCGTCAGGAGGCGCAGCCAGAAAGGTAATAATGATACAATACATCTGAGGCACGGTACAGAGTCAAGTTAACCAAAAGTGTTAAATTCCTGTATATTTAAGAGGCTATGGTACTTTTGTTGACACAGAACTTTACGGGGAGGCTATTCTATTGTTGAAGGCGCTTATATTTACGTTTTAAAAAGGAGCCAGAACTTGTAACGATGAGTTTAGAGTTCTGAGATGAAGTATGCGAAAAAAAATACAATTTTCTTCAAAAATCCTAAACATTTTCTTTCTGGCTAGCCTTACTGACGGGAGTTTCTTTCTGGGAATTTTTTTCTGTGTTCAAAACATTTAAATAAACATGGTCAACGTTAAAAAAGTTTGTAACGATCATGTTATATATCTCCGTTTTTTTAAACTTGGACCTTTCTGGTTGCGCCCCTGATGACCCACACTTTCTGGCGATCTTGTTTTAATCATTCTAAACATAAAATGTGTACACACAAAAAAAACTGGCTTTGTAACGATGATATAATTTCACTGATTTTTATATCTTGAACCATGGCCAACTCGACGGGCTGACATATGCCAGAAGTCTATTTTGTCTTTATTTAAGTTCGATAGAATTAATCAGCGCATAGAAAATGCTTGTAATGAGTGTCCGAAAAGCCACTTAGCTCCCGCACCAACAGGACTCTATGGAAATTAAAAGAAAACTATAAATGTTTTAATTATTATTTAACTTGAAGTGGTTTTCCGGGTGTTGCCGTGGTGGTCGAATTTGACTTGACGTTTTGCTATCAAGCTGTATTCTTCTTCAGAAGGATTCTAAAGGCTGAAGTTGTTGTGTTCTGCTCCTCGTTATATAAGTGTCCTTATTATCTCTACACAAATACAAACCCGAAGTGGAAGTATTAGTCCATTTGCTGAGAATGTTTCTATGTGTCATTCATTTACCAGAGATTCACCCATTTGTTGGTAATCGTATAGTGATTGAGAAGAAATTGAGTGATGGTCTGTGCGAGTGGCCATTTTGGAAAATGGAGGCTTATTGAAAATGCACCGCAGAAGCATGATGTGTCATTTTACGTATTTTTAAGGGTGTTGAACACATTGAAGACTTTAAAAAAACATTTTAACAAAAATTGAAATATATAAAAATGTAATGGAACCATACCTATTATATCAAATAATTATTAGTGGATATTGAAATCATTTCTACTTGCACTAATAATAAGTAATATGTACAGGAATGTTACCAATGTTTATTCAGAGAATTATGAACTAAGATCCACCATGAGTCGTCATCAATTATATCAAATAATATGGAAAGTAAGATTAAAACGATGATAAATTTCATTACAGATAACGAAAACCCATTTTCTTCAAGGGAAAAAGAACTGAAAAACATTATTACGGGAGAGAGTTGAAGATGCTGTGAGAGTTACTTCAGGTCTTCACTATATAATAAATGAAGCGTACAAAACATTTAGAAAAGACAGATTTATTGATATGAAAGCTAATATTTTAGATACCATCTAGAGAACGAATTTGCCACCTATTAGTAGCATCCTCACAGAGAAAGAGCTTTTATCAACCCTGTATGTTTGTGTTAATATTTTATGATATGCAACAAGAATGAGCCAGAGGCCCATTCTGTCTCCTGCGGAGGGTGGCATATCATAAAATATTAACAAAAATATACAGGGTTGATCAAAATTTGAAGTTAGATATAAATCATAAATTTCTTAAGAAAAATTGTCATGATATGATATGCAACAAGAATGAGCCAGAGGCCCATTCTGTCTCTTGCGAAGGGTGGCACATCATAAAATATTAACAAAAATATACAGAGTTGATCAAAATTTAATTGAAGTTAAATATAAATCATAAATTTCTTAAGAAAAATTGTCATTTCTGCCGGTAACGATTACATATTACGGAACTTCTGGTACCGTTTAACCCCTACTAAATAGAGCTTTTTGAATATCCGTGTGGCCCATATCACAATATTTAAAACAAATGAGTAATTTTGAAAAATGTGATTTTAATGAGTTTACAGCACCCTGTATGGTGTATTATTGGACATATTGACGTTTTCGTATTTTTTATTTGAATTACATTGGAACAAACATAATTTTAACATATTCGCAGCCATCTAGATTGACAACTAAAATTCGAATTATTTTTCGTGCAACACTGTATAAATTGTTCAAAATAGTATAAGTGTATCCAAAATGTGATCTTCATTTCAAAAATGTAAAAACATACAGGGTGGTCCATTTATAAAAAACTATTGGGTCCATTTCCGGTGAAACCGGAAGTGATAAATATGGCGTATAGGTCTGAAAAAGTTGAAAATCTTACCTAATTTCACCATACAAAATTTCATCCCGATATCTTTAAAAACAAGGAAGTTACAGGGGTGGCCCACTATTCGTTTACACCCGGTATAGTATATATAAATTCATTGCATTTGATCGTAATGATCATATAGAAAAAGGAAAATCATTGTGTAGCCAACGAGTTCTGAATAACTTTCAACATGTACGTTTGTTTGTTTGTCCGTCATAGTTTTGTAAGCACGATCTATTGAAATTTGAATGGTAAGTTACAAAGTTAGTGTTAGCTAAAAGAAGAACCATATTGTTTAAAAAATATATAGACCAGTAAATGTACCCTAAAAAGGTTGCAACCTTTGAAAATATTAGACAGAAACTGAAATATGGTATTTGACCAGCTTTTCACCAACCAATAACATCATCGAGAGCTAAAATTAAAAACGTAGCAACTATACCTAAAATTAACTTATTCTCTGCATCCACAATTGGTGCCACAACGTTTTGTGCAATTGCAGAAAATAGAATTGAGAAGTCCATCTGGTGCAGGAGGAATCAGAGTAGTTGTTGGCTCTAATAAATAATTGTTTAAAGTCCAACCCCATTGCTGAGGGTCTAAATATTTTCCCAACCAAGTTTGAACCTGGTAATATACCCTGAATATATGTTGTTGAGTAGCTGCTGCTGTGGGTGGAAGTAAAGATAATTGCATAGGCTTATTTATTAGCAAATTTTTCAAACAGTTTTCTGTTTTGAATGCCGCCAATGCTTCCTGTAAATCTCGTCTTTTTTGTAATGTTTTAAATGCATTTATTTTTCCTTCTTGAAATAAAGCAATGGAATGTTAGAAAGCTACTACTAAAAGCCCTTACTATTATTATTATGAAGAAGTGTCCATTTCAAGGACATCCTCAGACAGAAATTATGCGGATATATGTGCATAAACGATGTTCCTCTGTATATATGTTATCTATATACAACACTCTACGTATATAATAGTGGCGTATGCACTTTGCTACGAAGTTTCTCAGACCAATATCTCGAAAACTATTTGTTCTACGTAAATTTTGTATAGAACCTTTTATATGCATATTTATCTCACGAACAAATTCTGTAATAACCAAAATTAACATAAAACCGATAATTTACGAGATATTTGAGAAAAACCAATTTTCTTGACATTTGACCTACTGTAACTATTGTCTAGTTGGCTCTATGGACTTTTGAGAAATTATTTGTGGCGCCAAAATAAAGAGAATCCCGTTGGAAAATCTTAGGTTGGATTTTTTTAGAGGTTTGGCTTTTTTTATGTATAGAGTGACTGAGTTACGTAGCAATAGCATTTTATTTTGTGCGTATCTCGTGTGCCAATCCTAAATACCAGTAAACGTAACTATGCCATTCCCACACAGATAATGTAATAAATATAACTATATAATTCTAGGTTGCGGCGTTCGCAAGGAGAAAGGAACGATTGGAGGAACATGCAAATAAATTGGCTGGCAAAAAGGGGAAACTATACCCAGTTAAGGTAGACATAACCAAAGAAGACGATATTTTAAAAGGTTTCAAGTGGGTTAAAGATAACTTGGGCCCCGTGCACATTCTCATCAACAATGCCGGTGGCGGAGGTGGCTCAAATCTTATCGATGGAGATACAGAAGTGTGGAAGAGAACTTTCCAACTTAATGTCATTGGATTGAGTATAGCGACGAGAGAAGCTATAAAAGATATGAAAGCCAACAATGTGGACGGACATATAATTCACATCAACAGTAATTTGGGGCATCAAGTACTCCCGGTTCCTGGATTAAACGTATATCCTGCTTCTAAGTTTGCAGTAACCGCTTTAGCCGAAACGCTAAGGCTGGAGCTAAACTCTTTAAAGTCAAAAATAAAAATTACGGTAATAACTTTCCTCGTCTAAATTTATTAACAATTTGCATTTAATACATTCATTTTTGTTGTAGAGTCTAAGTCCTGGTCTTACAAATACCGAATTATTTCCAGATGCGATGAAACAGTCTGAAGCATTTAAGAAAATTATTGCAGAAAAACACATTCTTGACGCTTCTGATATTGCCGATGCTGCCATCTATGTTTTATCCACGCCTCCTCATGTTCAGGTAAACATGGTGTATTTTAGATACAGAAGATTACTGATAGGAATAAAATGCAGGCAAAGAGTAAAAAATGTACCACGTAAAAATTTTTCTCCCCTTCATTTGTTTTGGTCACACAAATTCCTTGGTGCATTTTTTATACCTTCTGTCTCTATATGTTTATTATCAGGTTGTGCGTGGCGTCAACTTGAACACGATATTTTAAACGCTTTGGTCACATCAGCTCAAATAAAGCAACTGCTGCTACCCAAATATCATAAATCTGAGGGGCTAGATATATTGTCACGACCACCGGAATGGTCATAACTAGGGCCACTTGGTTTTCAGGAGAGGTTAAGTTGTCAGGGAATTAAACTCGACGGCTCAAAACAACATAACAATATTTATTGTGGCACTTGGCCCTAAAATTGCTTGGACACACACATAACAACAATTAACTCAAAGGGCCTTACCAACTCTTCATTTTCGGGGAGAGCTGTCACCTAGTTTGCACTGAACTGATATTACTTAACGCCGAAAACTTCGATACTGACTGTCGCGAGTTCAAAAACGGAATCCCCTCTTTGTTATTGTTATTTAATTTATATTAATTATTATTGCTTATTTTATAAACATTACATACAAGTTGTAAGTTTATTAATAATAATGAAGGAAGAGGACACAGGGTGTCAAAATTGTAATTTTTTCAGAGGAAAGTTTTGCTATAGTTTTGATTTTCTCACCCTCTATGTTTCTTGGGTCACTGAACATGAATTTGAAGTTTACAGGCAAAAATTTGGCCCGGAACTTTGTTTTTTTGGCACATTTTGCCCAAATTTTGGCACTTTTTTCAGTTTTTGCCCTAAATCTCAGAAAGGAAGCATTTTTTCGACAAGCCCATTCTATACAAAATTAAAGTAGACAAAATTTCCTACATTTTTCATGTATAATGTTTTTTTGGAAGACTAACCGTTCCGCCGCTAGAGCGCGCCAAAAAAGGGCCATATTCCCATATCTAGTGAAATTCACCGTTTTCGCGGAAATCGCCCTTGCTATGATACTTAACTGTTGATCGTAAATGATTTATAATGAACTCGTGTTTTGTATGGGTTGTCATGATTGCTGAATATAAAGTTCTACCAAAATTTGCGTGAGACTCCTGGTCAGCGGATTAAGTCGTAAAAATGTTGGAAGGAACACTCGAATGGAAATTGAAGTTTGTGAAAACTCTCACCAAAAACCCCCACCTTGCCGATGTTGTAAGTGTGTTCAAAAACCTTGAGGCAACTCCAGAAAGTATTGCAGCAGGAGGGGAGTGTAAGGCTACACAGGAAGGACTGAACCGTCGATAAACCGTCTGAGGGACATTAATTATAAGAGGGCGGCTTTCAAGACCTCATAAAAAATAGCTGCACTACTACCATCAGCACAGTTTTAGGGTGTATCACCAGGTGTAGCAATGGCTGGGGGTTGAGAAAAATGCCGAAGATTGGGCAACAAATTGCCTGGAACTGATCACCTCACTACAAGCCCCTGCTCCTCCCGAACTGCTGCGTCTGGTGTCATGCTGATGTGTCAAGATCTGCGCAAAAAAAATGTAGCTGCAAAAAAGCAGGCCCTGATTGCACCAATCTGTGCATCAACGTGACAATCGAGACAGATCTCACAAATACCCTTGAGGACGGACCATTGGACGTCGAAGTACAGGACGATCTGGGCTTCACCTTCTCCCCGGTTGTTGAGAACATCGAAGAAAGTGTGGACAAGGAGGATGAAGGCATGTAACATTTCCTTTCCCAAAAACGACAATCACACATTTGGAGCATAAATGAACCTGTTCGAAGTAGTTAGTATGAATGTACATATCTTCTGTTCATTACAGACCTCCCACCACCTGAAAAAATAAGGAGAATAGATGAACGGACTGAAGAGGATGTGACAGTTTCTTGAAAAACGAAGGTATGTACAACAGTGTCTTCAACAGTAAGCATGTGCAGATTACTAGTCATCTCATCTATCAATAAATCCATAAAATAACATATCCTGTTTGTTCCAGATGATTAAGGTAGTCCAATTTATGACTGCAGCGACACTCATCATTCGCAACATTTATCATTATAATGATATGAATATAATACACTGTACATAACTACTTTAGTAATAACTGCATTTCATTCGTTTGTCTCCATTTTTTCAATTACTTATTCATTATTCATGTAAGGTATACTGGGTCCGGGAATATGTTTTTTTTGGCGCGCTCTAGCGATGGAATGGTTAGTCTTACAAAAAAAAATACAGGAAATTTTGTCTACTTTAATTTTGTATGGAATAGGCTTGTCGAAAAAACGCTTCCTTTCTGAGATATAGGCCAAAAACTGAGAAAAGTGGGCAAAAAGTGCCAAAAAAACAAAGTTCCAGGCCAAACTTTTGCCTGCAAACTTCACACTTCGTGTTCAGCGACTCAAAAAACGTAGAGGGTGAGAAAATAAAAACGATAGCAAAACTTTCCTCTAAGAATCCTAATATGCCTAACCCATAATATTTAAATTTTATATAATATAATATTTGAATGGTTCCCATCCCGTAATTGATACTTCTTGTATTATTGGTTAGTGTATTTTTGAAATAAAATGAGGTAAAATAAAATATTTTTGTTTTCACGTAAATAGTCGATGAAAATAGAAACAATTTTGAAGTTTGCTGCAAATATCGATATTCTTTAATGCTGTTTCATATTTTCAGATCCAAGAACTTACCGTGAGAACAGTGCTTGAGGGTCCTGTTGTTTAGGGATATATCGATTATTATCTTTGTATTAATGTTATGCAATAGGATTTATCTCTGAATTTATAATTATTTGTATTTATTTAATATAGGTACAGAGATTGTTTTAATCATTTAGTTTTTTATTTATTCTGGAAAAAATACCAATCCCCAAGTGTATTTTAAAAAAGCTGTCACCACTACATTTTTAAATTTAAAAAATATCTGAGTAGTACGCAACTTTCTTAAGAGGCAGCAACGCTATCAAATCAGAGGAGAGTGGGCGGAAATGAGCCAATAGAGTACAGAGAGCTGTTGTGTTGGTTGTCTAGTTTTGGCGTACATACTTTCTTTTCTATTGCTCTACCTACTTACAATCACGCCTGAAAGGTCAAGAACACATCGAGACCAAGCTTCAAATGAACGAAATGAGAGCGCATCGGTTATAAATGTAATTATTTTTGCAATCATTTTTAATTATATCGAAGTCACTCCATCTACTAAAACAGCATTGTACTAAAACAATTTCCAGCAAAACGCATTTTTTAGCGAACTGGCTCATGTCATTAAACTGATCAAAAGATATTCTTGTAAGTAAATGAATACTATTGAAGAAGAACATTTTTAGCTAAAATTTGTTTATTAGCCAATGTGAAGAGAGATCTTCCTAATAAACAAGTTTTTGATAAAAATGTTCTTCAATAGAAGTGTAGTATTCATTTACTTATAAGAATATCTTTCTTTCAGTTTAATAACGCCAGCCGTTTGGCTAAAAACTGTTTTTTCCCAGTCAAGATTTTTAGTACAGTGCCCCTGCCAAAAATTCCACATAGAAACTTATAAAAAAAAATCGGCAGCTACTGGAAGCGGCTGGAACCTCCCCACCCGGTGATTCTTTGAAGCCGAAAAGAGCACTAAACAATATGAACGATCTCATTTAATTATATTTATTAAGTTGAAATATTTTTTTCATATTACAATGGGAAAAAAAGTCTTGCGTTCGGTGGGATTTGGACCTAAGAACTTGAGTGTTAAATTTATAGTCTGCACAACATTAATATTTTATTCAATGTTTTTAATACAAATATATGCTTCATCGGATCCTAGCCCGGGGCCAGCCAGACAACCACGGTGAACACCGCCGTGGCGAGTGTGAAGCTGGACGGGGTAGGTCCGGTTTGGCTTGGAGAAAAATAGAAAAGTAGCTCCTGTCTTCTGTAGGCAGGCTTAAAGACTAGGTTAAAATTATAATGTGTCCACATGGACCTAAAATTAATATGAAAATAAACACAATTCTATAAAAACGTTCGTAGGCAAGAGCACTTAATAATTTTGATTATTGATACGGGAAACAACTAAACGAAAAAACCTGTTCGTTGGTAATGGGATGGATGGCAGGGATGGCCATCTTTGGAAAAAAACATATAACTCTTGGTGGACAGCTTCCCTGCCAGATGTAGCCAGGGTAGTGTTCATGGTGGATCGTTTAAGTTTGAGTTGGTATATTTTGTTTTATCTTTTGGCCTCGACCAATTTTTCACTAAATCGGTCGGGGAAGTGATAGCTGTCAAATTTTTGGTTCCAATGTTTCTCTGGGGAATTTGGTTTTTGAAAAATGTTTTGGTTGGTACCAATGTCCTAAATTGTTTTTAGGTTATGTAGTACTATTTTTAGGTTATGTTGCCGGAAGAATTTCCGGCGGTATGCCGGAAGCAGCGGAAATAGTTTTTAAAATATGTCACTGTCACTTTTAAAGTTTTATTGGAAAAACTCACCGAAAGCGTTCCGGTGGGATTGCTTACACTTGTAGAGCTTGTAAGCGGTTCAGGATGGACTCTCACACCATCCGTGGGCTTTATAAACGTCGAAAAAACTTGTAATCTCTCGATACACCTGACACGTCAAAAATACTCAGCATACAGTCTGCACGCTTTAACACACTAGCAGAGAACTTATACCACAAATGGACCCGTAGTATTTTTTGGGAATTTTCCTTTGAGTCCATTTAATAAAATTTGACATTTTTCTGAAAATTTGACATTTTTCTGAAAATTTGACATTTTTCTGAAGTGACATTACTCCAAAAATTTGACAATTTTCAAACATTTGACGTTTTTCTGAAAGGTGACATTTCTTCGAAAATTTGACGTTTTTTCGAAAATTTGACATATTCCTGAATTTTTGACATTTTTCTGAAAAGTGACATTTCTCTGAAAATTTGACATTTTTTCGAAAATTTGACATTTTCCTGAAATGACATTACTCCGAAAATTTGACAATTTTCAAACATTTGGTATTTTTCTGAAAGGTGACATTTTTTCGAAAATTTGACGTTTTTTCGAAAATTTGACATTTTTTTGAAAATTTGACATAATTCTGAAAAGTGACATTTCCCTGAAAATTTAACATTTTTTCGAAAATTTGACATTTTTCTGAAAAGTGACATTTCTCCGAAAATTTGACATTTTTTCGAAAATTTGACATTTTTCAAACATTTGGCATTTTTCCGAAATGTGACATTTCTTCGAAAATTTGACGTTTTTTGAAAATTTGACATTTTTCTGAAAAGTGACATTTCCCTGAAAATTCAACATTTTTTCGACAATTTGACATTTTTCTGAAAAGTGACATTTCTCCGAAAATTTGACGTTTTCCTGAAAATTTGACATTTTTTAAAAATCTGACATTTTTCTGAAAAGTGACATTTCTCCGAAAATTTGATATTTCTTGGAAATTAAAAAAAAAAAAAATTTCGTGACTCGTCTTGTAGAAATATTTTTTTGATATCATCATCAGTTCGCCTGTTATAAGAATTTTATGCTTTTACGACGTCATCAGAACGTAGGTGTATTTTTAATTCACTCGTATTCCATCCATCTACAATATTTCCATCTACGTTTCAAACTTTAATTGGATGTTTCCAATAGTTAAGTCGATATCTGCACCAGTTTCTAAGAATTTTTCCTATTTGTGACGTAATGTGACGTAGGTGTATTATTAATTCACTCGTAATCCGTCCATCTACAATATTTATACCTACGTTTCAAATTTCGGTTACAAACATTAAATATGAGAATAAACGAAAACACCTTAAAATTTGAGGTTATGTTAGTTATGCGATGCACATGCTCAGGTAATTGTAGGACCGTATTGCTCGCGCCATCTATTAAAGTAAATAGAAACCATGCACTTACGAAGCCATTATTATAATAGGAAAGTGCCGGACCACCTATTTAATACACCGTGGTGTAGACGCAACTGGTACGCAAGGTCACAGAAAACGAGCCATCAAAACTGAAAGGAACCGCCAAAGACTTCGCCTCTGTGCAGTTACTGTATTCTGTGGTTCCACTATAAAATATATTTTACACAAGAAGCGTGTTATTTGGTTTTTAATTTTTTTCACGGAAACCAAAGCTAAAGAGTGCAAGTGTTATATATCGTTGAAATCGGAATTTTTACTGCTTTTCAATCGTTCGATTACAAATTGTAAGTAATCATAAAATAAACAACTTGTTGTGCCAAAACAGCAACAAACGTAATCCGATCTCAACCAAAACCTTTTCAGATCTTCTGGAGCACTAAAGAAACCCTCATGCAAAGTTTCATCCAAATCCGTTTAGTGGCTTCGCCGCTATCGTGCTAACAGACATACACACACACACACACACACACACACACACACACACACACATACAGGTCTGACCGTATTTGTGACAAACCATCCTCAAATGTATTTGTGGAAGCTTTGCTAATATGGTTGCCTGCCGATCAGGTAAAAATTCTCCTTTTCGTAGATATGTCTCATTTTTCGATACACTCCGTAGTTAAGAAGTTATAAGGTGCATATATTTCTGACGACGTTTGCCACTAATACTATGTACGTGTGTAAAATGTATTCCATAAATCTACTGTGTATCATGTACGCCACATATATATTTAATGAATGTGTGTATGAAATATCAGTAAAAATACGAATTTCCAATATTACAATTATATTTAATAAAGATATAAGTGTATCTGTTTGTCATTCACAACATTCTAGCTAACATTTAGATACATTATTTAATTAATAATCACAGATTACGTTATATATTCCTATATAAAATTTGTTACGTATTTAATAATTTGTCAATAGGTCAATCCTTTAGAAAACTTTTATGTACGGTAAGTAGATAGGCACACTTATTACAAGCTTTTGTTTAACTTGCTTTGTATGTCTGTTAGTTTGTATGTTGTTAGCTTGTATGTTAGTATGTTTAGTTCAAATCTTGCAAGTCAATTTTGAACGACTTAACGACGGTCAATTGAATTTTGCATACACATGTAGTTCTGGTAACCATACCATAATATGGTACTAAAAAGAGTATTTTTACTTCCACATCCAGTGGAAGTATAGTAAAGACAAAAAAATGTTTAAAATTTTTTATTGTTCAAATGGTTGTGAAACGTCGAGATTTTAAATTTGAGCGAAAAAAAATTCTGTCTGTCTGTTTGTCTGTTGGTCTCTGTCGGTCGTCGAACTTTTTTTTGTGAGCACGTTTACTCTGGAACCGTTTGAGATATTGACTTGAAATTTGGTACACATGAGATCTAGAACTAAATTATATTTTCATCTTGTTCCGTCGAAGGATTGGGGGGTAAATTGGTAAATTTGGGGTAAATATGTAAATCAAGCAGGTAAGAGTTCATAAAATTGGTATTTAGCATATACAAGAGAAGCTAAGGTCTCAAAAAAATTTTAGCAACCCCACCCCATTATTAAAGGGGATGAGAAAAAATTGTGATTTAGTGAAACTTCAAAATATTTTTTTACTTTATCCACCACCACTACCACCCTCTATCACCACCCCCACACCACTACCGATGTGGGGTATCGTTTTATGGGTTTTTGGGGCAGAAGATTTCAAATATTATATTATATATTGTTAAAGTTCCATAAACAATTATTTCCACACACAAAATTTTTGTGTGTGACTTGGATAGGAAATGTGGAAGTAGCGATTCCTTGGGCAGCGGCTTTTTTCTTTTAAAGTGTGGGTTTTTGCATGTACTTTACGGTGGTGTTTGGAAAAAAAAAAAAATTTAAACTTAAACCAATTTTTTGGATTTTAATTGTAATTATGGATATTGCACGTATAAACAATTTCAAATAACTACGTCATTGTTTTGTGAAACCAAAAAACGATAAGTGAATTATGAAAGTATATGAAATAATCAACGTTTAAAAAAAGAATGATGTTCTGCTTGCATCTGAATCCGTGATACGTTAGTTTTTGTTCCAAAATGATTATATTTCTCTCTCAGCTAGTTGAAAATTATCCACAACTAAAATTTTTTAAATTACATCGCATAAAGCACCATTGAGAACATAACGCACGTTCGAAAAAAAATTATCTCCCCACCTCTTAAATATTGTAACTAGGCAACTAACTTAATTAATGGTATACATCACTCCATTTTCAACATTCGAGCCTTTTTTTTTTTAATTTTTAGTCTTTTTACTTCCACGTCGAGTGTAAGTAAAGTAACGACAAAAAAAAATTTTAAAACTTTTATTGTTCAAATAAGTTTAGAATGTCATGGAACGTCGAGATTTTAAGTTTGAGTGATAAAAAAAATTCTGTCTGTCTGTCGATCTGTCTAACTTTTTTATGCGCACGTTTACTCTGGAACCGTTTAAGATATTGACTTGCAATTTGATACACATATGTATTTTAATGAGATCTGGAACGAGATTATATTATCATCTTGTTCCGTCGAAGGGTTGGGGGGTAAATTGGGGCAAATTGGGGTAAATAGGTAAATGAAGCAGGTTAGAGTTCATAAAATTGGTATTTAGTATATACAAGAGAAGCTAAGGTCTCAAAAAATTTTTGGCATTAGCCACCCCCATTACCACCGCCACTCCATGGGGGATGAGAAAAGATTATGATTTAGTGTGTGTACTGTGTACAAGAATCAAAAACCTCAAAATATTTTTTTACTTCATCCACCCTCCAATACCCCCCTATCACCACCCCCACCCCATTACCGATGTTGGCTATCGTTTCATGGGTTTTTGGGGTAGAGGATTTCAAATATTATATTATTAAAGTTCCATAAACAATTATTTCCACATATAAAATTTTTTCGTTGTGAGAGACTTGGATAGAAAATCTGGATGTGGAAGTAGTGATTCCCTGTGCAGCGGTTTTAAACTATAATTTGATCGTATAATTTATTCATTCACACACTGCATTTTTAATGGCGATCAGGTTTAAATTATAATTTTTATATCGGATAGTGTACTGACTCAGACGTTGAATTCTAAGAAATAGCGAAGGATCCAGTATTATTTTAAGTAAAAGCGACGCAATGAATATAAAATATATAAATATTAAAACGTAATACTAAGATGTAACTAAAAATTTTGAAATAAAATTAAATGTAGTTAAACGTAAAAAAAAAATTTATTATTTAAATGTACCTAATAAAACGAAAAAAACCGCTGCCCAAGGAATCACTACTTCCACATCCAGATTTTCCATCCAAATCACTCACAACGAAAAAATTTTGTATGTGGAAATAATTGTTTATGGCACTTTAATAATATAATATTTGAAATCCTCTACCCCAAAAACCCATAAAACGATACCTCACATCGGTAGTGGGGTGAGGGTTGTGATAGGGGGTGGTAGTGGGGGTGGATAAAGTAAACAAATATTTTGAGGTTTCTGACTCTTGTACACATACTAAATCACATTTTTTTTCATCCCCTTTAATAATGGGGTGGGGGTGGTAACGGGGGTGGCTAATGCCAAATTTTTTTTGAGACGTTAGCTTCTCTTGTATATACTAAATACTTTATGAAATTTTACCTGCTTGATTTACCTATTTACCCCAAATTTACCCCAATTTACCCCCCAACCGACAGAACAAGATGAAAATAAAACCTAGTTCTAGTTCTCGTTAAAGTATATATATGCACCAAATTTAAAGTCAATATCTCAAACGGTTCCAGAGTAAACGTGCGCACAAAAAAAAGTTACAGGCCGACAGACAGACAGATAGACCGACAGAAATTTTTTTTCACTCAAACTTAAAATCTCGACGTTTCATGACATTCTAAGCCTATCTGAACAATAAAAATTTTTTTGTCGTTACTATACTTCCACTGGATGTGGAAGTAAAATAAGTTATGTTGAATTAATTATTGTCTTAAAAGCTTGTTATGTGAATAGAAAAAAATACTTACCATCTCTGTCAAACTAAATTAATGCCTTTATGAACTTTTCGAGCGCAACATGCTTTTAAAACAATATATTGACCAATTATTATCTTTGTTTATAATTGTAAAAGCTGTATTTAAAGCAATTAATTCAACTTAACTTATTTTTTTCACTTTTACACCTAAATAATAATAAAAGCTTGTTTTTAGAAAGGTTTTTTTTTACATTTAATTTTTACTTCCACATCCACGTAGTGGAATGAAAGTGTAGTAACGCAAAAAAAACTCTTTTTTTATTAAAATAGGCTTGGAATGCCATGAAACGAGATTTTAAATTTGAACAAAAAGAAATTTCTGTCTGTCGGTCTGTCTGTACCTTTTTTGTGCGCACGTTTATTCTGGAACCGTTTATGATATTGAATTGAAACTTGGTACACGTATGTACTTTAACGGGATCTGGAACTAGATTATATTCTGATATAATTCATTTGAAGGGGGTAAATGGGGGTAAATAAGTGTAAATAGGTAAAGCAGGCAAGTAGGAGTCCATAAAATTGAGACTTACGGCATGTACGAGAAGCTAAGGTCTCAAAAATTTTTTTTAGCATCAACCACCACCACTATCACCCCCCACACTATTATTAAAGCGGATAAAAAAACTGTGATTTAGTGTGCATACAAGAACCATAGGCCTCAGTTTTTTTTATATTAGCCCACCTCCATCCTATTATTAAAGGGGGTAAAAATAAAAGCCATTCACTCCACAACCCCCGTTACCACTCCTACTCCGTTATTAAATGGGGTAAAAAAATAAAATTGTGATTTAGTGTGTGTACAAGAGTCAAAGGCCTCAAAAATTTTTTTTGGTATTAGTCACACCCTCTACCAATACCATCGCCACTCTGGCGCTATTATTATAGAGGGTAGAAAATAAAATTGTGTATACAAAAATTTTTTGGAGTTAGCCCCTCGTTAGCCCAACCACCGTATGACATATCGTTTTTTTATTATTTTATTATTATTATTTTTTTAATGCCTTATATATTATTAAAATTCTTTCGTTGTAAGAGACTTGGATAGGAAATCTGGATGATCTGGAAGTAGTGATTCCTTCGGCAGCGGTTTTTAATTTTTATTACTATTAATATTAGTTTTTATTCATATTCTAGTCACGTTTCTTTTTAAATTAAAATAGGTATTTCGCGCCATTTGTGCTATCTTATATACAGTATATATGGTCTTATTTTATAGTCCTGTTAAAAGTATTTTATAAAAATAGAATAATAATTTTTTGATACACTCCGTAGTTAAAAAGTGATAAGGTGGAAAAGGAAAAAGAAAAGTGGGGGTGAGAAGTGGGTGAAAAGAAACGGAAAAGGAAAAGTGATAAGTGATAAGGATAAGTGATAAGGTGATAAGGGATAAGATAAGGTAAGGATATTTATGACGACGTTTGCCATTAATACTAAAATTTGTAGGTGTGTAAAATGTATTCCATAAATCTACTGTTTATGATGTACGCCACATATATATTTAATGCATGTGTGTGTGATATATCAGTAGAAATACGAATTTCCCTTAATATAATTATATTTAATAAAAAAAATAAATGTATCTGCTTGTAGTTCATAACATTTTAGCTAAAATTTAGATATAATTTTAAATTAATAATCACAGATTACATTATACGTATCTGTAGAGAATTTGTTACATATTTGATAATTTAAAATTATGTCAATCTTTTAGAAAACTTTTATGTACGGTAAGTAGTTACGCCCATTTATTGCAAGCTTTTATTTAACTCGCTTTGTATGTATGTTAGTTAGTACGTTTGGTTCAAACCCTGCGATTCAATTTTGAACCGTAGGCCTCAATTTTTTTTTATATTAGCCACCCCCTCTACCCACCCCCATCCTATTATTAATGGGAGCAGAAAATAAAATTGGGATTTAGTGTGTATATAAGAACCAAAAGGCTTAAAATGTTTTTGGCATTAGCCATTTCCTCTACCACCTCCGTTACCACTCATACATTCATACTCCATTATTAAACGAGGTAAAAAAATAAAATTGTGATTTAGTGTGTGTACAAGAGCCAAAAGCCTCAAAGAATTTTTTTGGTATTAGCCACACCCTCTACTACCCCCATCACCACCTTCAACCTAATATTAAACAGGGTAGAAAATAAAATTTTGTATAGAAGAACCAAGGCCCTCAAAAATTTTTGGCCTTAACCACCCCCAACCACCGTGTGACATCGTTTTTTTAATATTTTATTAACATTATTATTATTTTTAATGCCTTATATATTATTAAATTTCTTTCGTTGTAAGAGACTTCGATAGGAAATCTGGATGTGGAAGTAGTGATTCCTTTGGCAGTAGTTTTTAATTTTTATTACAATTAATATTAGTTTCTATTCATATTCTAGTCACGTTTCTTTTTAAATTAAAATAAGTATTTCAAAGATGTTTCTGTCATAATTTCTTTGCCTTTTATTCTATAAAAATAGTTGAAAAAAATTATTTGAAAGACTAATTTATTAATAGTCTAAGGAGAAAAAAAATTTTCTCTACGACTTGATGGTATTCCAAAACAATGGCGACTCAATTTTCAAATTTGTTATTGTATTTTAGGCGTTGTTATAAGCATTTCTACTTGAAATTTGATATGGCGTTAATTAGTTCCACTAGAAGCACATTTTTTAAGTTATCTGGTATCGTAACAGAAAACCAGATTGTTGGTTATGAAATTGCGAAGAAAATTGGAACTGTGCCATCTTTTTCGTAAATAACAAAACAATTAAGATCGATCTTTTTTAAACAATTGACGATAACTTAAGTGATAATATATATGATTTAATGAAACTTTCGAAAAATATGATTCTAGGGAAACAAAATACCTAATTTTCAGTCAAAATGTAAATATTTTTAAACATTTCTGTTAATACTAGACCAGTGCAAAAAACCCATATTCTAAAAACAATTATGTTGTTCGGCGACTTAATGTACTTAAACAATTGCGATTTTTAGGCACTATTATAAATTTTTTAATTTTAAATTAGACATTTATTACTATTATTATTATTGTTATTTTCTTGAATTGCTTAAGGATGATTGATCGTAATTGTTTTCATTTTCCGCAACTTAACAATTTGAGCAAGAATATTTTAGTTTTGTTCACAATTTCATAACGAACAATCTGTTTTCAATATATTGCAATTTTTTGTTTAAAACCAGAGATATTTTAGAAGAACTGCGAAAAACACAGTATGACACCTTTTGAAAAAATACTGTATTGTACAATCGGCAAATAAAAATTGCCCAAAGTAGTTCATGTTTTTACGGTTAAAGAAATTAAAGAAATAAAAAGACATGTATTTCTCGAAAAAGGCAGATAGAAAATGGCATTTTCTGCAATGTATACATAAGTTTCATTGACTTTTATTACAGACTTTTTTCGGTTGGTCTTTGAATATGAATGCGGAGGAAGCAATTATGTTGCCTAATTATTTCTAGCACGACTAATAAAAATATGAAGGGGATCCAATATTTGACATCTTAACAAAAATGTATAAATATTTGAAAACAGCGCCGCTACTCGACTGTGCTATCAATATTAAAATTATGTGTTTTAAATATGGCAGAATTTTAAAAGTTGTTAATCTCAACTCAACATGTGGCAGGTCATAAAGTCATTATTAGCTCTGCAAGTGGTTTGGGCTTGGAAATGAAATGCAGGTCATTTTATCCCTCGACAACCTTTAATGAGTCTAAATCCAAAGCAATCGGATTCACAACAAAAAAGATCCTATTATATGTGAATATGATACTATAAATATATTAAATCGTACCTCTGAAATAAAAGAAATAGGTGTCAGCTTGAAAAAAAATTTTAGCTACCGAGGAGGAGGTGTTGGTCAAGTATTCGTAATATAAACATCACCACACCCCATTGGTTGTTTATTTTATTATTCACTGAAACGTAAATTGTTGACACAAAAAAATCGTACTAGTAAATTCAAAACATTAACTTTTACTACAAGCTGCCATATATTACTTAAGTTGCTACAAAATTACCTATGAAAACAAAGAAGAAGTTTTAGGTAAATATACAGGGTGTCTCACTTAAAATTCCTGGTGTCATTTCATTGATAACTAAAAGAGATATTTGAATTCTGTTGGAAGTATTCATCAAAATATATAAATGACTTCAGTTTTTAGTAAAAACGATCTCTCTACAAATTAAGATATAATAACGTTGTGATGCAAAGAAATTTTTAAGGACTTAATGGATTTCCCATAATAATACATTCAACCGTGCAAATACAAAAATTACATAATTTATATTTATTTGACATAATCTTAAACTTATCGAAAAGATATTTATTATTTTTTATTGTATTTCCATAATATCGACGTTACTTTTATAAGTTTGGTTTAATAGTTTATTACATCTTTTGGGTGAAATACTTGAAAATAAATAATTTTTGTAGATCAAAGGAAATAAGTTTAACAATAATGAGATCTGTTTTTAATGATACCAAAAACTAATCTTTCATGGAAAGCGTAGAGGAAATGGATCATGCTGTAGTTTGAGAATTCCTATCCCGAAATGAATAAGGAAGCGTCGACTAAACGGTATACAAAATCAAAAACTAGATTCTTCTGCAGAATTTTCTATCGGATTCAAATTTTGACGGTTTATATGGAATTGCAAAAATAGAACAAAAAGTATTTGCAAAAACCGCAAAAAATATGAAAATATGTATGCAATTATCTTTTTAGTTCTTACTCAATATTGCCCTTAAAAATATCAAACGTATATTTCAACAAAACGTCATTCAAACTGTTTTTTAGCTGTAGCCAGACTAAAAGTGAACGTTACATGAAGTTTTATAGTAAATATTTAGAGTTGACTTTTCTATTTAATGATTGATTTTAATTGCCTTCAAGTAAATATATCCCGTGCACTAAGATTCTTTTACATTGTACGTGTCATTAGTTAGTGCGTTTTACTAGGCTTCTTAAATTATTGTTTCAGACAGCTTCATAGAAAACATAGTTCCAATAATGATGAAAAAAGAACCAAAGCCTGAAAGTTTCAATTTACATTCATTTTGTAAGACTTACAAACTGCTGTAGTTATTATCGTTGCAGTGCAGCAAAACCGCAATGCAAACGAATTTATGTAAACAATTATGAATAATGGCACGTCATATTTTTGTGTGCTTCTTCAAAAACTTAATAAAATTTTGTTCTGAAATTATAATGAAACAGTTCGTACAATATGCAGTTAATATAAAACGCCTCTAGCGATCACTCTGTATGATGCATATGGTCCAATTTCAATCAAGTATTCTGCGATTACATCAAATAAGGATCATAATGCATTTGTAGTTTTTCTATATATTTTTTTTTTCATTTGGGCAATAATAAAAATTTAATAATATAGTTAAATTTATTTTGAGAAAAATCATAAAACATTATTTCTTATTATTTAGTCTCATGTAATGTTATTTTTCAATTTGTTCACGACATATAAAATCTTATGTCATTAGCAAACATTTTTGACTTAGTGAAAATTTCACTTTCCTTGAAACCAATGTGCTACTTAAAATTTCTTTAAGAAAAATACGTACTTATATATCTGCTTTCTATTTAAAAAATAAGTCAGTCTTCAGTTAGTCAAATCTTTCTCGTTATTATTAGACACTTTACGAGTATCTAGGTAAAATTTTATTACGGTCGCTCAGTTAAATTCTGTGAAAATAGCGCGAAAATGATAATATCTACAGTTTATTCCCAATGATTCATCTTCAGGTAGTTAGTTTCAAAATTTAGAACACGTAATGAAAATAGATTATATGCACTTTATATATTATTTTGTGTTTGCACATTTTAGCATGTTTTATCAAGTATGCTTTCTTTTCATGTTTGATTTAATAAATACGCACTTAGTTATTGCTAATTTTTTAAATTCTCTTAATATTATACAGTATGTCCACCGATTAAATTCGGAAGAAAGGAAACTTTTTATCTGCAACTTTTTTTCACGAAAAGCAAGAAATTTATACTAATTATAAGAAAATGGCTCAAATAAAAACTTTTTATTTTCATGCTCATACTAGGCTTTCAGAAACAAAAAATCATAATCCGTAAAAGTAATTATAATCTACACCAGTAGTACAACCACACCAAATTTATCCAATATCCAATTCTATCCAATATATGCTTTACTAAAAGATAAATATGAAAGATTTTGAGAAATTGAAAAAAGTGAAAACATAACAGCACCTATTAAAAATTTCACTGGAAGATTATTATACTCTTCGCAACTAGGAAAACGTTGGTGACTAAATTCTGAACGACTTTCAAAATATCCATCCGTCCATCCGTCCGTCCGTCTGTCTGTCGGTATGTCCGTCCGTCACGTTTCTTTTAAGCACGGTAACCTAAGAGTGAAAAATCCGGTTGTATTTAATATTATTTTTCTTTATATATATTTTTTGCTGTGCAAATTATGTAAGTATGGAAAACTATTATTAAGACCATAAGCAATATTCGTGATTTTTTTTCGGGCTGAGGCAATGCGATTTAATATCTTTTTGGAGTACTTAAAAATTGAATTTAGCAATTATAGAAAGTTAAAGAGCCAGAAAATTTCTTTGAATTTATCAAAGTAAAAATTATATAATTTGACAACAATCGCCAGATTATCGTAATTTTTTCTAAAATTGAATGTTTAAAGACTTAAAAAAACATACTAAATCTCATTGCCTCGGTCAAAAGAAATGACGAATATTGCTTGTGGTCTCAATAATAGTTTCCCATACATAGTTGCCCAGAAAAGTAGGATAACATAAAAAAAAAGTATTGTTAATTTTTTTGTTAAAATAAAACTTAGAAATATTTTAAAAAACGATATGATTCTTCTGAACGTATATTTTCACGTTTCGGCGAAGCGTTCATTTTTTTTTTCAACTCTAATATACCGGATACCCACGAGATCAGTTACACCACCGCATCTTTTATTTTTAAGGAATCACTACTTCCACATCCAAATTTCCCATCTAAGTCTCTTTAAACGAAAACATCTTGATACTATATTTGCACTCTAGTAAGCGAAACTAATCGCTCATAGAATTTTAATATAATATTTGAAATCGTCGATAATATGTGAAGTCGTCAAGTTAAAGCGTTCGAATGAAAATGTGCGCACAAATAAAGTTACAGACAGAAGAACAGATACAAAATTTTTTTTCTGTCAACTTTAAGTCTTGACGATTCATTACATTCTAAACTTATTTCAACAAAAAAAAAATGTGTTTTTTTACGATTACTATAATAGTAATACTTTTCGATTGACTAGTGCGGGCACTTACTAGGTATTATAATCTTAAATACGACTTTCATTTTTCCTGTGCAACCGTTGAACCGTTCGCATCATGTCTTTCTCAAAAAGAATATCCCAGCCAAAACTTTTGAACTTCATTGCACCTCAGCTTGTGAAAAGTACAATGGTGTAGATTGTACTAATTGTAAACCTGCGGAAGATTTAATAGATACTAACGGAACAAATGAAACTTTGGAAGTTGACGAAACAAATTCGTTTGATGAGTCTTTACTATAAATAAAATTATGGTTACAATATTATACTTTAAATAAAATAAGTGTTATACTTGTAACTATATAAACTTATTTCAATCCTTTGAATCAGTTCTCCCACTTTTATCATTATGAAATAAGAATAGTGAAAAACAAAAATTTTCCGGAAAACTTTTTCATTCTTAATCTAAAAATTATATTGAACCTTTAAAAATGGTATAACTATATAGGTTCCATATGTTTTTATAATAATATATATAGTTCACGCTCATTTTTTGAATTTTCATGTATTTTGTAATGTGCAAAAAATGTACATTATTTATCGTGAAAAACTGCCTGCAACTCGGAAAATTAGCAAGTTACAAAAACATTCCAAGAGACAAAAAATATTTAGAAGTCCTCAATGCATACGTCTAAATTTTTTCAAATTTTTAAGTTACTTATTTTAGCGCTACAATTTCAAAAAAAGGGTGGTTTTTCATGTTTTTCCGGAAAGACTCAGTGAAAACACACTTTACAGGAAATCTGCAAATAAAAAAAGACTTGTATTTCACCTGAATCTTTTCAGATTTTTTTTTCAACTTTTACATTTTCCCTCCCCCACTTTTAGGGATTTTGGAGTGGCCATATCTCGAAAAATATGCATTTTTAGAAGAAATTCATAAGAGTAAAAACATATTATTTTGGATCAAAAAGGTAAACATATTGTTTTATTACATTTTTGACCTAATTCTACAAGTTACGGAACCCATGTTCAACATTTTTATTAATGACATTACAAACACAACAAGGTTTCATCAAAATCCATTTATTAGCACTCAAATTAGATGTTATGGAATCCAGATATATTTTATACTTTGATATGACAGAAAAAATTACATGTATAGAGTGTTTTTAATTTTAATTTATTACTTATATTCCTTAAATTAACGGACGGAGCTATATAGTTTCCTAATATCATTTGTTAAATCCGTTAAATAGTTCAATTGAAACAATTTGTATAAAATTGCATGAAAATAAAATTATTAAAATTCAACATAAATATTTAATAGTTTAAAAACTATATATTTTGTGCATATGAGTAATATGAAAAATTTATTTATTTGATATAATCAAATATCAATTTAGTCAAAAAATCCTTATAATCACACATAATGCTAGAAATCCCGAAATTGCATAGAGAAATAAAATGATTCTTTGGACCAAAGTAAATTTTTTTAAGTGGGACCATATTGGTAACAAGGTATTATAATGCAGTACTACCATTAAGAAGGAAGATATTGATAAGCTAACTTTGCATATCTGACAGGTACAACTGAAATTACCGTCCATATGTATTTTTTAATTGAAGGGTAAGATGTAACTAAGGTGGTTTTGAAAACGGTGAAATATTTAGCTCATCAAACTGTTAGGTCGGCTTATCGATATTTTCATTGTATTACTTCCTCCACGTAATGGAGGTTTTTGACGAGTGTTGAGACTTAAAGAAAATTACATTTTTGATGATGGCCATAAAAAGTATTATTTAAATTTTTTGCAGAGATTAATGTAGAGATATTTACTAGAAATCGGTCAAAAACACACTACCGCCTCTACGTGTTCCACCTCCTACGTCCCTCAGGCCAGTAATTTACTTAAAACATGTTAACCTCCATTTGTCATTTTTTTTTTTTTGTTAAATGCTTATCACTGAGATAATAGACATTTTAGACACATAGTACCTTATATGACGATGATGAAAATTTGAAGTAGAATCTAAAACTAAAATAATATACAGGGTGTTCCATTTAAAAAATACCACTCTATCTTGTCGCTTCGTATAAAAGCATGAACAAAATTTTATGTTAGTAAAAAATAATAGTTAATTTCATTTGGAACAACTTTTACTTTAACATTTGTTACTTTAACATTTTTTTTATTTTTCCCGAAAAATGTATAAATTAATAATGAATATTTAAATATATGGCTAACAATAAGTGTCTGTTGAGCACATTATTAGTATTATATTTATTTTTAGTAAGTATCACTTTTAATTTGATCCACTCAAAAATACCCATTTGTGGCTAACTTGAATCTGTCGGAAGCAGAAACTCCTAAAAGTGCTTGCTGTAAAAAATATAACGTAGAGAGCGCTCTAGCACAGTATAATAATACACAATCCGTGCATGCCACAAATATTGTAGAAAGTACCACACGTAAAACTATGCATTTCTGGCAACTTTTCACACATTTTGCATTTTGAGAAAATAGTCGATTAACTTATTCTCTATGATAACGATTATTGTGAACCGTGACGGATAAATGGTCCCCCGAAAGATTTATAATAGATAGTCCGCTAAAATATGATGAATCACAGAGTTCTGGTGGATAAAGACTCTGGCATACGCGTGTATGTATGCCACAGTTTTGGAGTATCCCAGAAATGAGTTTGATGCACACACAGGTCTCCATAAATATGACGGCACATACACACACACACACACACACACACACACACACACACACACACACACACACACACACACACACACACACACACACACACACACACACACACACACACACACACACACACACACACACACACACACACACACACACACACACACACACACACACACACACACATACACACACACAGACATTTTTCAAAAACAACTTTTTTGGGTTCCTGGGACCTCAAAACGGAAAGATTTGATGTTATCTCAATTTTCGATTTTGGACTAATTGTAGTAACCTCCCACAATTTTATTGTGGGGAGGTTAAAAAGTGATGCGGTTTTATCGTTCCTATAAGTTATATTAGTATTATACACACAGGATTTTATCTGTTTTATTAAGTTTTAAATCGGTTATGAAACAGTAATTCCGAATGAGCTATTTGGAATTATCATGTTGCCCTTTCATGAGTACTTATATGAAATATACATCAACAAATCTACAATTTAGTGTCTGCAAATGCACCCTTGCCCTTATATCTGTAAACATATGGAATTACAGATACAACTTTAAAGAGATTCTAAACTTTTCTATAAGTAATATCATAAGAGTTCCAGTCCGTCCTTTCTCCAGTATCTATCGTATGTAACACACCATTTATCAACATGTTTTTATTGTAAATTTCAACATTGTCTTTTTATTAGTATTAATGTGGATATACATGTCAACAAATGTACCGTTTCAATTGTATATTTTACAGATGTATTTTTATTGTAAACTTCCATTTTGCTTTTTTATTAGTATTAATTTGGATATGCATGCCGACAAATGTACAGTTTAAATTGCATATTTCAAATAGAAATACTAATATTGTGGTAAACACAAAATACTGCAAAGTCCTTATTTCCTCGGGTGTTCTTGTTCTAGCCTAGAAGCAATGAATGAGTTAGCAGTGAAAGAGACTGCTTTACTTTTAATTTAACAAACACACGTCAGTTCCTTTAGATTAGATATGAATTAGCGACACGTATACAGCTCCCTCTACTGGAGCGTGGAGTTAAAGTTGCTGCTGAAATTTCTATCAGTTTCTACCAGAATGGAGCAGCAAACATTTACTTATACCACATCAATGAGAATTTATGAGAACAGTATCTAAGGTAAAACGTGCGGCTTTCCGTGGTTAAATGGCAAGTGTTTCTATAAGAAACGAGCTGCATTAGGTTAGGACAGTTTTGACTTGCAATTGAAGATTACTAATTATAATGTTTGAATAGGGATTTATGAGATCAGTTTCTATGAGTATTAATGTTTTTTTTTAGTAATATATTAAATGTGTTTTCATTTGTTTGAATGGGTAAAAGGAAAGGTCAGTTTTCAACTGCAATTACAAATACAAGTTTAATCACTTTGAATGGGGTTATATGCGATTAATTTCTAAAAGTATTTATGCTGTTTTCCGAATATAATTGTGATTAGGTTTAATCAGTAACAAATTGTTCACTACTTATTATGATATGGTCGGAAATTCCAAGTACACATTTAGTATTCCTTCAAAAGGATTGATGAGAGCAGTTTCTACGAGTATCTATTTGTTGTTCCTCTAGTAAATTATATAAGTATTTACATTTACTTATACTATCTCAATGAGAATTTATGAGAACAGTATCTAATGGAAAACGTACGGCTTTCCGTGGTTAAATGGCAAGTGTTTCTATAAGAAGCGAGCTGCATTAGGTTAGAACAGTTTTGATTTGCAATTGAAGATTACAAATTATAATGTTTGAATAGGGATTTATGAGATCAGTTTCTATGAGTATTAATGTTTTTTTTTCAGTAATATATTAAATGTGTTTTCATATGTTTGAATGGGTAAAAAGAAAGGGTCAGTTTTCAACTGAAATTACAAATACAAATTTAATCAGTTCGAATGGGGTTATATGCGATCAGTTTCTAACAGTATTTATGCTGTTTTCCGAATATAATTGTGATGAGGTTTGATCAGTAACAAATTGTTCACCACATGTTACGATATGGTTGGAAATTCCAGGTACATATTTAGTATTCCTTCGAAAGGATTGATGATAGCAGTTTCTATGAGTATGTATCTGTTGTTCCAATAGAAAATTTGTCTTTATCAGTATGCATTCGGATCTACTTTAAATACAAAAATTATATCAGAATGACACAACCAAATATTTTAAACAGTATCCACTTGTAAATCCAAACATTTAAAGATATATTTTAATGAGAACCAATCAGAACAGTATCTAATGTAACGCGTGCGGCTTTCCGTGGCTAAATTTTAAAAGTATTTTTAATAAATAGCTTTAACGGATTTGAACAGTTTTAATTTGCAATTCCAGATGAATAATTTTAATTGTTAAATAGGGATCTATGAGATCAGTGTCTTTGTGTAATGTCTTTTTTCCAATAAAAACACATTTTATTGGAAAAAAAAACGTTACACTGACCTCATAGATCCCTAACAATTAAAACTATTCATCTGGAAATGCAAATGAAAACTGTTCGAATCCGTTAAAGCTTATTTATTGCAAATAATTTTAAAATTTAGCCACGGAAAACCGCACACGTTACATTAGATACTGTTCTGATGGATTCTCATTATAATATTATCTTTGAATGTTTGGATTTACAGGTGGATACTGTTTAAAATATTTGGGGTTTCATTCTGATATGATTTTTGTATTTAAATTAGATCCGAATGCATACTGATAAAGACTTATATAATTTACTGTAGGAACAACAAATAAATACTCGTAGAAACTGCTCTCATCAATCCTCTTTAAGGAATACTAAATATGTACCTGGAATTTCCGACCATATCGTAACATGTAGTGAACAATTTGTTACGGATTAAACCTCATCACAATTATATTCGGAAAACAGCATAAATACTGTTAGAAATTGATCGCATATAACCCCATTCGAAGTGATTAAACTTGTATTTGTAATTGCAGTTGAAAACTGACCTTCCTTTTTACCCATTCAAACAAATGCAAACACATTTAATATATTACTGAAAAAAAAACATTAATACTCATAGAAACTGATCTCATAAATCCCTATTTAAACATTATAATTTGTAATCTGCAATTGCAAATCAAAACTGTTCTAACCTAATGCATCTCGTTTCTTATAGAAGCACTTGCCCTTTAACCACGAAAAGCCGCACGTTTTACATTAGATACTGTTCTCATAAATTCTCATTTAGATAGTATAAGTAAATGTCTGGATTTACAAATAGATACTGTTTAAAATATTTGGTTGCTTTATTCTGATATAATTTTCATATTTAAATTAGATCCGAATCTTTA